>CM062289.1:390564673-390624299 GCA_031216915.1 Pictodentalium vernedei
CTTTTAAGTTCTCCAAAATATCATAACCTTCAAAGTGAAATCGGTGATGACAATACAAACTGTTCTTTGATCGGTTTTTACACCTTTCTATCGGTTCAGAATGAAAGGTGGAGAACACAGCTCCACTTGGGAGTAATGCAAGAACGCTCCGAGTTTCTCATTTCTTAATCGATTTACACTTTAGTGGGGGCAATACGGGGCAAAAAAACATCATCAGAAGATTGTAACCAAAAGGGCGAGAAGAAGTCAAAGCAAAGAGGTGGCCTGGGTGGCCTGAGGAACGAAGAGATACCAGGTTTTGAGGAGTACACTGATGGTACCTTCGTGGTCACTGCTGTTTATGTTGAGGTCAAGGTCGCTAGAAATTGAGGAAAAATTGGAAAGACAGTGAAAATGGGGTGCTAATTGTGTAATTTGGAAGTAATGGAGACTCCGGAGCACTTTCTCCAAGAATGTCCAAAATATTACCCCCGACAGAACAGAGGAAATAGGGTGTGGGTCGTGGAAATAAGGTTAGTTGGTGATACAAAGGAGAGGGTTAGTATGATAAGTGAAATTGGGAGGACGGAAATACGAGACAGCATTAAACAGTTCGTTTCTGCGTGCTGGAAGAGTAGAAGGGGCGGAGGAGGGAGCAACATTTGGCAGCCCAAGGGCTATCAAGGTCTTCTCACGAGAGAAGGGTTGCAAACCAGTAAATGATGAAAGAGTTATGATTATTATTATTACGAAAAACGGGACTGTTGAAAAGTAGAGGACAGCGTTTAATGCCCACCTGGTGAGGTTTCATTGGGCTACCAATCATTTTTCATTTTGTTGTAGTCAACGACATGACGAGCAATAATTATAGTATTATATTGAACAAACCGGAGATGATTATTGATACCCATCGAGGCTCCAAGAACTCTCGATTGGTAAAACTATCGGAATAGTACAGTTATTCTCAGCCAATCAGAGAAAGGGAAAGTCATGTGAGATATATCTTCCTAGACGTGTACTGTATAATAATAATAATAATAATAATAATAATAATAATAATAATAATAATAAAATACCCATTGAAAAAGCTACAAAATTATAGCTCAGTGGATAAAGGATCATATTCTAAGGCACTGTACATGTTACTGAGCTCATGTAAATATACAAACAGGAGAATATATACAATATTTTACAGTCCTCAACATCACTTATAGGCTTTTAGAAATATATACATGTTTTGTGATCTTTCTTGAACGTGTTGACATTTGACAGTCTTTTTAGATGATCAGATAAATTATACCACAAGTGAGGACCAGCAAATGAGAATGACCTATCTCCAAATGTCTTACATCTGTTGTTTGGAACATGTAGTAGCATTTTACCATCAGACCTCAGGTTGCATTGACACACATTCTTGGTATTGATGAGTTCTTCTAAGTAGGCTGATGACATGTTATTTTGTGCCTTGAAAACTAATAATAAAGTTTGAAAATTATTCTGTACTTTACTGGCAGCCAGTGCGGATCCATCAAAACAGGAGTGATGTGTTGAGATCGTGATATTCTACATACCACTCGTGCTGATGCGTTTAATACTTTCTGCGTGCGAGAGTACTGATATTGTGGAAGGTTGAACAGTAAGATATTACAATAATCCAAATGTGAAGTGACAAAGGCATGAACCTAGAGTTTTTGTGGAGTCTTTTGTACGGAACTGTCTTATCTGTTTAATTTTGTATAGACCTCTGAAAGCCTTATTGCACATACTTGTAACATGTTTGTCCATAGACATGTTTGAGTCGAAAAAGGCACCAAGAGTACGTACACTGTCACTTGCCTTGACGGTGGAATCTCCTACCTTCACTGAGGTGATGTCAGTTTTAGTGAGATGCTGACGTGAACCAATTATTAGGAATTCAAACTTATCATCATTTATAATTAATTTGTTTGAAATCATCCAAGTGCGAATGTCTGAAATCCATAATTCAATAATTTCTTGAGCTTTAGTTTGATCCTTGGTTGATGAGCGAAAAGAGAAGTAGAGATATGTGTCATCAGCATAACCGCGAACATCAGGTAGGTGCGATTCAATGATGGTGAACATTTTTGAAATATTGAATAGAAACAGAACAGGACCAATGCAACTGCCATGTGGGACACCACATTCCAGATGAAAGTCTTTTGCCATTAGATTATTGAGTTTTAATTGCTGACATTTAAAATGTGTTTGTTTAATTACGCCTCAGATGAACTCCATTCCATCAACAACACAATGGATCATGTCAAGCAAAGGCCTAAAGCATACATTTTTAAAGCTTTGAAAAAACAAAGAATACTAAAACCTGAATTTTGTTTTACCAACATCAGCTTAGGCAAGGTATACCAACTAAAAGGATTAAAAATTCAACAGATGCAATCAATAAGACCAGAGCCCACTAACTCCGGTGTGAATACCAACAACATTCATGTAATCAGAATAGATACTATTCATTCCCAGATTACCTCTAGTGTATTTATTATTTATTTATTGGTGTTTAAGGTCACATATTTATGCACAATACCTCTAGTGTAAAATTCCCAACTGTGCCAGATCTGTGAGGAACAAGGTGCCTGGTTTTGTAGAACATTTCGTCAATGGCAAAACTGATTTCTGTTTGGTTAATGAGACTTGGCAAAATGATCGGGACAGTGTAATTGTTTCAGGACTTTCCTGTGAAGGATATATTTTCAAATGTGCCCTAGGATCAATTCTAGGACTGGAGGTGGAATTGGTCTCATGTGCCGAGAAAATATCCATATTAAAACCTCAACTCAAGGAGATAAATCATCTTTTGAATATGCTGAATGGACTGTATGCTGGGCTAATACCAACATCCGAACCGTGGGAGTATATCGACCACCTTACTCCAAAAATCATCTTATCTCGACTAATGTTTTCTTCGAAGAATTTTCTGTGTACCTTGAATCCATTGTTATGTGTTCTGAAAAAGGTCTTAATATTGGTGATTCTAATATACATGCTGGTGAGAACAATGACAGTGATGATAACAAGTTTATGAGCCTTTTAAAAACATTTGCTTTGGAACAACACGTCACAGGTCCTACCCATATCTCTGGACACACACAAGACTTTATCAACACAAGATGCACTAATGACTTTCAGCTTACTGAACCATTAACCCCATTCAGACTATCCAACCATTCATTTGTCGAGTGTACACTAGGTGTTCAAAAACCATCACTGACACGTAAGGAAATAACATTTCTAAAACTCAATCAAATTGACACCAACAAGCTAAAATGTGACATCGAAAAATCAGATTTATGTAATTCTCATTGTTCTAACGTGGATGATCTGGCGAAATTATACAACAACACATTGTCCTGTCTACACGATGACCATGCTCATCTGAAAACAAAAACATTTATTATTCGGCCAAGTATACCCTGGTTTACGAATGAACTGAGAACTCTTAAAGCTAATCGTCGAAAGCAAGAGCGGAAAGATCTAAATCTAACAAAGAGGAAGCAGCATATCAGATTATTCGTAACCAGTTCATCTGCAAACTAAAAGGTGCGAGAAAATCTTACTACACATGTGTTGGCGCTTGTAATGGTGACATCAAAAACTGATTAAAGTTGTTAAAGATCTGTGTACAGAAAAACAAAGTGTGCCATTACCACCAGACGATGATCCATCGAAGCTAGCTGATCAATTTGGCGAGTTCTTCATTAAAAAAATAAAATTAATTCAAGAAAAAATTCACAACATAAAGGTAGACAATATTGACATCAAACAGAGACCATCAGAAAAAGAACTTTCAACTTTTAGACCTTTAGAAATCCACGAGGTAACCGAATTAATAAAAGAATCCTCAAATGCCCCATGTCAACTCGACCCAATACCAACATTAAATCATGTGTAGACTATTTGGCTCCTGTAATCACAAAAATGATCAACATGTCTCTGCTAGAATGATATGTGCCCGATGTGTGAAAAATCGTGATTGTGTTCCCTCTTCTGAAGAAACATGCTGCAGAACTTGTATTTAAAAATTTCCGGCCAGTGAGTAACTTACCATTCGTTTCTAAGCTGTGTGAAAAAGCTGTCATTGACCAGCTAATGTTACATAGTGATATGCATGCTCCATTACTGTCCAACACATCTGGATTCAGAAAATTTCACTCAACTGAAACGGCATTACTCAAGGTTCAGAATGAGATCCTGCTTAATATGAAGTCTGGAAGGGTAACCTTGATTGCTCTTTTAGACCTCAGTGCTGCTTTTGACACCGTTTGTCATAAAACTCTCCTAGAGACAATGAACTCCGAATTTGAACTTAGTGGTGTAGCCGCTAGCTGGCTATTGTCATACCCGAAGAACAGATAGCAATATATATAAACGGTATCAAAAAACTATGTGATGTGAGTACATCGTTAACTATCATATAAGTAAATCTCGGAAATCGGGTTGACGAAGGACCAACATGTGTATAGGAACGAAGAACGCTGGTAGTGGGAAAAGCTGCATGTGAGCATGTGCTAAGGTTTTTGAGGCACTCTGTAAACTATCACATTGACACGTATCGCTTACTCGGATCGCCGTAGGTCTGGCGTAGGGTCACGAAACAAAGAACGCTGGTAGTAGAAAAAGTCGTATTGGCGCTTATTTTTGACTCACATTCTACACCACTATATCTAATGGCTTCTTGCTATCTAGATGAGGGCATGATGGTCTTGAGGTTAGACTCGATTGGGGTAATATCTCATAGACCATATACGACGGAGTTGAGGAACTGCTTGATACAAGTAGGCTATACAATGATCTTTCGCTACACAGATTAGGTCACACGGGCATTGAGTTTACTCCTTTCGAGGATAATATTTCATAGACCTCGTGAAGAAGACCAGCCCACTACCATTAGGCTATACAGATGTGCCCAATGTCTTTTCGCTAGCTGGATGAGGACATGATGATCTTGAGGTTGGGGCTAATTGAGGTATTATCTTATAGGCCTCGTGAGCTCATAGACCATAGACAAACCCAAAAGCCAGAGACTGTTGACAACATAGAGTTTGTATTATTCGAGTTTGGGCAAGACACTTCACCCCCACTGCCCATGTCGGGGCACGGTGGAGTTCTGTACGATGGCGTACTGTACGTCGATGGCGTGCTTGTCTTCAGCCAATGCTAACCCTGCTTGTGTTAGTATATTGGGGAGCCTGATAGTTACTCGCCGTTGGTCGGTGGTTTTCTCCGGGTACTCCGGCTTCCTTCACCCGAAACGGCCCGACACGAGGTGACCCAGGCTGTCGAAAATGTCGTTAAAACCTCAATAAATAAATTATTCGAGTGGAAATATCTAAATATTTATAGGTCCAAATCTCACGTGACCTCCGGCAGGCCAACATCAACATATCCGCCCGAATAGGGTACATAAAACTCGCATTCTACTATCAAGGCATGCACTCAACTGAACACAGCCATACTGTAACATAACATCCATGAACCAGTAATGTATAATGTTTACAATAGGTAACAAGCTGGGTAAGGTCAAGATTAAACAAAAAGGATACCCCAAAACATACTCTACTACCACACCAGACAATAAAGTGGACCTTGAACAACAAGTGTCGTAGAACTACTCATATCATCCGCTACGTAGTGCTTGCTGTACAGGCCTTATAAAGGTAAAAAGACTAAAAATAACAAGGTACAAAAAGTTCATACTTTACTGCAGTATAGTAAACACGACAATGTGGTGTGGTGATGACGTCACTTATGACATCGCTCACGGTGGTGATATTATGACGTCACAGCAAAGCAGCTCAATGCCATAGAAATCAAGACGGCAGCCTGCGGCAGCCACATAAAACAAATTGAAACGCATGAAAACATGTTCCCTTGACATTTTTGGATAGTGGGTACAAATGCATAATTGTATCTTGTGCAGAGTTCAGATCATCAGCCAGCTATTCAAGGTAAGAAACTGTATCCATCTAATCAGGAGAGTCGTTTCCAGTTCGCAGATCGAGCCCAAAGCCAGTGTTGACACTTTTATGTGGAGAGTAATATGTTTTCTATCTGAATATATACTATTAAAAAAAAGTAGGGGATATCCAAACTGATGTTGACGTTTTCGGAAAATGGTATTGGATGGATACGCGTGATTGGACATATTACATGTTACAAAGTTTAGTGTGGATCATGAATGTCACCGGCCCACGAACACTTCGTGCAGGTTTTTCGCACGAGCGCCGCGTTAATGTCTGTGGGGTTCGTTTTGAAATTTTTATTTGTACTGGATGGGCTTTTTCGGAGGTCTCATCGTTCTTTTCTTGGTATAAACTCGTTCATCAATAGTTTCTGGTTGAAACGTAACTTTTGCGGTATGCGAAGACTGACACGTGGCGACCGTTTACGTGCCGTTGGCATGTTGGAAGCTGGCAACAGACAGACTGCAGTGGCCCAAATTCTCAACGTTAGTCAATCGGTGATTAGCAGATTGTGGTCACGCTACCGTGAGACAGGCAATGTTGATGACAGACGTCGGTCAGGTCTTCCGAGGGCGACAACTGACAACCAGGATCGTTTCAACCGAACCACAGCATTACGTAACCGCTATCAAAGTGCCTCATTGGGCACCAGCTGCACCGAGCGACCGATGTGCCAGTCAGTGGTCAGACTATCCGAAATCGCCTACACGGCTGGAGTTTGTACACTCGACGACCTCGAATAATTCCACGTTTGACTGAACATCACATCGCAGCAAGGTGAAATTGGTGTGGAGCACAGTAGCGTCGGGACAATAGTCGACGGAGCAACGTCATGTTTTCTGATGAATCGAGGTTCACTCTCGACTTCCTCGACAGGCGAAACAGCGTGGCGGCTGCGGAACGAACGATACCATGACGTAACCGTTAGGCAGCGCGATCGTTTTGGTGGTGGATCAGTTATGGTGTGGGGAGGCATAACCATGACAAGCAGAACAGCATTGCATGTCACCCAAGGGAGTGTCACAAGGCAGTACTACCGTGACAACATGTTAGCAGCTCATGTGGTGCCATTTGCGCGACGTCACGGCCGTCGATTCATTTTCCAAGTTGACAATGCAAGAGCACAAAGGGCCCGTGTCGCTACAGAGTTCCGTCAGGAGTAGAACATCACTACACTGCCTTGGCAGGCGCCTACGACAACGACAACTCTCCCCAACCAATGTCCAGGAACTCGCCGCTGCACTGCAGGAAGAATGGATTAACATCAGTCAAGCTAATATTGGACGTTTGGTGAGGAGTATGCCACGTCGGATCCGCGCTTTTCTCGCGAACCGAGGAGGTATTGAGGTCTTGACTGAATGTGGGAAATTCTCTGACTGACCGTCCATGTCTTCTACAGCACAGTGCGTGGAATGTGTGCTTGTCAGATACCCAACTATCGCTGAAATCATTCACCGGATGTCACAGTACAATGCCTCAACTGTCTTTTTGATGAAAATAATATTATATTTCTTCATATCTCGCACTTTTATCAAATATCCCCAACTTTTTTTTGAATAGTATATACCACAACCCTCAAACGTTTTGACATTTTTTTTTTCTTTTTTGTAAACAACCTCCTTCTCACACCTCCCCCTCAATTAGGGAACCACCACCAAATGCAACCGGTTCCTGGAAGTTCTTTCAAGTGTTTATGATGTATTTTCCCCCAAACAAGGGTTTTTGCAATCATTCAAAACGGATCAAGATCAGCGAACCTCCCCTACCCAACGTACAACTGTTAGTTAATAAATTAAGTAGAGGACACTCAATAGGGTTCCGGGCTCGACACCCAATTAGTGTAATTTGATTTCTGGTAGTCCCGAAATGGAACTGTAACAGAACGTCGCATGAGCGTGTGTACGTTTTTCTGTCATTACATTCTTGGTTAGTTGAGGTTCCCTTACCGGGCGACAATTAACGTAGTATTGCCGACTATCTAAATGACACTCCAACACTCCTCATTTCAATGCTCTTCAAACCTTTCTGCATTAGAAAACTAGAAAACTGGGAGGTGGGGGGGGGGGGGCAATACTTGATTTTCATCACACTCTAAAATCAACTGGGTTAAAAATCAACCCAAATCAACTGGGTTCAGTGAATATGAACCCAATTGGGTTCAGATTCACTCAACCCAATTGATTTGGTTTTTTAACCCAACTGATTTTAGAGTGCAGCTGTGTGGATGGCATGATACACGTGAAATATTTATTTTGCCGTGACTGGTAATGATAATCAGAGAATGACAAGAACAGCGTTTAGAAAGGGAAATATTTATAAGGTGTGTATCGTTTGCATTCTATTGCAATTCAGGCTGTTTGTTTATTTGTTATCGATACTTTCAACAACCAGAGTCGCATCGCGTCGGACAGTTTTAAGACTGTATGATGCCGCGAGCAACTGTCAAAACTCTCCAACATACTTGCCCGACTGAAACAGAATTAGTAGCGGTTGAAGGCAAGGGTACCATCGATGTTCAGTACACCTTAATACACAGCACAACGGTGCCCCCACGTGGTCAATTGGGAATAAGTATCTTTCCAGTAAAAGATGTTCATTTCGTCCCTTATCTTCTGGACCTAGAACATGACGTCATATCGCGAAACATTGTGGGTATCACATGTTATCATGTTAGCCATGTTGTGACGTCATTGTCATTGATGGGTGGTGCGATTGCGTGTACACAGTTCGTGTTGTTAGGGTAATACGTGCTCCGCTTGGCTTCTGTGGTGGCACGTAGTTGCTCTGATTCTGAAAGGTCTCAGACATGACTGGGTGTAGTTTGGGGGGTATGTTCGTTTAGCTGTGAGTATATGGAATTATCGAAAACGACCCGACAAGTACCACAAATTTCCCAAATGGACGCGAGATCTGTCTACCTAGCTCGAATTTGATCATTTTGGGTCAAAATACTCGCCTATGCCTACGTCACCCCCCCCCCCCCTTTCCCCCTTACTCCTTCTGTTTTGGCGGTACTGTTCCGTTCTTCAAGGGTATGCAATTACTATTTTTTAGTATTTTCGACTATTCTGGTTGCTCCCAAAATTATATTCCGATCCTGGGCCTTCTTCTGTGTGTTGCGATTTATCTTCTGCCCAACCTCGGCCAGTAGGATCACTTCCTCGGGATTAAACAACCAATCAAATCGCTCTATTCACCTTAGCTCCCACCCATCGTCATCTCGCCGCAATTATTGTAATTCCTGCCAACGTATGTGATTCTACCTACACACCGATTGCTCCAGTATGTGCTTGTACAAACTCTGCGCATGGCACACGAGCACATACCAAATGTGCTAATATGTGTGCCAGTGTGCGCATAACACATGCAACACAGGCATACATACGGATATTGTCTCCTATATCATCCCGTTGCTTTTTGGCTCTTAGCTCCTGTATTGTTCCCATCTCCTTTTTCGGCCCATATTTTAAACATATTTTTATTTGCCATAACTATTGAGCAAAAAGGGATAGGAGGACAAGTGCTTTCCACTTAGCAGAAACCTCCGCTCCCATAACATGAATACAGAAAATCTTACAATGGCGAAACAAACAAGTTTTTGAAATTCATAAATGTAAAATAAACTATTTGAATGGGTTTATATATATATATATGTGCGTATGTGTATAAATAAATATGAATATGTAGCACTAAACAAAGACAGAAAAAGGAAGAAAGAAAGAAAAGCTGTTGATGTCCCTTTTGCATTCTGTATATGTCTCTCGATTTGAATCAATTAATATTCAAAGCCAAAGTCCGCTTGGGCGCTGTTCTGATTAGGATGTGTTAATAATAATAATAATAATAATAATAATAATAATAATAATAATAATAATAATAATAATAATCATTTCTTCGCCTTCTGTACTACAGCTTAGGGACGTGTCTCATTAGATCCATGCTGATTCACACAAAAGGTAGGGAAAACGCCGCGTCAGCGACTCGGGCCACAAACAGCGCAACCGTGACTATCATCGTGACTGCACAATCTGTGTACCGATGCGCTGGCTCAACGTCACCCCGATGACGCGTCCATTCCGTAAGCCCTCCATGCGTATTCTTTTTTGAAGTGGATGCCTTGAGTCAGCATTGTTTTACAAATATTACTAGATGGGAAACTCGTTGTCGAAGCTCCCAGTGCTACAAATAAATTGTTGCACAAATTTAAAAATCAAAGTGTTAGTTTTGGTTTCTAACACCGGATCACCGTACAGTAGATTATCCACCGAATTCAGAGTAATATTAAGATTTGATAAATTACCAATAAGAGCGTTACGAGCGTTTGAATAAGATGGACAGACAAGGAAATAATGTTCTGCGTCCTCAACAACAGTTATACAATGTGGACAATATGGACATTCAGAGATGTAATTGAGGAATTTATCACTTTTCAGATCACTACAACCGGTTCTAATTCTACTGTGAATGATATTGTGTTTTCTAGAACCATGCGAGAAATATGCAGGTGGTCTGCATACGGTGGGCGATATGAGTTTTTGGAATTCAGTAAGCGATGAGCAATTTCGCACTGATGGGGATAAATTATTCCACGTTTCCGTGCAAGACGGAAAGAATGATCGTTTAAATAGCTCAGTTCGCATGCTGTAAGGCATAAAATTTGACGAATTGCGGAGGTTATAAGACGATGTGCCATAAACCCGTGGTGGAAGAAGTTCATAGAGAAAATCTGGCGCATCGTTGTGTATGATTTCGTAAAAAATACACATCTTTTGAACGTGTCTTCTTGTTTCTAGATTATTCCACCCAACTTCTAACAAGAGGCGATCGCGTGATACTGATCGTGTCAGGCCCGATACGATTCGTGCGGCATCGCAGTGTATATCCTCAAGGCGCTTCATTAAATGTTGCGGGGCACCGCACCAAACAGGACTGCCGTACTCTAATATTGGTAGTACGAAAGCATTATACATCTTTCCCAGGATCTGTCGGTTAAAAATGTGCTTTAATTTTCTCAACTGAGAAAGTCTTGCACAAGCTTTTTTACAGATATCATCAATATGGGCTTCCCAACTTAAGTTGGATTGGATAGATAACCCCAAATGTTTGTGGACGGCAACAAAATCTAATGTTTCGCTGTTGAAAACAATATTTGGAAATATAACATCCCTGCTGAGTGTAAATAGTATTACGTTAGTTTTTTTAGCATTAAATGTGACCAACCACGTGTCAGCCCATTTGTTAATTTTTTGGAGTTCGGTGTTCATTTTAGACTGAATTCTATGAGTATCAGAAGATGACTCTGTCAGACAAGTGTCGTCAGCGAACAGTCGAAAAAGCCGGAAAAGCGGTCTACTGACAGAAAACTTTGTTTCCTTCAACATTTTATGGCCTATTCCATCGTGACCATTTGACTTGTTGGTTTTCAAGCTTTTTAGAATGTCGATAATGTCCTGTTCAGAAAAAGATATGTTACTTATGGATTGTGAACGTCTACGTAGAAAGGGTGGGAGTTTTTTGGAATGTGAGTTTAATTCACTGTTAATAATAAAAGTCTCGTTTAGGAGGTTTGCTTTTTCTGTGTCATTTTCGATTATTTCACAGCCCTCATCAGATTCACGCTGGAGATAGGGGATGCCTGCAGAGCTGGAAAAGTTGTTCAAAAACTTCTTAACAACACGCCAAAACTGCCGAGGTTCCCTATCATGAGATAAGGAATCGTCAACTTTTTCCAAATACGCGTTTTTGGCAAATTTTTTCATGTTGGTGACCTTGTTCCTGGCTGACTTATACTTTGCCCATAGTTGGGGCTTATTATTTTTCAAGGCTGATTTCCTTAGTCGGTCACGGTGGCGTAGCTCTCTTCTAATGGCGCTGTCAAACCATGGTTTGTCATTTTTCCTCACTGTTATTGTGGAATTGGGAATGCAATGTTGTGCTATTTTCAAGAATTCAGAAACAAAGTTGGATACAGAATCGTTTACTGTTGGGGCTTTACATATTAGATTTTCCCAGTTTGTTTCAGCTATCATAATATTCATTCTTTCAAAATTGGCTTTATTGTAAAGCCAAACGTCGCGTGTGGTCACAGATTTGTTGCAACGTGAATGAGAAATGTGGGCATATGTAGCTCTATGATCAGATAAGCCCAGTTCAAGTGTTCCTGAATTGACCACGCTGACTGTGTCACTTACAATTATCGGATCTAGCAGTGGCTGCGACGTGGTAGTTACTCTGGTGGGTTCCGTTATTACGTTGTTTAGGTTGAACGATGTAATGAGAGAGTACAGTTTACTTTGAGGCTTCAGGAGATCAGAGTTGATATCTCCTGTAATAACTATTGCCGGGTTAATGGTTAACGCAAGATCAATTTTCTCTTCTAATTTAGACCAATATTCTGCAATACTTTCTCTCTCGGACCTGTACGTCACATCCCATAGCTCATTCCAGGCGTGCTGTAGTTAGTGCTCAATGTCCGGACAACACATATAGCACACACGGGTATCTGGGGAACTACGCGAGACCACTGATATGGGTACCGGTAAGGACCAATATTTTGGGCACTAGTATCTTTGATGCACTATTATTATGGACTATTGTTGACTGTACTATTGAATCGTTCAGGGTAAACAAATGACATAATGCCACATGAAATTCAGTTCCATTTATTGTACTACTATCAGTAACATTATGCATACTAGCACATCACTGTTCATGATATATAAATGGACGACGCATTATCCTAACATGAGCTGCGCGTACACACTCAGCTCACACATCACAATGATAACGACGTCGCAACATGACAACTCCATTGGCTACCATAACAACCACAAGGAGCCTAGGTCTAGAACACAAGGAACATCTACTGCTCTTGCCCAAGGACACATAGTAGATGGTGCGGCTCAGGATCGAAACGTCGACCATTCTGTTCAAAGTCCAATACCCTAAACAATGAACCACTGCGATCCCATCGTGAATCCGTAAACGCTTTGGTTTAGGAAGGAAGGAAGGAAGGAAGGAAGGAAGGAAGGAAGGAACTGCAATACTTTTCTTCCAGATATATATATATATAATATATTTGGGGCTGTTAAGTCGGTCCCAAGCAGTCCCAATGAGCAATTTCTAAAAAAGTGTTCAGGTCCAATAACTCTAATTCAAAGTGATGACCCTGAATCGTCATATATTATCAAATTTGAATCAGGATATTTTCTGCAATTGTAAGAATAGATGTGTTCGGAAATTTTCTCTCAAAAGAAACGGTATCAGTTGTGGGTTTTTTTGTGCTAGATTATAGTTTAAAACAGGGGCGATATTCCCCCCCCCCCCCCCGAAGGGGGAAGGGTCTCATCCCCGTCGGAAAAATTGGTCAAAGTCGTCGGGGAGATAACATTAAGCAGACACCATAAAGATAGAGATAATACCCCCAGCAAAAAATCACTGTGGCATGGGCAGAATTAATTACGCTTTGAGAGTTCTATTGATGTCCGATATAAGAAACTTTTTACACAATCACTGGTCGACACACATTTAGTCTCTCGTGTGAGTTATATCGTACTTATTATATTTGTGGCTTGTGGAACTAGGGTATCAAAACAGGGAGCATGGAGAATCGCCATGACACCTGTTTTTGATATTCTAGTTTCCCATGCCACTTTTTTGCGTTTGGTCGTGACTGTCTCAAAGCCTCCAAAGACACGCACATTGCGACATTTCCCCAATTAAAACAAAACTTTCTCCCACCGTCACGAACCATGCTCGGGGACTCTTTAGCCTCCAGATCGGGGATCATAGCCCCTGCGTCGGGGCAATCCTGGCGCCACACTTGGTTTGAAGTGGGTATGGAAAGAGAACTAGAAATAGAAGGGGTACACCATCTACCCAAGTAATGGACACACGCGGACATCGCCAGTCACAAAAATAGCCATTCAGGTATTATGTTTTTCAATTTTTGGCCCCAAAATACATCTTATGATATAAGAACCTGTACCGGATAAAACAAGACACTGATAAGAGTGTTAGGTAAGCATTGACGTTGAGAGCAGATATTGTTAATGGATGAACTTTAGGACACGCCTTACATTTAACCTATTACTTTTGGACTGCCTTTGGGGTTTCCAATGAATATGAGGGAAACGACCCGTGACTTATGGAGGTGCAGTAGGTTTAAAATGAACATAAAATAAATCAACATGAGAGCTAATAATACGCTTCCTGGTTTATCAATGCAATAAAACAAGTCGCGCATAATAAAGAAAATAGCAAATGTTTCAAGCCATCTATGGTGTTTAACCCTTTGAACCCCAGAGGCCGTTTTTCCGGCCGTGCCACAAGCTAGGTCATAATGTCATTAAGTGGGATGGCTACATTAGGTCATAATGTCATTAAGTGGGATGGCTACATTAGGTCATAATGTCATTAAGTGGGATGGCTACATTAGGCCATAATGTCATTAAGTGGGATGGCTACATTAGGTCATAATGTCATTAAGTGGGATGGCTACAAGGTAAATGTGTGGTCTAGAACAATCAATATTTTCAACGTGCCACAAAGCTAGGTCATAATGTCATTAAGTGGGATGGCTACATTAGGCCATAATGTCATTAAGTGGGATGGCTACATTAGGTCATAATGTCATTAAGTGGGATGGCTACAAGGTAAATGTGTGGTCTAGAACAATCAATATTTTCAACGTGCCACAAAGCTAGGTCATAATGTCATTAAGTGGGATGGCTACATTAGGCCATAATGTCATTAAGTGGGATGGCTACATTAGGTCATAATGTCATTAAGTGGGATGGCTACATTAGGCCATAATGTCATTAAGTGGGATGGCTACATTAGGTCATAATGTCATTAAGTGGGATGGCTACATTAGGTCATAATGTCATTAAGTGGGATGGCTACATTAGGTCATAATGTCATTAAGTGGGATGGCTACAAGGTAAATGTGTGGTCTAGAACAATCAATATTTTCAACGTGCCACAAAGCTAGGTCATAATGTCATTAAGTGGGATGGCTACATTAGGTCATAATGTCATTAAGTGGGATGGCTACAAGGTAAATGTGTGGTCTAGAACAATCAATATTTTCAACGTGCAGCCCTAAGGCTGCACGTTGAAAATATTAATTGGTCTAACCCCAAATAATAAATGTGGACTCTTCTAATTGCTGTCATTGATCTGACAATGGAAGATACCACCAGGGTTCAAAGGGTTAAATCAAAGCCCTATTGATATACATAACGAATTTGAAGTATTTTTAAGAGTTGGAGATCAAAAGTTAGTTTTAACCCTCGACTTATATCTTAACCCTTTACCTAACACGAAAAGCAGCCGACACCTGCAAACACATTTATTGAATAACTATAATTTTTTTCATTTTCTGCGTCAAAACATAGATTATGACCCCTCATTGGAACGAGCTCAACGAGATCGTTCCAATGAGGGGTAATAAGTTATGTTTTGGCAGCAAAAAATGAAAACTGAATGCAATTTTGTGGCTAGCGCTGGCTTTGGCCGTTACGTTCGGTAAAAGGTTAAATAGATATGAGGTTACTAATCACTATTAACCCCCCCCCCCCCAACACTGACATCAAAGTACCGAAATTTCAAGTATCCAGTATTTTCCCTTAATGCTCTGTCAAATAAGATTGAATTTGTTAAATTCCAAGTTGCATTATGGGAAATATTTGCCGGTTGAAATTTTAATATTTCGACATCAGCGTGAAAATGGTTAATACCAAACATTTTGCCACATTCTGACATCACTTTGCAGGGGTTTAAATATTACTCGTTCTAATGCATACAGTTCTATATTTATTACTGAATGTTCTGAAAAAAATCTATTTATTTATTGGTGTTTTAGTCGCATATTTATGCCCAATGGCTATCCATGCCCACATCATGGATATACAGTCAAATTCAACCAATCGTTTATGTCTGTTTTGCCCATTTTAGGGGACTACCATTCCAGGAATTGATGAGCGCATCAGAGCGCATCCTATTTTATCAGTAAAATAGAGCTTGTTTAAAACGACAAACAAGCACTACTTTCCGGGCTTCTCACAGGGGAAAATATCTATTAACTTCGTATTTCTATTGGACGTCAACATTTGAAACCTCTGAGATTATTATTCCTTGAAGATGTTTATTTATAAAGTATACCACACTAGAATTTATACCATGATTAACTACTCTACCATAAAGGAAAAGCCTATGACATAAATGTTAGCTTTATTCACCAACCGTGGTGAACACGCCAGCAATGGGACTTCAGTACTTAAAATTTACACCTATAGTGGAACTACATTCAAGCTGACCTTTGGAGACGTCGACCTGAATGCGAACTAGTGAAATGAAACCGGCAATTGTTTAATATTTTTTTTAATTGGGTTTACCTCATAAGATGCCAAAAATTAACAAACATGCATTGTCTCATGTTATTAAAGCATCTATGTTATTATGTTATTAAACGAAAAAGGCTCCGTTTCTTTTTCAATTTCGTTTCGGCGATAAAATTGACAGCGGAAGTACCGTCCACCGATGTTCATGCAAACAAACAAAAAGATTCGCACGCATGTACGTCTGCTGTTCAGTAAAATCGAGAAAAAATAATAGCGACTCTTGATAATCTGACGATCATGGTATAAATAAAATATACCCATAGTAGCTTGTTGTGCTAAATGTTCACCACTCGTGGTGAACATTTGGTACACCAAGCTACTATGGGTATATTCTATATATCCGCGCCAATTGAACCACCAAATCATTCATCACAAGTACATAAGAAAGTAATATGTTGACTATACATTGATCGAAGAAAGAGCCTCTGATATTAGCATATCAAAATCTCTATCCATCCATATCCATCAGAAAAGTTTGAGCAAAAACAACTAGATTTATGTGTTTAACAATAGCCTACCATTTTGCCACAGAATTGAAGAAAAATACTGATTCTTGTCAATAACATGTCCCTAAACCCTGTCAGGCAAAATGCACCAATAACATTCCAAGATTATTTAACCCTTTACCTAAAGCAACAAGAGGAAGATACTTGAAAAGAATTCTTGAATGAAACTCATCACTTTTGTCTCCGAAAACAGCCTGTGAGCCCTCGTTGGAACGACTTCGTTTCAATTAGGGTCATGAGCTATGCTTTGGAGGCAAAAATTGAAATGGAGATTTTGTGAACAGCACTAGCCGAATATGGCGGCTTCAGAATCCCCACACACAATGTGAGATCGCACCCACGCTGCGACAGATGGTAAAAATGAAGGGCTATAACTCTGTCAAAAATACTACGAATAAAACCTGCATTGAACATGTCGACAAACATCATTAAGATACACGTGCATACCAAATACGATGCCATTCTACCAAGTATTTTAAAAGTTATTGAGTTTTATGGTAAAAATGAAAACAAACTCAAAGTCCACAAAGGGCAATAACACTGACAAAAATACTCAGAATAACACCTGCATTGAACATGGAGCTAGCTGGGTATCAATAAGATACGCTTGCAGGCCAAATATGGTGTTATTTCAAAACTCGTTGGTCATAGACCGACCGACAGACGGACAGACCGACCGACCGACTGACCGCCATTGACAGATATGGAGCTGCTTGTCAAAGCTTATAAAAAATTTAAAACGTTTTCTTGACAAATTAATACTTTTCATTGATCACTCATGACCATTTATTGGAAGAAAATATCGGTTTTATCACACGATCTCAACATTTTACCAAACATTCAAGACATTCACCATTCTCCCTGCCATCCAAGTCATACTTTATAAGCAGTTATTTAATAACTTTCCGGATGAAGACCAGATCCAGATGAATGTACATGAAATCATTAATGACTGAAACTCTGCTTGTTCACTTTATGAGTTTCACACTTCTTCACAAAAGGAAAATCCACTTTGTGAGTGTTTTATTCCCGGATCTGTACACATGACATGTAATATGATAAGCTGTGCACGTGGAGAATGACGGCATAATGCTGTTTCCTTACAATGAATAACGTATGATCTCTTTCAAATTGATTAAATGATGCTGTCGGATCATGCTGATGATTACACACGCCACTGTAACTGGTGCGCGATCAAGTGACAATAAAGAACAGGAGGGCAATGTACTTCGGGATAATTAATACTGAACAAAGGATACTCCCGAACGCACGAAAATAAAAATAATTAAAAGGTCTGTCGAGATCTAAATACCACGCTGGAGCAACGGTACGAAATAAAAGTGTATTTGCAGAGGAAATGGGAAGAGACCTCAGCAGTATTTGCCGGTATTGTTGCCATCGAAGTCGACAGATGAAAACACCAACGACCTGAAAAATGAGATAGTCTGGTGGTGAGGAAACAACCAAAAGATCAACTTTTTCCGTAGAAAATGTTAAAATGTTATTCCCGGAAATGCGTTCTGAGACTTTTTCAAAGCCCATGTAACACATTGGTTTTTCCGGCCGTGCCACAAGCTAGGTCATAATATCATTAAGTGGGATGGCTACATTAGGTCATAATGTCATTAAGTGGGATGGCTACAAGGTAAATGTGTGGTCTAGAACAATCAATATTTTCAACGTGCCGTATATTGATGGCTGCGCGTCTCAGAAGGGCTCATACACCCCTCAGAGTAAGATCCCAAGCCACCAGTCTAATTCTGTAAGAAATTCAACGCTGTTATGACATGGAACCAGTCTGGCCCTCAAATAATCAATCACTTCTGCCGAAAGTCAATCCACTGGAATGTTTCTGTTGGTCAAAAAGCGAACCTACGGTTCGCTATTCCGACCAACTGAAATATTCTACCTGATTAAATGTGGACAAATTTGATAAACAATCATTTTCTTTGAATCAGCGCAAGGAATGTTTTCTCAATCCTTTCCTGATTTGACCGAATCTATGATGATATTTACCATTATGAAAGAAAA
Organism: Pictodentalium vernedei; assembly: GCA_031216915.1. Classification (NCBI taxonomy): domain Eukaryota; kingdom Metazoa; phylum Mollusca; class Scaphopoda; order Dentaliida; family Dentaliidae; genus Pictodentalium; species Pictodentalium vernedei. The sequence goes on from CM062289.1 coordinate 390,583,589, forward strand.
CTCACCATATCTGTAGTTTTATGAATAAGCTGCGTAGTTCGGCTAATTGTGTTAATATCTTGATGTTTTCAAGGTGACTTAAATACTGATTGATCATCTAATATGAAAATAGGTGCCTCCTACAAGCGAATGCAGTTTTCATGTAGTCTCTCAAATCAGTCATGCAAATGCAACTGAAACCGTGGCTAGTTTTTATTATTTTAAGGACAAAGGGACTGTAAGAACCGAACATCTTCCCATAGAAACACTTGTCTGTATCAATGTGGTTTGGTTATATGTCATACGTCATCATGACGTCAATATCAAATATCTCCGCCCATTCAGCACGCTCAAACGTTCGATGGTAGCTCCTCCCACTAGTGTCACGTTAAAACAAACAAAATGTTTGCGTCTAAAAAGGAAATAATAGCAAATGGATAATAACACTTGTTTTATATTTACTTTTAAATGATTTTTATTTTGAAAGATTAGTAGAATATACGAAAAGCTATTTTTTTTAAACTCTCGCACCCGACTTCCGGAGCGATTCAACGTGGCCGCCGGTATAAAAACGCAATTTTTTCTTTCATCGCCTGTAGAAATTTCTGATGGAAATACTGAAAAATTTCACGCATGATCTATAGAGCTAACCTGCACACAAAAGAATATCTTTATATCTGTGTGAGTACAGGGACAACACGTTGTATCAACGGTCGTCTGCGCGCAAACTCCACGAAGAGTGGGTAAATAAGCCGCCCATAACAACGTCCAATTCCGAACAGAATTAGACTGGTGGCCAAAGAGATTACCCTCCGAGAAAAATTCCATCACTTTCAAAGACTTGTCTCGGGAATTTTCAAGTACTTACCAGGAGTGAACCGAAACTAATAATTAAGATTAGTTTTCATATACACTTTAAAATCATTTGGGTTAAAACAATTTTGCCCAACTCAACTGGGTTGAGTGAATATGAACCCATTTAGGTTCATGTTCACTCAACCCAGTCGATTTGGGCTGATTTTTAACCGAACTGATTTTAGGGTGTGTGTACGCGTACATATTAATATATCTTATACATGCACTTCAAACCAATAACACCTCCACCTGTCACTGATCTTTGGGAAGCTCTCTAAACAGCCCTACAAACACCTTTATCCACGTGGAAGGGGTGACATGGGGTTGTTTAGCCTCGCCATTAAAAATATTGGGCGACGAGCCAACAAGGAGGGTCGGAATCCGGGCACGGGCCAAACTCGGCTCGCTGAGCTGAGGTGGGACCGCTCTATGATTTTCTTCCCTGTCAAGTAAACTCGAAATATAGGTTCGTTCTTCGTTAGGTGTGATTCCTAATCACTTCGGGCTGCGGAAAGGAAACAGTGATTAAAGTGACAAAGATTCTTTTATTTGCATTTAAAATAAACTCATTTCCATATTTAACACATTTAACAATTTGATCAACGCGGTAGAAGATTTATCATAGGGGTTAAATAGTTTTTCATCAATTTCAGTTCATCTATAGCCCTGTACTGGCGCTATAGTACACTTCAAAATGCCACTGTCGCGGGCTCGCAACAGTAGCTTAAAACACCGAATCTTAATTTTTGCGTCTGTGTACGTCTGTAGCTCTGACTGCCGGGGATCCCGACTAGCAATGTTAATTACCTTGTGGCAACATAGTTCTGATTTGGATTCGGTTCATCCACTCGGCCAGTTTAGCAAGTCTATGTCACATACCTTATACATGTGTTCTTTGATAGAACTCTCCTTGAATGTTCATGTCCTTTTGAAATTCACACAGTTCATAACAGAACTCACAACTTCAAAACGCGCCTTCGAGCTTGCGCGAATTGTCACTTGTCGACTTTGAGTCGATATTCACAACACTCTGATACTTAACCAGGCTACTACGCGATCAACTTCTGCGTTCCTAAGGGTTAATGCCACAATACAATAGCCTACACTTTGAGACAGGAGCGAGTCGATCGTCGCTAACGACATCTAAACTAAGCCATTACTTGGGTTCGTAATCTATTCTATCAATTCGGGCCTGTAGCTCTCCTACGCCCATCTAATCTGAACAATAGCGACGTACAACGGAGATTCGTGGATTGCCCAGCAAATCCACTAGCACGAGACCCTATTAGGCGTCTCCTATTCGGCCGAAACCCAAGTCTAACTCCTTCCTAAACAACCGGAACCCAAGTCTCTCTGAACTAGCTAGTTCTCCACACTTTTATATCTGGTCTTGGGATGGTCAGGTAACAATATTTCATGATGCCTAAACATGGCACTCGACATTCCTGAAGATAAAATCACCGCGCTCCAATGCATATACTATCAAGCGTATCTCGAGAAATAATATAATTGATAGCCGTGACAATTGGAATCAATCTATAAGTGCCAGTCACTATGAGATTAGTTTACTGAAGATAGCATAGAGACATTTTATTCTGACTGACTAGTAATATGCCAGAGAAGTATCCAACTGTGAATCGCATAAGGCTAATTATCTAATTAAAACATGTGTGCTTACAACACAAAGAGAAGAAATATGTACACATGTCTGAACTTGCAAGTAGGGGAGTGTTTCTCCTCCCTTTTCGACTGGCTTTGCTCTGTTGTCTACCCAAGCAGTGGCGGCATCAGATGTTTGCTTAAGGAGGAAGGGCGAGGGGGCGAGGGGGGGGGGGGGGTGAAGTGTGGGCGAAAGTGAGGGAAACCTATTTTAGTGAAATGCCCTCACCACCCTCTACTAAAACCGTTAGTAGCCACTTCTACTACCGCTTCTTTTGATTTTTATCACAACCATTGGTTATCACTGCTGTGATCGAATCCCATCACTAGAGTTACAGATTCTACAACTGGTGCTGGCTTATACCTTTAGTAGAGGCACTTGCCACATCATTATTGGTAACACAATTGGCTGCTACTACCAGTCTTATCATACCTAGCCAACAATACGTTGTCAGTACGAGTTCTGTGGTTGGTTTCCACTAGAGCTTAAAACTGAGAAGTGCTAGCACCCGATTCAAACTCTATTCATACCACTCTTCGACTCATCTGGGTATTTGAAGATGCATATAACATGGTGGTGTGTTGTTAGGGGATATTTATCGGAGGACACCGCCAATAGAAACCTATCGGTCCTACAGTTTGTAGTATAAGAGATGATGATATGAGCTCAGACCTCAGTAGGGATAACCTATAATCTTATCTGGGTATTGTATATGCTTGTGATTTGATGTTGTAGTATTGGAGGATAGTTAATAAAGCCTATGCCTCCTACAGTTTTGTAGTATAAGGGCATGCTGGCCACGAGATTAAACCTCAATGAGGGATAACCCATAACCTCATCTGGTTATTGGATTGGATGATACGTTTTGCATGGCGATGTAGTATTGGAGGCTACTGTCTGGTAGTCAAGTTCCTATGGCCACCAACACAAGAGGGTAGTGATGTTAGAAGTAATAGTAGTACACACCAAGCATAGGGATAATAGGACATAGCAGTGGTAATGATAACAGACAGTACTTACTTCCTCAGCAAATAATAGGCTAATAGAGGCGTGATACACACCCTGATCGTACTATCACCGCATAGCTTATAGTAGTGATAGGAGACCGTGGTAGCCACAGAAGCTGTAGTGGTCATCGGGGATAGTATAGAAGGAGTAGAAAGTAGTAGTGGGGGGGTCTTACAAGTAGGACACTATTTGTTTGTTCATGGGGATTAAGCGACACTTCCAACAACCAGAGTCACACGGGACAGTTTTACGGTTGGGGGAAGCCGCAGTACCGGGAGAGATGTACCCAGCAACGGCAAGCAACTGCCAGACTCCCCCATTCTACGAACTGGCACAAGCCTGTAAACCTAGGCTCAGGTTGATTTTGGTGAACTCGGTTGAGAAATTTCCCATCCAATCTCCACTCCGTAAAGATCCTCCATATCAGAAAATGTATACAAATACCCATTGGCCACTCTTTTTGAAACATATGTCAGGGTATGGCTATAGTTTGATCTATTTATTTTACTTCAAAAACAATCTCTCGGTTCGATGTTAAGCCTTAGGGCTGGAAGATAGTTGAAGTGGAGGAAATATTTATTGTTTATTTATTGGCGTTTAACCCTTTACCTAACCTTGAATAACTAATTTTTTCCATTTTTTGTCTCAAAAACATAGTCTATGACCCCTCAGTGGAACAAACTCGACCAGCTTGTTCCAATGAAGGGTCATAACCTATGTTTTTGAGACAAAAATGAAAAAAATAATGAAAATTAATTGGCGATTTTTGAGAATAGCGCTGGCCGGTTTTGGCCGTTACATTGGGTAAAGGGTTAACCCTTTCAAACCGGTGTGCATAAATGTTTGTGCAAAGGAAAAAATGGCAGTGCACGGGCAGCCGATATAAAGAGCAAAAAAAATCTGAAGCGAGGCTCGGTAATAATGTCGAGCTGTTGGATTAAATTATTACTGAACCTCCCAACAGAGTAGGATAGTTTCGCCCATTTCGCCGTTGACAATACTGACGGAAATGATATCTCCCAGGGCGTCAGTGTTGAAAGGGTTAAGGTTACATGTTTATGCACGGCTAATCGTGACCGCAACATGAAGATAAAGTAAATTTTAGTCAATCGTTTATACCCATCTTGTCCATTTTAGAGGTCTTCACCCAGGCATAGGTGACCGAGTCTTATTTTACGAGTAAAATAGAGGTTGTTTATCACAGTATACAAGCACTGCTTCACTTCCTGTAGAAATAGACCGAAGTTGTAATTCATGGTCAAATACAATTAAAGTTGTTAACATTTACCGATAATATTTTATAATACAGGAATATTTCCATATTGATATATGTGGAGACGCTCAATCTTTTAACCCTTTACCTAACGAAAGGGTCGCATCGCGTAATTTCAAAAAACAGAATTTCAAAATAATTCAATAAAACATATCATGTGACCCCTCCCCTCACTCGATTGAGCGGACTCGTTCCAATGAAGTGTTGCATGACATGGTTTTGTTGACGTTTTTGGAAAATTTGAAAAAAAATAATTATAACAAATTTTCATATTGTGAGTGGCGGGTAAATGGTTAAAATCATGTAGAATGTCTGTAGAAAAAGTGCGTGTGTGCATGTGGGGGGGGGGGGGGAGGGTGGCAGGAGCCACCTATGCCCCGTCAAGTTTATGCCATATCTGCCCACCACATAGTTTATTTAACCGGGTCTGCTCCATCTGAGAAAAAGATTTACGTTTGATCTTACCTTTTGTGATTTCCTCGGGATGGGGAAGCGGAGAAAATTAATTGACACAATGAGAGGGTATGTGGAATTTTGAGTGAAAAATATCTGCAGTGCAAATCTGTATGTAAATCCCAAGCACATCAAAATATACCAATATAGAGTATAATCTAGGGCACAAGCTATCTAATTCGTGTCGTTTGCTTTTTGTTAGAGTTTAATGACATTTCCAACAGCCAGGGTCGTATCCCCCCACCCCCACGTGGGAACCCCCGGGAAGTGAAGCAGCAGTACTTGTTTCCTGTGGTAAACAAACTCCGTTTTACAGATTAAATTGGACCCAGTAACCAATGCGTGATGTGGAGGTCCTCTAAAATGGGCAACGTGGGCATAAACGATGGGCCAAGATTAGCCATTGTGCAGCAGCTGCAGCATATTTGGCATTAAACACCAGTTTATCACTTGGGCAACTACGATGAAACCAATGACAAAAAGCTGATGGCGCATGACCGGATGGAACCTGTGTCCTTTCGATCTGAAGTCCAGTGACCCACAACACTTTCGGCATCACTTTGCATCACTAAATGATCGCAGATGACATTTACCCAACGAAACGGAGCACATTCCTGCACAAATTCTGGATTTGCGAAGCTGACAACTGCTCAGAATGTTTCATGGTGTAGAAACGTTCAAAAATTGACAATAGATGACAGTTGTAGCCAATTGCTCACTCGATATTGTTGCTGAGTTTAACCCTTTACCTAACCTGAAAAGCAGACGACACTTGCAAAAATAATTCTTGAATAACTAATTTTTTTCATTTTTTGTCTCAAAAACATAGGTTATGACCCCTCGTTGGAACGAGCTCGACGAGCTCGTTCCAACGAGGGGTCATAACCTATGTTTTTGAGACAAAAAATGAAAAAAATAATGAAAATTAATTGGCGATTTTTGAGAATAGCGCTGGCCGGTTTTGGCCATTACGTTAGGTAAAGGGTTAAATTAAATAGACTTTACAGTCTGTATGAAGGAGATCAGTTATTTGCGATGTACTAAAAACATTGATCGGGCAAGTGGCATACCTTGTGTGCACACATACAATGATAGAAAGCTCGGATGCAAGGAAATGCTCTTGACTACACCAGACAGTCCTTATAAAAGAGAACAATTCTACACCATAATATTATTAACAAGTGTGAAGCATTTGCTGGCCAATCCCCCACCACAATAAGGGCCATAACTTTTGAAGAAATGCAGCTGGTTCGGAATCGCCTTCATTATGTCACCGAACAAGCTATTTACTAAATGTGGGTAAAACAATTTGAACAGTTCTCTTCAAAATGAAATTTATTTATTCATTTATTGGTGTTTAAGACCATTTTCAGCATCTTTGGCTACATCATGACTACAAAGCAGGTATGAAGTCAAACTTAGCCAATCGTTGACACCCATGCTGCCCACTTTGGGGAACCTCCACCCCAGGTGCTGGCCCCGGATCCCATTTTAAATATTTTTTTTTATCACAGTAATGAATCACTACTCCACTTCCCAGGATTCCCGTAAGGGTTATTATTTATTTATTTATTTATTTATTTATTGGGGTTTAAGGTCACATACTTATGCACAATGGCTAATCGTGACCGTTCCCGCAAGGGTTAAATATGATGATCGGAAATAGTGAGGCAGTGTTGGAGGGACGTGTGGAAGGACGTACGGAATCCATTCCTATATCTCTCCCCCCCCCCCCCCCCCCCCCCCCACTATGTGGCGGCGAAAAACTGTCTGGCATATCAGGGTAAAACACTGGTATATCAGGATATTTTGAAACAATACCTTGGGGGTTATTTCTATTTTTCTATTACTGATCCGTATACATCGGACCTTTCGACGACTTGGATTGGATTGCCACTCCCCTCCAATTACAATTTCATTCACACCTTTTGTCTAAGATTGTCTTTTTTGACATGCACATGGGTTATATAAATAGTATCTTTAGTTTATTCACTTGCCGTTATTTCTGGGCAGTGTAACTGCTCATCTTTATCCATCAAGCACGGCAATGGTACCATGGTTTATGTTGATGGGTGAATTTCGCATGAAGGGTCAATCCAATAGGTCCTTTGGAGAGCTTCCGAATTGCATCTTTCAAGCTCATATCATATAGGCCCTTAAGCGCAACAATGCGTCATCTACAATGCTAAGAATGCCCAGAAAAAAACGCGTTTTTAGGTGCTGACCAACCCATCCGCCCCAGCCATGTGCACGAGAAAAATTGCAGACAACCTATTCCCACCCTGGGTGATAGGATTTGTGAGCAATGATCAGATGCAAATGCTGCGTGAGAGAATCATCATGTGTTGGTGGCAGATGTTGTCAATTGATCTACGAATATGCCCCAAAACATTAGAAGTTATTGTGATGAATTGACGGTAACATGGTCTGAGGTTTGCGGCTCGGAGCTTATGTTCAACCGTGACGCGAAGCGTCGAGATTAAACATCCGCTCCGAGCCGCAAACCTCAGACCATGTTACCGTCAACTCATCACAATAACGTATATGTTCCAATAAGACACTACCTATAGCCCAAAACCTACACCATGAAACACGAGAGGTTTATTTATTAAACTTGTGATCGTTAAAGATTGCCTTGTTCAAGGCAACTTTTAACGATCACAGGTTTAGTAAATAAACCTCTCGTGTACCCCACCACTGGATAAATAATCAATAAACTCATTCCATCTCAATTCAAATCGTAAATCGGTTTGTAATTTAAGCAACACTTCATCCGGAACACCGTTTGTTGCACGTGTGAAAAATCCAGAAAAATGAAGCGGCTTGCTAGTCACTCCATTGTTGAAGCAATTACGAAACGGGCGACGTCATTTCAAATATTTCGCGTTGTGACGTCAGACGGTAACATTTGTCACTGGAGCCGTAAACATAAAAGAAACTACGCCAGCTCTCACCCAATCAGAGGGCGAGGATTTTACTCTTATTGGAACATTTATTCATTTATTGGTGTTTGAGATCGCTTTCATCATCTATTGCAATATCATGATCGCAACATAAGTGTAAAGACTAGTTTAGCCGATCGTTTAGACCTATGCTGCCCACTTTTGAGGACCTCCACTTCATGCATTGGTTACCGAGTCCTGTTTCACAAGGAAAACATAACTTCTTCACCGTCGTAATCAAACAATGCTACACTTGCTGGGGTTGTCACGGGAAATCCATCCATGATAAAAAAGATCGAAAAAATATCCGCGGGTTAGGGATGAGTAGAAAAGTTTCTCAATACTTTGCGGGTTTGTTTATGAGGTATCAGTTTTTCATTCCCAATGTTTTTGTAATTGTACAAGCCAGTGTTTTGAAAAGGAAAAGAATTTCTTAGAATATGAGACATTTTTTGACGATGTGATTGAAGAACTTTTCATGTTCGGCCTTAATAGTCAATACTCTTGCCCTAATTTGATTGTGGCCCAACCAAGAGTTTAAAACTGGATGTGATTTGAGCCTTGTTGCTGAATAAAGAAAATAAAGAAAAGAAAAATGCATCGCACTGCAAAGAAAATACCATCGCGCCTCTGAAGAGCCATGGCAGTAGTTAACGTGTAGCGTACAACTAACATATATGAAATTTGATAATTTCTGTTCGAGTTGTAACATAAACATTTCCAGTAAAATGGAATAAACGAAGGGCAATAACTCTCTCCATTTTAGAAAAACACACTGTGGTGTCCGAACTTGCCTAGGACAATTTTGATATGACGCAACATAAAATAACATGTTGAAATCCGATAATGATTTTTCACGTTATATCAACATTAAAACTTAAAGTAAATCGGAATAATGAAAGAACAATTACAATACAAATAAGCATGTCAAAATTTAGTGAAATCTGAAGACCACTGTTCAAGTTGCTGCATGAACAAAAATATTTCAACGTTCGAGAGACTGTAAATATGAATGAACTCTCAAACATTTATTGAAATCTGGTAACTATTGGCCACGTTATCACATAAACGGGAGTTCCAACGGGCGTAAGGGTAAAAGGACGGACGGAGCACTTCTGTACATTTCTTCGCTGTAAGTGGGTGGAGGCTGATGAATAATAGTTTGAGTGACTCCAGTGTCTAAGTGAAAAATTCCCCCCACGGATGGATATTCAGGGTTCCTGACATTGAGTGAGTTGTTAAAGGAGTTTCAAAGACCTTTTCAATGTATTTTCAAGGAAGTTCTAGGTTAAAAACAGGAGCTCCCCTACAAGCGCTATAGATCCTGGAATCAATGGTTCCTGGAAGTCTGCTACCGTATACGTACCAGAACTGATAATCAAATAATATTCCACAACTCGTGGCTAGATATGAGAGAATGAGAGCATAGAGAAAATATTTTTTAAAGTGAATTTATTGATTATTGAAATTATTAAAATCAAAACTATAGTTCTCGGGGTATGTTTTTTGTATTGTCTAGATTGAAAATAAAGCAAAAATACCTCACAAACTGGAATTTACAACCCTTTTATTCTGGGTGCTATTTGGTAATTTTCCCCATATTGTTTCTGTTTACATTCCCCTTCATTACCCACACGAATCCAACTCGCTTGGAGCAACGCGTCTGTCTTCTCCATTGCATCAAGACGCAATGTTGTTACAAGGTTATTCACAATGACCACAGTGCATCTTTCAGCTGTCAAACTACACAGAAGACCGTCAATTGAACATACACGTTGTCTTTCCCCATCCACCAAATAGTTCGGCATCAGGTATCCATGAAGGGTGGACTCGACGACGCAATGTTTAGCATCCATTCTCCATCAAAATGTTGGTAGATGACACGAAAATTTCAATACCATGTAGATATTGGGTGATTTTCGTCATTTTTTGTAAACGCTGTATGGAAAAGTTGCCGTGACTTGTCATCAAACGGTGGAGTTTGAGCTCATTTTTATCTCATTCGACTGGAGATTACAAAATGACTGTTTTACAGAATTTCGCGCACACTATTGTCTTTTTTGTTCACGATTTTGCAGTTTTGTTCGATAATAGGAAGAAACTTTATCGTTCCTGTTCGTTCATTGTTGATAATATGTACCAATGACATTAATTCAATGGAGAAGAGTGCTTCCTCAAAGTAAAAAAGTACGTATTTGGACATCAATGAAAGACAAATAAACTAGATACATCTTGTCCTACTAATTTCGCCTAGTTGAAAGATGATTACTGAATGGTTTTTTAAAATATGTTTTGTTGTATTTGTAGGAAATATTTACAGGTGATAAACATTAAAGTTAATACCAAACATTATGTCCAGTAAGCATATGGAATATATTTTGTATTCTCCATGGATCAGAGAATATCATACCCTCGGCGTCCGTTCTCTTGGAAAATTAGAAAATGGCCGAGACAAAAGACCTGAGAACAAAAATCGATAATGGCGGCCGCTTAGTTCGAATAATCCAAAGCTGAGCGAACTGAATGTTTAAAAGATGAATCGTATATATATCCTCTGTTATATAAACGGCACATCTGTGATTCCGTCATTTTGTCCATCTATAAATTAAGCTTTGATTATCTCCCTTGATATGCAATGGGATACTTTTCCGTCCTTGCAAGGTCGGGGCTTCTTATCTTAGGATGGGCGGGCCCAGCCACATGGTATATTATAGTATTTTCCGTTTAGGAGAAACCAGCATCTGTTCTGCAGCAACCCTGAAAATAAGCAATCTGTCATTGGCAGAATAAGGTCCCCAGAGGGTGAATTTGCTGATGCTGTCACATACAGTGTGCCAATTTATACTCTGGGTACCTCTGGCTGTTCAGGCTTGAGACATTGATTCAGAATGGGGTTCAAAGGGGATAAATTTAGTGATGCTACACTGCTGTGCAGGGTAGCATCGACAAATTCACCCTCTGGGGTCCTCATTCTGCAGATGACAGTCTGCTTGTTCTTGCTCCGGTTCCAGGCTAATCACGAATTGAAGCATAGCTCTTAAGCCTAAGTCGCCAGGTTCAGGTTTGGGTATAGCAGAAATGCAGTGGAATTTACAGGGAGCAAACTCAGTGGTAAGCAGTATATAGCTTACTCGATGGTATGTAAAATAGAGTATACTCGTAGTTGGAGGGTGCGGAGTTTTCTATTCTATTCTTTTTATTTAACGGTATGTAAAATATAATAATCAGTACATTTACAGAATAATATTGTGATACATATACATACCGTCAGGGGACAGCATAGCCAGATTGGCTGTCTTTCTGCTATCCCCCGAGGTAAAAATATAATTAGAGCAACATCATATCAGACGGAGTATACAGCCGGGAAGAGAGAAATACAGATCCTTTTGGAGTAATGTTGTATTGTTGCATTATTGCATTATTGCATGGGAAACAAGACACTTAAAATAGCAATGATAGTTTAGAAATACACTGAAAATAATATAGCAAATAATTTGGGAATAAGATGAGTGACAAACTGACGAGCTAGCCGGTAAAAGAAGAACTGTATTACAGATTAGTATAGCAAACTATCTAGTACAGTCTGGGCAATACGGGTTGTTACATGTAATTTGTGTTTGATAATTTGAGAGAAGTGTTTGCGTTAACATTTTCATAAATGCAGACAATTAGTAACATTTCTTATACTCGGTTCCGGGTCATTCCAAAGCCTAGGGTAGTTGAAACAAGGAGGTAATCTAAGCATTTTTTCTTGTTCTGCAGACGCGAATCGATACCGAGTACCTGGTGGTGGGGCCAGTAGCATTATTATTAAAGAGTGAAAACATTACATTTAATTTAATTTCTATTACCAGAGGTGATAGCCAGTTGCTCAATATAAACCTCCACTGGAAAAAGGTATCTGTGGATACCACTCAAGTGAACTGAGTAGGAAGGGAAAACGAATTTTTAACTGGTTGAGTGCTGGAAGGGCTTTATTCTGAAGTGCAGGTACCACAGCTTGAAGTCTTCGGATTCTGTGGATGTGCAATTATTTTGTCTGCATGGATTTGCCTACTTACAAATTTTGGGAGAGTGCCTGAGGGCACTCTCCCATAAATTGTAACAAGGCAAAGACAAATGAACAAATTTTGATAACCTAAATAATTTAGCACTCTCTCTACCAGTGAACCAAATGAAATATTTTGGAAGAAATAGCTTTAAGATTTTTGTGAGGACACAAATGTGGGAGATGGTGAGTGTGCCAAGTATAACATATGTCATGGACGTGACACCTCAAAACAAAAGCATTGTAAAGAGTTTGGAATCTTTGCAGAAAGATGGATAGCAGTATCTAGCAATGCAGTCGTACTGAAAGCAGTCGGGGATCCCCTCGGATGGATGAGGACCAAGAACTGGATAAATATGGTGAAACTGTGTTATCTTACCTATCTCAACAAATCTTCCTCAGAGTCGGTAGAGTAAACTGACGTTTCTACATATTTGAGACTTCAACGCCCAGTCAGGATGTATAGGCCTTAGGATGGAATATTTTGGGGATTTCCACCAAAATACATTCAAATATTCAATTACCCTTTTCAAGCCATCGGATCTTTTAAATCGCCCTTTTCATTCCAGTGAATCTTTCCAATCGGTCATTTTTTTTTGCTGGAAGACCTGACAGCCATGCATCAACAGAATAAAATATTTCAGCAGTTTGTCAGAAAGAAACATTTTCTTCGAAGCACATGTACACAAATTACATCACTTCAGACTGCCAAGTCGGATAACTCACTATGAATTATAATTGTTTTGTTGCACCGCATGAACAAATGGACAAACAAAAATCGCAAACAACACAGGTACGCTAAGGCATGTCAACGTCTGGCCAGTACAGCTACTAGATTTACAATCCTTGTTTAGAATTTGACCCGCGCTCTTCACTTGCCTTGTGCACTTGAACGAGACACATAAATGCACTTGTGCTGGTAGGTTGATATTGTGCTACAGTACACGACACGTTACTGGTGCAAAAATCTTCAACGAATGCAATTTGAACTCCGGTTTTGCTTTTGTCTGGTCAATAAACTGTGAAATCTGAAGGTTAAATGTTCCGATGGTTGGTTCTCGCCTTTTATCTAATAATCATACAGATTTGGGTCTGGAAACCAAGAGAAACAGTACGTATCACATAATGTGCTCCGATTCCGTATCATATAGATGACTTATTCTGATTTTGTATCATATGGAAGACTCGTTTCCGGTAACGCGACAGCAATAGCTACGGGCGATTGGCTAAAAATTTTTACAATAAATAGAAACTGCGCAATTCAATATTACACCAACCCGGTTCCTGAGGATGTGCCTTCGTCGCAAACTCGTAAATTCAAGTGGATCATCATAGGAAGTGACACTGAAAGTGAACAATTTGCAACACAACTTTGACAATTGCGGTGACCGCGTTACGCATTGTATGTCAGAGTGCACAACAATATAGTTCCATAAAATATGTTTTTTTTTAACATTTTCTTGCCCATCAATAGGGGCCTATGTCACAAAACTGTATTAATAATTTAAGATTTAATCTGTTTATGTGACAGATTTGTTAGATAAATGAATTATTATGATAATGTTCATGTCCTGTGATTCAGATCAAAGCCGGCTCGTTGAGATCCCTTTTTGGACACCACCTCGAATCTGATACAATTCACAGGACATGCACATAATCATGATAATCTGTATATATTCGGTTTCCTTCCAGGACTTCAGAAGTGTTGTTTCTCGTCTGTTAACTATTGTGTAGAAAGGGTGGGAGTGGATGATGCCGATTGCAACTAAAGCCTTAGACGTTAGCCTCGCCAACGACAGGTAGTCTCGTGAAAAAACACACGGCACAACGCAACGTGTATAAACTAATGTAAAATTGTTAGAACTGTTTCAAATATTGTGAAACAGAAGAATAACATTTCAACGTAAACACACAAGATTCGATATTATATTATCACATAAAAATAAATAACGTTGGCGAAGAAAGGAATTTCTGGCGGGTTCAGGTTGCAAAATAGAAATGTTTTTTCGGATTTTCATTCATTCAGCTATCATGATTATGTCAGCCCCAACCGGAAAAGTTGAAAATAGGTCAAAAGAACAATCCCAGAGAGAATCCCAAACGCCGCGGGGCACTACATGCATCTGCCATCAAGTATTTTTTAGCTGGACGTGATCACTGTTGAGTCCACCCTATTCTCGAGGCGACATGCAAATTAAGCAACTGTACGAGAGATGGGGATGAGGGTAAGTCTGATGGCACCCCTCCCCCGGGGGAGGGGATAGTTCAGTTGCTTTGTACGATATGACGTGGCTATTCCGATGGTTGGTTCTCATCTTGTATTCGGTCACAGGGCACACATGTCCACGTCATGCTCCATCCCGAATGCTGGTAAAGTGAGTGTAATCTTGCTTAGCCCTTTATCCAACATAACGGCCAAAACCGGCCAGCGCTATTCTCAAAAATCGCATATTAATTTTCAAAATATTTTCATTTTTTGTCTCAAAAACATAGGTTATGACCCCTCGTTGGAACGAGCTCGTCGAGCTCGTTCCAACGAGGGGTCATAACCTATGTTTTTGAGACAAAAAATGAAAAAAATTAGTTATTCAAGAATTTTTTTTGCAAGTGTCGTCTGCTTTTCATGTTAGGTAAAGGGTTAGGTAGCTTCCCACAGATAAACCACTATCTGACAACGACATAGTCGTCACCTCACTCCTGTAGAATATCACCGGGTGAGTATGAGCGCTATGTATACTGCTCATACTCACCCGGTGGTAAATACACGCCATGAAGTATCTACCCGCATAAAAAATTGTTACCCAAATACAATGGTGGCGCAACAAGAAAGTAGGCATGGAAATTTCCACAAAGGGCACGCCTTACACCACCACATACGTCACGTGCACGTCATGAAGTTTTTTTCTGTTGGATGTGATTATTGTGAGTCCTCACCCACTTTCCCAGGAGGTGACATAAACATGAACAAATAGGGTGGGGGCGAGGGTGTGAGGACGCTGGACCCATTCGAGGATTTCTAGTTCCCATTACGATATATCTGGCTATTAAGTGTCATAAAACCACTTCAATAAATCCCCCAAAACAGCGGCAGAAGTGGATTGTATAATTAAGGCTGCGGACCTCATTCTACACATTAAACACCCTTTGTATAGAAGACTGGCAAGAAAGGATTCATTCCATAAAACCAACAGTAGATTACTCGTTGACTAAGATATTTGGGACATCCATTTCGTGTTGTGGTGGGTTGGGTTGTTTTGGCTCCATCACGGTGCAGGCAAATTGAATGATATCCTCAGTGCTCAGGTAATTTGTCACAAATTAACCACTATCAGAAAATGGTGGTTGCCATTAGCATATGAGACAGAGAGTCCTGGGAGCACATTAACAGATTCTTTTGCAGTCTTCAGGTGAAGGGCAGGGTATTTCCAGGGCAAATCAAAGATGGGTAAGGACTTTTGTTTTTAAATGTTAATATTTTCATGGCATAAACAAAGCATTTTCGGGGATCATGAAGGCTTTACATGCTGATGTGGCGTTAAGCACCAATAAATAAATAAATCCCATTATAGTTATGTTCCGTTCATCTGGGTTACCCAATGTTACTAAAATGGGAACATTAGAAAGGATGCATTGGTTAATCTTTACTCTTGTATAAGGTTGTCCGGTTTTAAGGTTTAACCTTGAACATGGATTCAAGTACTTACAGGGGGCAAAATGTGAATGACTGTTTGGTAAATTTTTCATTTTTTAATAATTTTCCTTTTTTACGAACAAAGTATTCTGGAAAAAACACATGGTTTCTAATAAGCTATGTGTCATAATTCTTGGCTGGAGAGATTAGATTATTCTATTAATTATTTTGAGAGATACTGCGGTTTAAAAGATGGCGCTGGATGATCACTTTTTTCAGTCAGATATGGACAAGGCATTCCCTACTGGTTACAACAAACAGTAACCTACTCATAGTGTTGAAGGTGCTGTATCGGATCAGTATAACTGAACAGATCTGAACGAAAAATTCGTCTGTTCAGAAACGATGTAAATTGAAGTTGCGTATAATCAAATTGTTTGTCCAATGGTCTTGTATTTCAATGAAAATAATTATCTTCCCGTCAATTCACATCCATTATCTAATAAAATTAGGATATTTTTTATTGTTTTAAAATTTGGATTCCTAGACGTTAATTTTAACTCTTTTTTGTCATGTGAAGGTTTTGTGTTCAGTTGCCAAGGGGTCTTCGTCGTGCTGTCTATTATTTCGCGAAGGGGTGATCGCACTGGCATGGGTTCAAATCCAGTTGATACTTTGAACCGGTGGAAGGTGTAAAAACTCATTCTTTTACCTCGGTGGGTTTCCCCCGGTTTTCAATCTCGGACACATAATAAAATGAGCTTTGGCTTCTTTTGTACGAGGCTCAATCATGATTGAACGGCGATTACACAGCAATTTCCGTAGTTACGACGAACCACAAATAGAGATATGTTTATTCAGGTCTATCCACCCGCTTGCACAAACCCCCACTTGGTTTTTCAGGGAGAAAACATATGCCAACTTCAATACAACTTGCAAATTAAGTTAGGTAAACTGAACAACAAAAATGAAGAAAAACAAGGACGAACAAAATTTCGAAACACTACTACGCAGCGATGTTTCTTTTGAAATATCATTAGTTTAATAGGCTGCATGAATGTGTTGTATGTGTCCATATACTAAAATAGTACTAAATATCTTCCCATGGAGTCGGAAAGGTGGTACGGAAAAAAATCCAGGAACGTAGGAGGGGCGTTATGGGTGGTCCTCAGCTCCAAAAATAAGTTTTTTTTCCAGAAGCCAAATTTGTTTTCCATTTTTGTTAATATCTGTTATCAAATTGCGTTACAAATGCTATTAAACCATGAAAATATGATACAGTGTCCTTTAAATTGTGTTCTGGCTTGAGAACAGAGCCATAATTCATCCTGACATTTTGATTGTCAGAGACATAATGCTAACTGCTGTTCGAGGTGGAGATTGTCACCTACAGAATGAAGGGCTGCAGAGACTGACTTCACCAATGACTTCTCTTCAATATTTTAAATGAAGTAGGAGCTGTGATGGAAATGGTTTGATAATAATTAATAAAATAAAACTATAGGTGACACATGATAACAGAACACAACAATAAAAATAATTAAAGATAGCACTATCTGATGTTCATCACAGAATGTTGTCTAGAAAACTGTCCAATAAAGTTTAAACCATTCGCTTGACAGGCCAGTCAGCACTGAAAAGTATCGAACAATATTAAATTTATTTGTATGTATAGATGACAAACAAGTAACCCAGACTAAAACATATTTCATGGAACCAGTCAGCCTGGTCCTTTTCCCATACCATCGTCTGAAATTGTGGAGTAAATGCACTGAACAGTGGGCTGGAACTTAAAAAATGAGTCGATCCTTTAGCGCACATACCACTGTGTTAATGGTTTGAACTGTTGTGTCATCTCTCTGACTTTGATTCTGTTTTATGGCTTTTTAATACACGAAAAGTTTGATCAGTTCTTTATCTTTTCCTCCACCCAATTATTTTGCAAAGGTTCATCATTTCCTTCACCTTTACAACAGTAGTTATAGCATCAGGATGATGACTTGGGCTTGCAAGTTGCAGCATATAGTTTTGTTATAGACTCATTTATTTTTGTTAGGCTCACCTGTTGTGAAGGAATCGGACTTTGTTATCTGCGTGAACTGACAGAGGAAAACAAAGAAACAAAGAATTTTTTCCTTGGCTTTTGGCTTCCAAAAAACCTCTCTCATAACATCCAAAAACTATAGTATTCATAATACATGAAAGGACTGCAAAGAATTCCCTGAATCTGTTTGAATATCTCTTGGAAAGGGGTGGGGTATCCGAAACTGTTGTGGGTCAATGTTTAAAATAAAAAGAATTGGGGGGGGGGGGGGGGGGGGGGGCAAACTCTGCCAAAATGAAAAAATCGCCTCCGTTCCTGAAACTTTTCTCCGACCGTCGAATCCTATCAATTCGGACAATGCAAGAAATTTTCCAAGAAAAGTCCCCTCAGAGATTCATCTTCCAGCCTTTGAGAACGTCTCTAAAACAGAAATTTAAACGTGGGTATCACTAAGGAATATATATTTTGGGGAATTCCAAGAAAATACACCCAACTATTCAATTCCCTTTTCCAAGCCCCTGGATCCTTTAAATCTGCCCTTTCAGGTCAGTTGGTCTTCCCAGTCGGCCATTTACTTTGCGGTAAGGTTCGACAGCATACATCAATTAAATTCAATCAGATATTTCTACAAAGTTTCAAAAGGAAAATATATCTTAGGGGCGTATAACTCATAAATGAATTAGTCTGCCCTGTTTCACCGTCTGCAAACATAGCCACAAACATTCACAAACATTGACACACGAAGACATACCTACTTTTGGCCAGTGGAGCTACTAAATTTACAATCATGAGTCTACATGTCATCCGCGCCTCTCAATTTCCTTGTGTCCTTGATCGAGACACATCAACGCACTTCTGCTGGTGGGAGGTTGATATATGGGCTGATGTTCACGATTTGTTGTTCGAGAATATATCTTCAACGAATTCAATTTGAACTCTAGTTTTGCTTTTGTCTTTGTCATTTAGCTGAAATGAGCGACATTTACATGCGCCGATGGTTCTCGCCAGGTACTCGGCTTCCTCCACGTCATGATCTGCGTTTTTTTCTGGTGTGCGAATTATTGCATTGCAGTGAGGGTGATTTGGGGTGGGAGTAGTATGTAATGTGGTTTTGAGGCCTCAGTTGGATGACCCCGGTGGATGACCCCGGAAGTGACGTCATGCCACGTGACCTAGTGGCGCCATGTTGTGTTGTCATGGTAACCTGCGGGAGCGGCCATGTTGTGACGTCATCTCCATAGTGATACGTGGTGTGAGTGCGCATGCGCAGCGCGTGTTGTTAGGGTGATACGTGTTTCCGTCGTCCATTTTGTATACTGGAGGCCGCCATCTTGGTTTCTATGGTAGCACGTGATTGCTGTGTTACCCAATTTTTCTGCAATAGGACGGGGTATGTTCGGAGGTTATGTTCCTTTGTAGAAGAGTATTTTCCCGATTCGCAGAATTACCACAAACAACCCGACAATCCTTCCAAATCACCAAAATCTGTCCTAACTTTTACTATTTCGAATTCTTTCAGAATTCTCTGCTTCTATCTATATATGCAATAGTTATCGTTTATCTGGCCATGTTCCTTTGTTCTGGAGTATACTACAGTAGCGTAGAAGAGCCTATCAGTTGGAACAGCTTTGCTTGTTGTTACTATATTTAGCTATTTCTGGTCTTTTCTTGTTAGTTCTGACCCTATTCTAAGTACTCTTGTTGTTTCATTTATCTAGAACATTTATAACCAATCAGATTGCTTGATTTCCCATAACTTGTACTCAATCGTATAGAGTTATATCCCTTCAGTATAATAACAGCCTATATCCAATGACCATATCCCCGGGCACCCCAATTTCGGCACCTGTGGCTATGGAATCCCTTTTTTGTCGTATGAGGCCATGAGGGCTATGTAAAAGCCCTCAATGGGTCCTCATTTATTATCCCTCTTACTCTCATTGAATTTTGAGGTTATGAGGACCTTGAAAAATCCCTCAATGAGGTATAATTTACTACGACTCTTAGCCTCATTTCAGTATTTAACAGGTATATCCTATGGAATCCCATTTTGGAAAACGCATGTGACTGTGGAATCCCCTTTTTGTCGTATGAGGCCATGAGGGATGTGTAAAAGCCCTCAATGAGTCCTCATTTATCATCCCTCATAGCCTCGTTGAATGTTGAGGTTATGCGGACCATTAAAAATCCCTCAACGAGGCATAATTTACTACGACTCTTAGCCTCATCTCGGTATTTGAGGATACCTATCGAGGATACTTATCGAGGATACCTTTTATAGGATACTTATCTGAGGGTACTATATAGGCTGTACATATCCCTATAGGTCTCTTGCTGGCCTTTAGTACTATTAATCCACCTGATGCTTCGTGTTATCCTATGACTGGTATAGGTAGTATGCAATGCTAGGCATAGGGGTATTGTTGGTAGGGGTACTGCCTGGTAGTTTAGAACGTACTATAGTATGGCGGTATATACACCTATAGGCCCCTGTTAGTGTTTGGTACTATTAACAAACCGATTGCTTTGTTTTATTATATGGCTGGTATATGTAGTACGTTATGGTAGACCTAGTGATTTTGTGGGGGTGGGGGTAATGCTTGGTAGTTTAGAACGGTAGTATAGCATAGGCTGTACATATCCCTGTAGGTCTCTTGCTGGCCCTTGGTACTACTGATCCACCAGGTGCTTCATATTATTGAGCGGTATTACGGGGTGGGGTCAATGCCTGGTAATACAGAACGGTAGCAGAGTATGGTTGGTATATTCCCCTATAGATCCCATCCTAACCGTTGATAGTATTAACCTACCAAATGCTTTGTATCATCCTGTTACTGGTAAGGTGGTACGTAATACCAGTAGATCCTACCTTATTCCGAGTACTCTTGTTGTTTCATTTATCTAGATCATTTATATAAATTATAATTAACCAATTAGATTGCTTGATTTCCCATAACCTGTACTTAATCGTACAGAGTTATCTCCCTTCTGTATAATAAAAACCTATATCAATGGCAATTTCCCCAGCACCCCAATTTCGGCACCCCTTTTTGAAAAGCACATGGCCTTCGGCACCCCTTTTTTCTGAAATGAGGATAAGAGTCGTATTAAAAATCCCTCATTGAGGGATTTTTAATGCGACTCTTATCCTCATTTCAGAAAAAAGGGGTGCCGAAGGCCATATGTTTTTCCAAAAAGGGGTGCCGAAATTGGGGTGCCTTCTGGAGAATCCCTTTTTTGTCAAATAAGGATAAGAGTCAAATTAGACCTCATTGAGGGATTGTTAATACGACTCTTATCCTCATTTGACAAAAAAGGGATTCTCCAGAAGGCACCCCAATTTCGGCACCCCTTTTTTGAAAAACATATGGCCTTCGGCACCCCTATGCCTAGCATTGCATACTACCTATACCAGTCATAGGATAACATAAAGCATCAGGTGGATTAATAGTACTAAAGGCCAGCAAGAGACCTATAGGGATATGTACAGCCTATATAGTATCCTCAGATAAGTATCCTATAAAAGGTATCCTCGATAGGTATCCTCAATAGATATCCCCAAATACCGAGATGAGGCTAAGAGTCGTAGTAAATTATGCCTCACTGAGGGATTTTTAATGGTCCTCATAACCTCAAAATTCAATGAGGCTACGAGGGATAATAAATGAGGATTCATTGAGGGCTTTTACATAGCCCTCATGGCCTCATACGACAAAAAGGGATTCCACAGTACAGACGTTTTCCAAAATGGGATTCCATAGGATATACCTGTTAAATACTGAAATGAGGCTAAGAGTCGTAGTAAATTATACCTCATTGAGGGATTTTTCAAGGTCCTCATAACCTCAAAATTCAATGAGGGTATGAGGGATAATAAATGAGGACTCATTGAGGGCTTTTACATAGCCCTCATGGCCTCATACGACAAAAAAGGGATTCCATAGCCACAGATGCCGAAATTGGGGTGCCCAGGGATATGGTCATTGGATATAGGCTTTTATTATACAGAAGGGAGATAACTCTATACGATTGAGTACAGGTTATGGGAAATCAAGCAATCTGATTGGTTATGAATGTTCTAGATAAATGAAACAACAAGAGTACTTAGAATAGGGTCAGAACTAACAAGAATAGACCAGAAATAGCTAAATATAGTAACAATAAGCAAAGCTGTTCCAACTGATAGGCTCTTCTACGCTACTGTAGTATACTCCAGAACAAAGGAACATGGCCAGATAAACGATAACTATTGCATATATAGACAGAAGCAGAGAATTCTGAAAGAATTCGAAATAGTAAAAGTTGGGATAGATTTTGGTGATTTGGGAGGATTGTCGGGTTGTTTGTGGTAATTCTACGAATCGGGAAAATACTCTTTTACAAAGGAACATACCCTCCGAACATACCCCGTCCTATTGCAGAAAAATTGGCTAACATAGCAATCACGTGCTACCATAGAAACCAAGATGGCGGCCTCCAGTATACAAAATGGACGACGGAAACACTATCACCCTAGCAACACGCGCTGCGCATGCGCACTCACACCACGTATCACTATGGAGATGACGTCACAACATGGCCGCTCACGCGGGTTACCATGACAACACAACATGGCGCCACTAGGTCACGTGACATGACGTCATTTCCGGGGTCATCCAACTGAGGCCTCAAAACCACATTACATACTACTGGTGGGGAAGCGATTCCAACTTTAAGCTTGGTCAATAACCTTGTTGCAGGCGAGTAATCTCATACGAAATAGCACAAACACAGCACAATGCGATGTTTTTAAAATAATGACTTGAAATTATTAGAACTGTTTCAAAAATTGTGGAAAAAAAGAAGAAAAACCCAAGCCATTGTTAACAAACAAGGCGTCCTGTTGTTCGCATGTTTCCAGTCTTGGGCTAAAAGTATTGTGAGCGTCTGCACTTCCACACAGTCACTTGTTGCACCCCCTCCCATTAGTATCACCTCCTTCATTTTCTTGGAGCGAGTGTTGTGCAGGCGCGTAGCCAGAATATCAAAGTTAAGGGCAAAAGTAATATGGGGGGGGGGGGTGGGGTGGGGGGTGGGGTAGTTCAGAGATCTGAACGTAGCAGCTATCCCCCTACGTTAGGGGGTAGCCGCTACGTTCAGATCGCTGAACTACTAGGGGAACAAACAGAATAGGTTTTCCAGTATCATCCGAGCCACGTAGCGGGGAGATGGGGCAAGCACAAGAGGGGCACTCCCTCTCGCAAGGGTTAGGCTCCCCCGGAAAAATTGAAATTCGAGAAAAAAAACCCCGCAATTTTCTTGACTCTGAGTCTGTTTGGGTCCATAAAGTATAAGTTGTGAAAGACATAAATAATTAGGCCATATCACCGGGTGGAGGGGGGAGAATGACTGAAATTTGGGGAGGCATAATCCCTCCCCCCGCCCCCGGGTGCGGGGAGAAAGTGTCTGTTCTTTGAATGTCAGTGAATGTTTTGGCTGTGCAGTTCCTTAAGAGGTGAGAACGAAGTAGTTTCTGTAGAAAATTCCAGACCATATAGATCATGTACTGTCTTTCACGAGAAAATGGAATTATCTAATTTGGAGATTTAAATATTCCGAATGAGCCTGTTTAGCAACCACCCACTATAATAACAAGAAACCTTTTTCGATAAAAAGCCGTTTACATAATTGTTTCATTTATATTAAAATCTCCCAAGTAAACTTTGTACTAAAGCCAATGAACGAAAGTTATAAAAGTACAACTATGTAGAACGGGAAGTGAATCTCATAGAGCAATGAACTCAAAATTGTCTATCTATTATTCAAACCTTGCAAGTTGATAATGTCATTCCAGTCCATCCTTGTCAAAGATGATGAATAAACGTTTTCAGCTACATGGCTTCCTGTGCTTTGTTCCACATCCTTGTCTTGTGCTGAAGCCAAAAAAATGTTTTTTCACATTATCTGTCTGTGAATATTAGTTTCATTCCGTTCACCCAGGTTAACCCTTCCAACCTCGCAAGCATACATTGTCGTGTAATAGTCTGGTTGTTGAAGAACTGCATTTTTTAACATGCTAAGTTTGGTGTCATTCGCTGCAAAATAACTACACCAACAACATATCCTACATCCGCTTTGGGAATTTTTTTTTACAGCGCTTTGAATTTTTGGTGGTGTGTGCTGTATGAAGTGTAGCTCACACTCTTCAACCCAAGGGATGGGATCTCATAGGTCACTGTGTCTCGGTGTATAATGGGTGTCACGTGTGTTGTAATGATAGGCCATCTGAGCGGACATGTTGTAACGCCATTAGTGTCAGTGCGCGTGCGCAGTGTTTGCTGTAATGGTAATACGTGTATCAATCGCACATTTCGTATAATGAAGACCGACATATTGGTTTCTATGGTGACACGTGGTTACAATGACCCTGTAAGGGCTTGGTTGAAGTGGGAGTGTGCTGGGGTAGTATGTTCGACTGAACGCGAGTATATCTCATAACCAGAAACGACCCAACAACTACCATAAATTACCCAAGTAGAATTTCGAGATTGCCATTCTGAGGAGATTGTAGTGCTATATGACCTTTAACCCAAGTAGGGATAATCAATGGTCCGTTTGCTTGGCCCGGCGGTATTGTGTACTGTGGAAGAGAAAAAGGACCCAAACTTGGCGTATAATCGGTGTATTGTTATTACTTTTATCTTTTCGGTCCTGTTCTGCCTACCCTTGCATAGTCGTTTCTCTCTCTGGTGCCGTCTCCTGTCTGAGTCTTAGTAGATTCATTCGGATCGCTCCATTTTCCATAGCCCGTAACTGCCTATACAATTATTCGACCAAGTTGACACCAGTGTGATCACTGCCTGCTAACTATCTGAAAAGCACAGAACATGTGATACATGGTCACATACTTGAAATACTGAGATGTGCTTATGAGATAAGGCGCAACGTGCCTAAAAAGATGTAACCCATACGTATATATGGATATTTACGGACTTATGGGTGGAGACTGATAGTTAGTGAACTAGTGTTTGGGATCTGAAAGGAACTAGGATGGACTGATGGGGGGCTATTAGTGATTAGACCTTAACTCACATATCATCCCATGGCTTCGAGCTACTGGGTAGCCGATGGATTCATGGCTTTGGAAACTATTGTCACTGACAACTACCCCTCATTATCTCCAAGTTGTACTAATGCTTTCTACCACTGCTATTACTTTTTATCCCAACTACACTATCTCCTATAACACCTACAGCTCATATGGCTACTATAGTCTATCTGTCCTATAGTCTACCATCATTACTACTGATTTGAAGCATTACTACAAGCTTTCTAGCTCTCTATCTGAACAAGCCCAAGTCTTAATACGCTCAATCAAATTACACCATTCGTGTAAACCTGGATCAGTTTATACAGTACTTTGATCGAGTGTATGCTGGGGTTCATTGCGTATTAGAGACTGCCTGTTGATTACACTGAGATGTGTCTATATGATAGTTAACAATTTAAGCACAGCATATACAAGACATGGACACATGCTTAGGAGACCGAGATGTGCTTACGTAGTAGGTCGCAATGCATCTCAAAAACATGCCGCACATACGGGTATTTGGTGATACTTATGACACGGTGATGTACTTATCTGAAGTACGTATCTGAGGGCGGCTATCTGAGGATAGTTATCTCGGCTTGGCGACTCTTGCTGACTGAGATACCCTGCTGTTACCTACAAAAACCGTTAGTAACCACTTCGACTTGCGCTTCTACTGATCTGTACCACTAAATTGGTTATAACTACTATGATCTTCTCCCATCACTAGAGTGGCAGAGCAACTGTGATCCATTCCTATCACTAGAGTGACAGATTCTACAACTGATGCCGGCTTATACCTTTAATACAGGTACTCGACACATCTTTACTGTTAACACAACTACCCGCTATTACCTGTCTTGCCACCCCGATCTGACAGGTACACTATAAGATCTGTGCTTGGCTTCCACTACAGCTTAAAACTGGGAAGAGTGAAGACTCGAATCAAACCTTATTCGTATGATTCATCTGGGCATTTGAGGATACCTATGACATACACTAGTTGGTTAACGGTCTATAGCACTACGTGTTGCTCAAGATAGCAGCAGAAAGGTCCATTTGGGTAATTTATGGTAGTTTTTGGGTCGTTTCCGGTCATTAGATATTCGTTCATTCAATCAAGTATGCCCTACGATGCACCCCACTTCATCCTAGCTCTTCATACTAACCACGTGCCATCATAGAAATCAAGATAGCGGCCTCCATCATACAGAATGGACGACGAAAACACGCATTTCCACGACAATAGGCGTTGCACATGCGTACTGACACCATGTAACACCATGGTGATGACGTCACAATATGGCCACTTACGTGGGCTATCTCGACAATGAATGAGCACCCAAAATACATCGTGACATGACGTCATACGAGATCCCCATTGGGTTGAAGCAGGCGATCGAAAATACTTACGTCACACACCACCCAAATTAAAAGCGCTGTAAAAAAAATCTCAAAGCAGATGATGCATATCAGAAACTCCTCCGTGCAATGGTACCAAAATTAGATTGTTAAATTTTTGCCGGGCAGGCCATATATTTCAGCTCCCGCAACCAGAATATAACGGTTACAAACGCATGCAAACGACAAAATGATACCTTTCAATTTTGTTTTGAATTTCGACGTGTGAAGTCTCTAATTTAATCCATACGGCGTAAGAAAACACGAAATCAAACTGAATCAGATGTCCAAAGTGAAATAAACAATCAGTCATGAATTCCACTTCACGCAATGATTCATTGAGTAAAAAATATAATCAGTGTTTTTCTGTTTCAATTTGCACATTTTTGTCTCAGTGCAATGCAGTCAATATTTGTGTTTTGTTTTACAGTCAGGCTCGTCTTCGTATAAACCATTGATCCCTATACAGCTGGATTGCTGGGACGCTCATTGGTCACGTATAGAAAATAGAAAAGTGTCTTTCCCGCCGCCATCTCGGGGGGGGGGGGGGGGGGTGCAAAAGTTTCTATAAAACAAGTAATGTCCAACAACAAATTTTCTCGCACGTTTTCAGTTTCCTGACCCCTAGCAATCTCAGACCGCTTCTCAAAGAAGATACTTCGATGTCTGCGAAAAAAATGAATATGTCGATGCACAAATTTTATACCATGATTTACCTATTCTACTATATATAAAAAGCCTATGACATAAATTTTTGCTTTACACACCAACCGTGGTGAATACGCCAGCAATGGGATTTCAATAGTTAAATTTACAGCTACAGTGGAACTACATCCAAGTTGACCTTTGGTGACCTCGCCTTGAATGCAAACATGTCTAAATTTATCACTCGTCGCCTGGTGAAGAGTGAAATGAAACCGGTCATTATTTTTTACGTTTTTAAATAAGTTTACCTCATAAGATACCAAAACTTAACAAATATACGTTGTCTCATGTTAATAAAGCATCCATAACTCGAAATAGTATGTTATTAAAATGAAAAAGGCCACGTAATTTGCGCGTTTCGTTTTCTATTTCGTTTCGGCGATAAAATTGCCAGCGGAAGTACCGCCCACCGGTGCTCATGTTAACAAAAACAGATTCGCACGTATGAATATTGATTTATTAACATTTGAACTCTTATTTATCTGACGATCATGGTATAAATAAAATACACCCAAAGTAGGTTGGTGTACCAAATGTTCACCACTCGTGGTGAAGTGGTGTTAACCGCGCGCCAAAGGCTCGCGGTTAACACCACTTCACCACGATTGGTGAACATTTGGTACACCAAGTTACTATGCGTATATTCTATATTTTAGTGCAAATTGAATATTAACAACCTATGTTGGTTATTGTTGACCAAAGCAAGTGCTGATTGGAAAATTGATACAATGTTATTAGATTTCGTGCAAGGTAAACGGCATTACGTTTGATAAAGTGAAAGCTGTTACGCTAAAACTACAGTCAATGGTAACAGTTTTGACGCCAGACGTCGTGGTTCGGGGTGGGAGAGATATCGTGTTATTAATTGGCTTGACACCATCTTATGGGGTAAGGACAGTTTGAGTGGCGAAGTTTTTCGCTGACGTTCCAGCAACCCAGTTGTATAGAGATCAATGGGTATAACGCTTTGTCCAAGTTGCAGGGAGAAGAGAAAATGTTTATTATTCATTTACCGATTCACACACAAGGCGCCCAGCACACGCTGACCGGGATAAGAGAAAGTTACTTAACGATTTACCCTCAGAGTACACATTTTACTAAACGTGTTAAATTCACAAAACGACACGCGCGTGTGAATGGGTTAATCGATATGGCTCGAGTACCAGCGTGGAAGGAAAGAACGAGAGGCCACAGGCCTCGAGTTTTATCCTTCCGGGATGGCACAAGTGCCATTTCGATTAACCCATTCACACACGTGTGTCGTTCTGTATTTATTACACGCCTTCACGTCTATAAAAATAATTATCAGAAGGACACTCAGCAATTCATTTGACAACTATCAACAAAAAAAGAACAGATTTTATCGACAACCAAATTTGCGAGGGGAACCCGTGTTATTATTTCGTCCCCTGAGTTCCAATGTGTTCTATGCGCCTACTGGCACACAGCACACATTGGAACTCAGGGGACGTTATTTAGCTATCGCTAGCGATTCAAATTGTAATTGCGGTGCACGATTTGTAGAAAATTCCAGTCAAATTTCGCTTCTTTATAAAAATAGTCCGTCAACGATTTTAATTTTCCGCATGATTTAGTGTAGATGTAAATTGAAATTTCATAGAACAGGCGTGTAATAAATGTTATTTGAACATTGTCGTCAATCAAAGAAAATAGTTAACCCTTTACCTAACATGAAAAGCAGACGACACTTGCAAAAAAAAATTCTTGAATAACTAATTTTTTTCATTTTTTGTCTCAAAAACATAGGTTATGACCCCTCGTTGGAACGAGCCCGACGAGCTCGTTCCAACGAGGGGTCATAACCTATGTTTTGAGACAAAAAATGAAAATATTTTGAAAATTAATTGGCGATTTTTGAGAATAGCGCTGGCCGGTTTTGGCCGTTACGTTGGGTAAAGGGTGAAAGTGTCCCAGTGTCCCTGTAAAACATCAAATCTCTGATTTTAGTTTTGACGCAGCCAATCTCCACGGGACATTTACAGATTGGAACCACATATATTAAAATGATTAAACTTGTTCTATATGATACCGATGGAACTACATCTATTAAATAAGGAAATTACAGAAAACACCTCAGCTATATGCGTTGAAGTTATCTAGATTTTCTCCAAAACATCTTCTTTGGTGTATTATTTATTTATCGGCAAGAGACTCCATTCCCAGAAGTAGTATGTGAAGTGGACAATTCCCCCAGTTACCAGGATCTCGGAAGTGCATCCGGGGGCATGAGTGATACGTGATGTTAGACGGCATGCGCATGGTGTGTTTCCGCCGTCAATTTTGTAAAATGGAGGTTGCCATCCTGATATCTATCGTGACAAGTGTTTACTATAATATCCTTTGTAGAAAAACGCTCGCTCGTTATAAGTATATGACAGGCGCGTGGTCACGCACACGAAACAATTTCCTGTATTATTATTATTATTTTCAAGAATTATTTTTGTTAAATAAAAGTAATTATTGAAAAACAAATATTAATAACAAAGGAAAGTTTCCGATCTCTGCTGCGTTTCTTATTGCTTTAAAGAAGACTGTCGAGTTCGTATCAACGGACAACAACCCGGGAATAATGTCGGAAAATGTTGAGATCCTAGCTTTGGGTCCGGCTATGCGTGACTTTGTCCCGTCCCCGGTCCTCGACCAAATCTATATAGATTCAGTTAGACTGCTCCACTGACCTTTGTCCGTTTCTGCCTATACAGTCCCTTGACTAGGTGGGGTAGAGGCATCTATGAGATAGGCAGGTGCGGGTAAGGTGAATAGGACAGTCTGACTGAATCGACTAAGACTTGGTCGCGATCAGAGGACGGGGCGGGTGAAAACATTTCTAGGAGTAGTCCGATAAGAGATTAAACGCCTCCATAGACTCCTCAGAACTAGTCTGCAAATGTCTGGTGGCTGTTATTACAATTCAACGGGCAAACTGTGTTGCACGTCCTGAGTCAGGCCCGATCTCGCGATATGAGGTTATACTACCTCTCACTGGTAGGCTCGCAGCTAGGAGATATACTCAGAACGGCAGACAGTTTGTGAAAGGGTTAATCGATATGGCACGAGTGCCGGCGCGGATGGATAGAACGAGAGGCTGTACGCTTCGCGTTTTATTCTTCCGCGATGGCACAAGTGCCATATCGATTAACTCATTCACACACACATGTGCCGTTCTGTGTTTATTACACGCCTTCATGTCAATAAAAACAATTATTAGAAGGACACTCAGCAATTCATTTAACAATTATCAACAAAAATAATACATTTTATCGACAACCAAATTTGCGAGGTGAACCCGTGCTACCATTTCGTCCCGTAGGTTCCAAGGTTTTCTATGTGTCGACTGGCACATAGAACACATTGGAGCTCAGGGGACGATTTTCAGCTCTCATTTGCGATTCAAATTGTAAATTTCCAGTGCAATTTCGCTTCTGTTTAAAAATAGTCCGTCTACGATTTCCGTTCCGCACATATGTGCGGAACAGATTTTCATTTTCCTCTTGGTTTAGTGTTACTGTAGATCGAGATTTCATACAACAGGCGTGTAATAAACAAATTTCCGACCTGGTGAGGCGAGAGTTAAAAGTTTACGACAGTGTTCCTGGGCTGTTGACCTCCGGAACGAATTCTGAACCCAACTCAATATACTTCTTTAAATAATATTTAACGAATCAGGTTACAAAAGTTCGTTTACTATTTTAAAGATTTACTTTCGTTTAACGAGAATAATTCCTTAAAATAATAATAGCACACGAAATGTTTTCGTGTTAATGACTATTCGATTGTCATATATTGATAACAAACGCTTTCATACAAAGGATATCTGAAAAATGAGGGTATTTCTGCATAATGAAAATTGCAGTTTTGCCAAATGGTCAACGTTTTTCAAGTAAGCGGCCTTCGGGGAAAGTGTTGGCGTTCGACCGAACAAAAACAAAGTTTTCCGACAAACAGGGTTATGGCGGACGACCCCCCCCCCCCCCCACCCTCCCAGCACCACCACGCTTCAATCCTGCTCATCGGTCAGGAAAATCAACTACAATATGGGAAGAGATCGATTATTTTTTGCAACAAAGCAGACGAAGCGTACCAGGGGACATAACTTATAACGTTGTCGACTGTGGCTGCACAACAGTGATGCAGGTTTGATGGACTGATTCGGGTGGAGATATCGTTTCAGATGAAATTATATAGAGGTTATCCAAAATGGCGCAGCTTTCTCGCTAGTAATTCGACGGCATATCAGTTCTGATATTTTCTACTCGCTATTGAGACACCAACCATTCATGGGCCGACATTTTGTGAAGTTCAACTTTCATGACTCACAGTTTATTGATACAGTATTAGATCAGGCAGCTGGAAATAATATTAGGGAGGTAAAGTCGAAACAAAAATTATTTTTATGAGCCTTATAAATTTGCCATGTGACGTATTTATGTTACTGAACGTAACTCCTATGTTTTTTAAATAAATATTTATTCTTCTGGTACCATAAAAGCATCCCCCTGCAAAAATCTTTTCAGGTGGCACTGGAATCAAAATGTCTGCTTTCTCAATTTTGAAACCCTGTGTTATAAATATATAAGCAATGCAATAAAGAACCTTGTAAGGGGAATAACACATTTGTGTCAAATATAAATATGGTAGTGCAAAATGTAGGGTGCGTGTCTGTTTATATTTACTGATGTTTTAGGGCGCCTATGGTTTATCATGTCCTTGACACAGGCACAAAGTCAACTTGGCCAATCGTTTATATATTTGCTCTCTCGAGTCGCAGCAAAGCCAAAAAGGCTTTGTAGGGTTCAGCCCCATCACCTTGGAAACCGTTTGAACTAGTGGAGTAGACTAAAACAAAAGTCATTGTAGGGTTATCCGCGACATTCTGAATATAACACTGAGATACCCAATATCAATTAATGCCAGTCGCACATTGGTCGAAAGTCTATGGATGCCTACATGGATGCATTACGCCATACCAGTAAAACACAATAAGCCAACAAACGACCCTTCTAGCTAATTTACTGAGTGCGGTGGCTCAGTGGTAGACTGTTGGACTTCTATGTGAGAGGTCCTGAGTTCTATCCCCGTCCGGGCGACCCGCGTTATGTCCTTGTGCAAGGCACTTTATCCCGGTTGCCTACATGGGGGCACGATGACGCCGTGTAATAAGGTGCACTGCACGTCGATGGTGCACATGTCTTCAACAGCTGTAACCCTTCTTGAGCGGAGCTTGAACAGAGTTAGAATGTTGAGGAGCTGACAGTTACTCGTCGATGCAGTGATTCTCTCCGGCTTCCTCCACCCGTAAAACTGTCATGGGGGCGATTAGCCATTGTGCATAAGTATGTGACCTTCAACACCAATAAATGAATAGTTAATTTACTTTAATAAATCCTTGAATTGTTTTTTTACCGGATGTGTTATTGTGCTGTCTGTTTTAGAAGGCCATTGGTGTTGGGGAGGTTTTGTTGGTGTTGTTGTTTTGGGGGTGGGGAGGCAATGTTTTCAGGTAAAATATTTCAAATGTCGCGATATTCGTGCATATACCCGATGTTACAACAAGTATGGACGAATCTTCCATTTTTAACCTCAAAATCAAAGCAGGATTGTTTTGTTGGTTGCCAGTTATAACCCACAGCCCCATACACACACTCACGTCTAACATTTACAAAAAATGAAATTTTCTAGGGGCGATGGGGACAAGTAGAATGACAATGTCGAATGGCGAAACTGCTCCAAATCAAATGTGCCCTGCTGCACAGCCTGTGAGACCCTATCCCATGTTTAAGTCTTTGCCAAGAGAAAACCTTATACTCATCATCAGTATGAGTAAAATTTAAGAAAACACATTTTCTAATGGCGTCCATATTCTATGTACGCTGTTGTCCAATGAATTGGACGAACATATCGGGTTGTCCATTTATTATTTCTTGGAGTTTAATGACAATTCCAACAGTCGGGGTCGAGTCGAACAGTTAACTAACTTACTAATCTCCCACAAGCAGGCATTGGCGTGCAGTATACAACAGTTCATGGCGCCACCGTGCTCCATTTGGGAAATTGGGATTAACTCTCCTGTCCAAGGACACAACGAGATGATGAGGATCAGGATCGATCGAAACTACGACATTTTGATCATAAGATAAATGCTCTAACCCATGAGCAACCGTGATCCCAGCAGCACTCCATGTCGTGATTGTGTTATCGTGCATTTGCTGGTGGTCATGAGATCGACTGGAGATATTCCAAATTTTCTAAAATGACAGCCCAGAAGATAGTTTCTGAAGGTTTATATACATTTTCATCTCATACAATTTGTAAATTTGACTAAAAACTGTGGACGAGCCGAAAATCGACACAGTTGACACAGAGACGGTGGAAACGAGAGGGAGGTGGGGGGGGGGGGGGGGGGGATCACAGGGGACACGTACCGCTCCACTTTTTCCACAGATACGTTGCGCGCTTACAGAGTGATTTAAAATGGGCGCACGCAAAAGTGTCAATATACATGCTTTCCTGTAATATATTATTTGTAAATCTAAGCAACATTTGGAAAAAGAATCCCCCCTTCGGTCGCTTCTTCTACTTTACCCATCTTCCAACCAAGCTAGCCTTCGGGTTGGAAGATGACTGAAGTAGAAGAAATGGCAGGACCTTGACTGTTCATTTTTGTCTTCGTATTTTGACGAATAAAATCAATCTTTTCGGTGATTTTGTCTTATATTTCTCCATGCACTCGTCATCATGATAGAATTATATTGAAACTGTTTTTCAATTTAAGAAAAACTGCTATAACAGTAATGAGATAGATACGCAGGTTTTTGAAAAAGCTGGATCCACAATGAATGGGTTTGGAACAATGAATTACGTGATTAACGATAAAAGTATAAATGTAAAATGATGATAGTGAAACTCGATCTTGAGTATTCCCTGTGCACAATATTAACCCATTACCCAACGAATCGGCCACATCCGCCCGCATAATATGCAAATTGAGCAGCTGAAAAATTACTATTTTCCCAAAATGTCAACAAAACCATATCATGTGACCCCCTCTTTGGAACGAGCTCGTTCCAAAGAGGGGGGGGGGGGGGGTCACATGATATGGTTTTGTTGAAAAGTTTGGAAAAATTTAAAAAAAATTATATTCAAAATAATAAATGTTGATATCGTCTGCGTTGGGTAAAGGGGTTGAAAAATGTCTTCAATAAACAAAACGAAAGGGCCAGTAAAATGCAAACACAAAAATGTTGATTGACATGCCAAACCAAACTGGTGAAATTCAATCGGTATTCAAAAAATACCGAAAACTATATTTTTAAAGTTCTCTCAATTTTATCTCGACTCAAGAGAAATCTGCTGTTATTCTCCCTTAAAGACCCACAAGGTTGATATGTAAGCACAATATCTCTATTTTCCAGTATAACATTTGGGGGATTGCTGTTGCAGGTATTAATAGTAAATAAAAATAAAACAACTCCTTAGGTCCCGAGCAAGCTCGCCTGGTCGTTTCAAAGGGAAGTCACAGGCCCTTCATTGGGGGAAAGAAATATAAAAAAAGTGGACAAAATCTTATTTGGAGATTTTTGTGTGCAATGCTTATTTGAGGATTTGAAAGACATGTAAGGTATTTGTTCAGAGCCATCACTCTTTTATGCGCTTCACGAACAAAAAACACATCTCACCGCCTTCTGGTGAACTTTTATCAAAGAATTAATATGTATTTTCTAGTATACGACATTCATGTTTTCGCAATGATAATCTGGATCTGTTCCCCTGTGGAAATCCGAAAGGTGTAGCAGTCTTTGTTTACTGCGGTAAACAGGTTCTGTTTTACTGGTAAAAATTAACCCGGAAACAACGCCGTGGTGGAGGGCCTCTCAAGTGGGCAGCATAGGTATAAACGATTGGCTAAACTTGATTACATACCTATGTTTCGGTCATGATATAGCTAAAGATACGGAAAATGCCATGAAAACCAATAAATAAATAAATAAATTGGGGTCTGATCTCATTTTGCAACATTTCTCTGATTCAACACTGTCTGACGACTTAACTTTTGAAGTAATTTCTTTTTCACTTCAAAGATAGTCTTCATAAGAGACAATTTTTTCGCAGAATAATTCATTGAAAGTGACAGGAGCGTGGTGGAGGTGTAGGCATGTGATAGACACTCCCAATCATTTTTCTGGAGAACAGTTTCGTCTGAATTGTAGTGTTAGATATCGAATCGGTCTTGCTCGTTATCAAGTACTTTCTTAGATTTGATACTTGAACTTAGGTTACACACACACATTCGGCCATAGAAATGGGAGGCTAAGGTACCCGAATCTGGGTTCTGGGGGGGGGGGGGGGCGGGGGGGGGGGAGCAGGATGACCATTTTGGAGAACAGTACGTGTTTATTAAATAAGTTGCGCCATGACCGCAATTTGAATATTTTAAATGTCCAATATTAAATTTGTAATAAGTCTTTTTTTAACTGGTTGAGGGCTACATTTTTTGGTGGTCTGAATTTGTTCATCAAAATTTTTTTATTACAAATTACTGAAGAAAGCCTATATGTGTACTCTTCAATAATTTGTGATAAAACAAATTTCTATAAACAAAATATTATTTGCGTTTGACTGAAATGAAAAATGAGCAAGGGAAATTTTGGCGTCTTCTCTGGTGCCATCTTTTTTGAAAGCCCTGATAGTGGCTTCCAGCACTCAACCAGTTACCTATAATCCCAACTGACTAACGAAGACAGGACTTGATAACGTGATTGGAATATTTAATCAGTCGGGATAATGGGATATCATCGGTCTTGTCAAAACTCAGTATCGCATAAAGGCAACCCTTCGGTGAAATTTTTTGGAGACAAGACCTATATGTAAGATATGTTACAAAAATCCAAATTACAAATAAGGGGAAAGTTTCATATTTGTATTCTCGAAGAGCCTGTTGACCTGCCATACACAAGCGCTTTTTTCCATTCACGAAAGTTTAACTTCTCAGAAT
Source organism: Pictodentalium vernedei (assembly GCA_031216915.1). NCBI lineage: Eukaryota > Metazoa > Mollusca > Scaphopoda > Dentaliida > Dentaliidae > Pictodentalium > Pictodentalium vernedei. Next base: position 390,619,670 of record CM062289.1, read on the forward strand.
CCACTATTCACCTTATCGAGCACCTTTGAATGAGCAGTTATAAGCTGGGCTCTAGAAGCAAAACACGATATCTTTCGGTTTTTTAAGAAAACGTTTGAAAGTGTCGTTGTCATGTAGTGCACGTTAATAACATTAACTTAAATTCCAAGATATAATCTTTTACTTCACTGGGAGTTTTGTCCAACAGAATAAACAATAAACCGTGCTTTTTTAACGACAAAATAAATATTTCTCTGTAAAAACATAGTTCACCACGTCCTCATCAGAGAGGACTTGCCGAGCGCTTTGAGCGGTTCAGTCATATTTTTCTTTTTTCTACGGTTCACAGACAAACCTATATCCTTTTTTTATTCTATCAAATCAACACTTGTGAATATGTAAGCTGCTTGTCGTGTGTAAAAGTAAGAAAAAAGGAATTAATATTTCACAACTCCAAATGTTTTTACTGCCCAGCCTATCTCTCCAACTTGTTTACTTTTCGACTTTGGAAATGTCGCACCGGCGGCCGGGCGTGTTATGTATGAAATTGAACTGGTCGTCTCCTGAGACCTGTCTCCAATGCCAACAGCCTGGAAGTCTGAAAAAACGGCCGTCCTGTAATCTCGTAATCCGCTTGGACCTGCAAAATAAGGTGAGACGTTACCGCTTCTGATCATCCAAAAATACAGACAAATCTGTTTCCAACAAACATGTACACATGTTTGGCCTATAGGCCCGCCTACAAAGACACGTGTTTTGGAATATGCTCGTGCCATAGTTTATTTACTATTTCGGCAAGTATCAGTTTTGCTGGGGTGGAAGAAGGTGCGTGTTTTTACTTTTACTTCAATAGACCGATGATGGACCAGACCCAATAAAACGATGGTGGTACAAAAGCCAGAAATAACCGCGGTACGCAAAAGCTGAGCGGTGCGAACTATCATTAGCAATATTTATTCAGTCACGACTCAACTCTGTTGTCTCATCTGACCAAAAACTGATTTCTGTTGGTAATTTCTTGCATTGGATATAAAACAAGAGGCCCCATGAGTCCTGGGGTGCTTACCTGGCCAGAGTTGTTTAAAGAAGGATTTAATTAGTTGGCTAGTTAACACGACAGAGGAAGGAAGTTATTTAATTATTTATAACTGTTGTCCATGCCAGATGATCTCTCTCTAGTAGCGAGGTGCTACCACAGAAATAATGCCCAGATTTCCAGGAATGCAAAACTATAGAGAGTCCAAATATCAACCTAGGGATTTAACTTGAACAAACGTGAATCTGACCGCCTTCCCCTCCTCCCCAGGATGCCGCATACTAAATATCAACAGATTCTGAATGGTGGACTGAAGAAAAGGATTTTTTCAGAGATTATTCGTCATATTACACTAAGCTAAAATCTGGGCCCCCATAGGAAGCCCAAATATGAATCGAGGGACTTAATGTGAACAAACCTGTATCTGAGCTCGACCAGGGTGTTGAGTACGAAGTATCAAGACATTCTGAACGGTGGCTCTCAAGAAGAGTTCAAAGAATATTTCTCTTTGCGCTAAGTTAAAATTAGGGCTTCCATAGGGAACCCAAAATATTAACCAAGCTCGTTATTTAAAAAAAAGACTTGAAAAGGCCCACCTCCCAAGGACGTTGTATACCATTTTTCAAAAGGTTTTGACTGGTGGTTCAGGAGAAGAAGATTTTGAGAAAATCACCAATTTACCACTATATTAAAATTTGCCCCCCCCCCCCCCCCCTCCAGGGAACACTAATATCCGCCCAGGGACTTTATTTGAACAAATCGAATCTAAACCCTCCCACTAAGGATGCTGTATACCAAATATCACAAGATTCGGATTGTGTCTCAAGAAGCAGATTTTTAAAGATTATTCTTCATATTGGACTAAGTTAAAATTCGGGCTCCAATAGGGAGCCTAAATATTAACGCAGGGATTTTTTATTTTAACAAACTTGAATCTTTCTACCCCAAGGGTGGTGTATATATATCATGTATCAACAGATTTTAATTGGGGTTCGTGAAAAGAAGATTTTAAAAGAATATTCCTCATATTGCACCAAGTAAAAAATCAAGCTTCAGCAAAGGAGCCAAAATATTAATCAAGGGACTTGATTTGAACAAACTTGAAGCTAACCCATGTAAGGGAGCTGTAAACCATATATCAAAAGATTCTGGCTAGTGGTTCTCGAAAAGAAGCTTTTTAAATATTATTCCTCATATTGGACAAGACAGGACTTTTTTTCCAAACTTGAATCTGACTACTCTAAGCAAGGTGTATATCATATATCAGAAGATTCCAACTAGGGGTTCGAGAGAATTTTTTTTAAAAGAACATTCCTCAAATTACAGCAAGTTATACTTCGGACTCCACTACGGAGCCCAAATATTATTCAAAAGACTTGATTTAAACAAACTTGAATCTGACCCCCGTAAGGATGCTGTATACCAGATATCAAAAGGTTCTGACTGGTGAATCTTTAGAGATTTTTAAAGATATTGCTCTATGTTAAAATTTGCGCTTCCATAGAGAGCCCAAATATCAGCCGTAGGACTAGATTTGAAGAAACTTGAATCCGACCCCTGTAAGGATTCTGTATACTAAATATCAAAAGATTCTGACTCGTGGTTCTGGATAAGAAGAATTTTAAAGATTATTTCCCATTTTCCCATACTGGACTTCGTTAACATTCGAGCTCCAAAATGGAGCCCAAATATTAATCCAGAGACTTGAATAGAATAAACTTCGATCCGACTTCTCTAAGTATGCTGTATACAAAATATAAAAAAATTCTGAGAGGGGGATCTGAAGAAATTTTTTTAAAAGATTATTCCTGATATTGCACTAAGTTAAAATATGGGTCCCATAGGGAGCACAAATATTAACTGATGGACTTGTTTTGAACAAATTTGAATCTGACTCCTATAAGGATGCTGTTTTCCCAATATCATTAGATTCTGAGTGGTGGTCCTGAAAAAGAAGATTTTTAAACATTATTTCCCATATTGCATTAAGTTAAAATTCGTGCTCCTGCAGAGAGACCAATTATTAACCGATGGACTTGCTTTGAACAAAGTTGATAAAGTATTCTGACTAGTGGTTCTGGAGAAGAAAAGTTTTAAAGATTATTCCTCGTATTGGATTAAGTTAACATTCGGGCTCCAATAGGGAGCCCAAATATTAACTTGGTTTGAACAAAATTAGATCTAACCTCCCTAATAATGTTGTATAACAAATATCAAAAGATTCCGATGGACTTGAGTTGAACAAATTTGAATCCAAACCCTGTTAGGATTCTATTAAAACCATATATCAAAATATTCTGACTAGTGTTTCTGGAGAAGAAGAGTTTTAACGATTATTCCTCATATTGGACAAGGTTAGAAATCGGGCTCCAACAGGGAACCCTGACACAACCGATGGTATTTTTTACCATTCCATTCTACTGGTCTCAAGGATGATTCATACCAAATAACAGCTCTCCATCCCGTGCGGTTTGGGAAATATGAGCGTTTGAAAATATTTATATTTTTAGCTCCTGGGGTTCCCACGGGGAGACGGGAATTAATTATTTTTCCCATGAATCAAGTTCTTATGGCTCAGTAATGCCACATACCGCATTTGGTTCAAATCGGCTCATCGGTTCATAAATTCTAAATTTATTCCAAAGGCAAAAATATTGCTCCACGAACTTCGTTTGAACAAACTCGTTTCTCCACCTCAAAAGGAAGCTCCATACCACATATGAAGTCATTGTTTTACAGATTTTTTTTAATTTTGGTGAATTGCCCCCTCCCCCCTCCCTAGGGGTTGGGTAAGTTGATCTGCACAAAAACAAAATGCTGTATTAGAACAATCACTTCAAATTTAAACAGAAATCGGTTCAGCAGTTTTGGAGGAGAAAGTGCAAACACTATGTTCACAGGCAACGGGCAGTCGATAGACCGTAGTGAGTGATCACTGTAGCTCATCCTGACTTTCAATCGGGTGAGCAAATAAAACAACAAGGCCCCCCCCCCCCCCCCCCCCATCCAACGAAGGGTGGGGTGCACATTTGAAATATTAAAACCTTGGATATTTTCTAAGTAGATAAAGGGCAATAAATCTGTGAAAATTAAAAAATGTGCGGATGAGGAGCTTATTACATCATATGCTTCACATAATTTCGAATAATTGAAATTTTTTCCAGTCGATAAAGGGCAGGGAGGGAGTGGGGCGCTAGAGGAAAAAAATGCAGACACAATGTGGCATTTGTTTTTTGTTCTTCACACTTTTTAGACCCATCCACCTGTACCCGCATTTTTTCCATACACTTTTTGGTACCGACGCCTCCCGAATACTAAAATTTGTTCTCCAAGCGTTGTCTGCCCACAAGGGTATACGAAAATCAGACGTAAAAAAAAGAACAAAGAAAACCATTACATGATCTGAGAAAACATATTTTTGATACTCTGAATCCAACCAATCACCCTCCTCCCGCACCACGTTGTGTCGGCAATTATTTTTGCCTCCTCTCCGGATCACCCCCCCCCCCCCCCCGATAAATCTTAGAAACTATAGCATGCGTTAATTACACAATGAAGGTCCACCCCAACCCCAACTCCCCCCCCCCCCCCCCCACACACACACACACCACAACC
>CM062289.1:390624399-390684425 GCA_031216915.1 Pictodentalium vernedei
AAGAAAAAACAAAAAAAAAAAAAAAAATAAAAAAAAAAAAAAAAAAAAACAAGAAAAAAAAAAAAAAAGAGAGAAAGTTAAATTGCCATACAAAAAAGGGTTAAATATTTCCCAAAATAACATGAAACAGAAAAAAAATAAAAACAAAATGAGAATGATACAAACAATAGTAATATCAACTTAAAAGAAAAAAAAACCCAAAAAACTTTAAGGTTGACTAAAAAACTTTAACCACAAACTTTAACCAGAACTCCAAATGTTAACAGACAGACAGAAGAAAGTCATGACTAAACAGGAAAAAAAGAAAAAAAAAAACACCACTTGACCTTCAGTAAAAAACTTTAACCACAAACTTTAACCAAAACTCTAAATGTTAACAGATGGACAGACGGACGGACGGACAAAATCATGACTATAGCCCTCACTGTAAACAGTCGGGCTAAAAATGAAACTTGACCTGTATTTCATGGTAGGTAGTAATGTTGCAAAAATATAAGGTCATGCAAGAAAGCAACAATATAGTTATCATCTGGAAACCATTTGTTTCAGACAGACAGACAGACAGTCAGATGGACAGGCAGATAAAGCAACGACTAGATGCTCCATCCGAAAAAATTTCGGCAAGCATAAATATACTGTAATATGTCAAGAAAGTAACAGTTACAAAATTCCCCATGTTTGTTGGGCTATTTGGCCCTAGTATGTCCAATACAGACATTTAATTTATTATATCTTGTTTGACAGAGATCCATGAGCTCTATCAAACAACATATTTATTTATTTATTTATTGATGTTTAAGGTCACATATTTATGCACAATGGCTAATCATGACCATGACAGTTTTACGGGTGGAGGAAGCCGGAGTACCCGGAGAGAACAACCGAGCAACGACGAGCAGCTGCCAGCTCCCCAACATCGTAATCGTAACTCCGCACTGCGGCACAGGCAGGGTTAGATTGGTTGAAGACATGCGTACCATCGACGTGCAGTATGCCTTAGTACAGGGCGTCATCGTGCCCCCACTCGGGCAATGGAGATGAAGTGTCTTGCCCAAGGACACAATGCGGTTGCCGCAGGTGGGATTCGAACCGAGGACCTCTCGGCTTGCAGCCTGCACCTCTACCTACTAAGCCACCACGCTCCTTATCAAACAACATGTAATAGAATAAAAGCTCAGTTTTCTCTAGAATACAGAAAAGTGACCTAACTGTTAACTGAAAACTCCTGTTAACTGAATAATTTTCACTGGTAAAGTGGTAATTCAATTAACAGGATTTCACTGCACGTGATAACAGACAATGAAATGAATCAACTTACTTTTGCTTTAACAGTTTATAGAGCTCTTCTTTGACTTCTCTGTTTAGGTCTGCAATGGAAATAAAAGTAAATGCTCAACATTGTCTGTTCAAAGGCTTAACTCCTTACATGCTGCTGGCGGATACTCCTGCCCAGGGACAGGACACCACTGAAATATGTATAATTTGGGCACATTTAATCAAATTTTCTTCCTGTACATGGTATGGATATTTTCACCAATGATTTCACAGCAACCATGGCTTGATTAATGAAAACTATCTTGAAAATAATCAGTGGGTTAAGAGTTAAAAATGAAATGAACATGTGAAGTTCTGCAGACCATTTTTGTCAGAACAATATATATTAAAAAATATTTGCAATAACACAACAGAAAGAAAAGATAAATGTTAACTTTTTCAACTTGATTTCAAATAATGATGTACCTCTCAAAGGCCTGTACAATTTTTCAGAAATTCCACTGCAACACATTAGTAAGGTTAGTTGCTTGTCAGTGAATCCCAGACAAACATGGGTACCCATGATGCTTGTTTTATCAGAAACTACTGTTAGGCTAGTTCAACTCCTGTCTAAAAATCCTTCCTCATGACTGCCAATTTGGGCTCCTACTGTTATACCAATGAGTTGCCAAAGTTATAATTCTAAAGTTAATGTATTGTGGCTGTTGGTTTTCATTATAAAACTGTTTTTCTGCATTGGGCAAAACACACCAATGAATACAGAAAAAGAATGCAATAAAAAGAGCAAGTTGCAACCACTGTGCAAGGTTTAAGTCAGTCTAAAATTTTTCTTGATTCAAAGAGCAGGAGGGCTTTAAAAAACGTTCAGAGTACCCAAACAACAGTTTCTTCTCAAGCCTAGATCTTACTTACTCATATAGACAGCCATGACATGAATATAAATTACTGTTTGTACAGAAGCTAGGATGCTCAGAGCAATGCAAAGAATCTAATTCCAAAGGATTATCTTAAGTGAATAAAGAATATCATTACCTCACAAGATATACAGACAGGAGTCCGCTCCATCAGTTGATATCAGATGCATTAGTAAAGAGCTAATCCTAGGTATGAGTAAAAAAGTGCTGAAACTACTTAGCACTTTACCTAACATGAATAGTGGACAAATAATTAAAAAAATCTCATTGTTTTCCTCAAAAACATAAATGTTGAGCTGGTTTAAAAAAGTTCTGCATGTAGTGACTGTAAATAGTTCAAATGAATATTGGAGGACAGAAAATAAAAAATAAAGAAAAAATGCCTAATTGGTGGGGGTTGGGCAGAGCAATAACTTCAACAATTTTCACTGGATAATTGTGGTCATCAAACTGTACTGAAAAGAATTGAAATCCGTTAACTTTTGTTTAAGTTATGGCATAAAGAAAGTTCGGACAGGTGGACGGACTGAAGGACTGATCAATGGACTGACAGACGGACAGAGCGAGCTCTGTGCTATATCCCTCCCTTGTGGGAGGGAATAAAAAGTTACAAAGTATGTGGTAGAAGCCTAATTTGAAATTTAGAGAAACTAAGTTCGAAAAGTATTGTGAAAAGGGTTAAATTAATGCCAATATTATTTGAAACCACTGTGTACAGCTTCAGTAGACCTTGCCCAAAATGAAAAAAAGAAATGGCGTAACAGAGTGTTTGGAGAATGAAAGGTAGAACCTTGAAAAGCAGAACTTTAATCCGAAACTTTAAGCTGGGAATACCAAGTAAAATTGAGTGGCAAAAAAGGGTTAAATATTTCCTAAAACTGATAAAAGAAATCAATGATGTAAATGGAATCATTAAGTTGTACTGACCATGCAAGAATTAGAGTAAGAAAGAATGTGGCAAAGACTAATTTCAAATACAAAGAAAGTAAGTCTGAAAACATGGTTAAAAGGGGTTAAAATCATGCCGATATTAATGAAAATCACTGTAGAAATGTTCAGTAGATAGTAGACATTGTCCCAAATAAGAAACAGTGACATTCCACTTAACTGTTTGAAGAAATAAAGGTGTAATTTTAAACCCTCCCCCCCCCCCCCCCCACCAAAAAAAAAAACTTTTAACCAAACACTTTAACCTGGAAGTAATTTAAACTGCCACATAAAAAAGGGGTTAAATATTTTCCAAAATAACATGAAACAAAAAAAAAAAAAACATAATGAGAATGATACAATCAATAATCAATAGTAATATTAATTTAAAAAAAAAAAACCCAAAACTTTAAGGTTGACTAAAAAACTTTAACCACAAACTTTAACCAAAACTCTAAATCTTAACAAACGGTAGTGTTGTGCGTTTTTATTTTTCTTGTTTCGGTTCGGTTATTTAAAAAAAACTCGGTTTATAGGTCGGTTTTCGTTTTTTTATAGTAAGACATCTGCAGTTTCCAACAGAAACTATGTAGTGTCGATATAATGCCCATACTGTCATATTTCAATGATGATTTAATTGGCATTGACTAGCATTTGTGCTAAGTGTATAAATGGCAGGCATTATCAAAACAAAATAATATAAAAGAAAATAAAATGTAACAGTGTTCGTAGAATATCACCACTCACCAATTCTAGGCGCATGCCCCCCCCCCCCCCCCCACCTCTGGTCTTTTAAGTTCAGGCATAGAGAGGCTCTGTTCAGTGCTCACTCCTAGGTGGGCCCTGGGCAGCCTAACAAAATGACCCTACCAAGCATTGCAAATAATAAGCGTTGCCAAGTGGGTCGCCGAGACACCCATCCTAACATATTTGACAATGAACTGATGTATGCACTCTTTTCAATACCACCCCCCCCCCCCCCCACACACACACACAGTGGTGACTAGTGCCACCATCCGCCCTAGTAAAATAATCAGCAATCATTTCATGTCAGCCTGGAATGGGAAAGTCATATTGTTTGTAGCTGGGTGGGCTTCAAAACGAACCACTTTACCAAATACCTATTGTCTCCCCCCCCCCCCCCCCCCCCCACACACACACACACCTCGCGCACGCAATGGTTTTAGCTCAACGGAATTGATTTCACAAATTCACTGGTGTACTGTTATATATTGTAACTTTTTTGCGTTTGCCTCTTGCCATTCCAATTTCTACCGCTGATTTGTTCCTTTGGTTGGCCCCCTTAAAGTAAGTTGTGTGGGAATGCAACCGTGGCATGTTGACAGCGATATTACGGAACGCAGCTTTATCCCGTGGATATGGACGATTCAGTCTTGGGACGTTTCGGCCTCGGGACGTTTCAGTTCAAGACGTTTTGGCCTTCATATATTGAACTAAATAGAACTTGCGGTTTCGTGTTTTTAGTGGGCCGAAGCCTTCAGGACAAATCGTCTCGGGTCGGAACGTCCCAAAACTGAATTGCAGTGAAACCTCTTCCCAGATAAGCACATCAAGGGAGGCAACAGACAACATCCGATGCACGTGGTGGGGCAATCCGTGACAAATGTTATTTTTGAATACGACAATGAAATACCAAGACCTTTTTCTGATATGATATTATTCCCTGTCCAACAGATTGTAGATAAGTAATTTTAATTAAACTGATTGACTATGTCAAATAAACCTGTTCAAAAACGAAGCCAATTGCGCAAGTTATTTCCTGTAATCAGTGAAATGTAGGCGTGTTGGCTGTCTGTTTTGTCATTCTCACAGAAAACACAACCCATTTTTACGTCAACGATTTGTGATTGACAACTTGTCATACATAATTCTCGAGTGATCTGGACATGCTGCAGTGGCCTCTTTGCACCCAGAATGTGGCGTGCGTTGACGACACTGTTATTTCCTGACAAAGCTTGACATTTCAGACATTGTTAGTGCAAACTGAATAAAGAAAACATCTCTTCCCGACATTTTAGGAAAAAACCGAAACCGTACTCATTTATCAGTTACACGGTTTCGGTTTCGGTTTTCAAGCAAAACCGAAACCAACTTATAAAACCGGTTAACCTACAACACTAACAGACGGACGGACGAAAGTCATGACTATAGCCCTCACTGTAAACAGTCAGGCTAAAAATGCTGATAGGATCACCGATCCAATGTTGAGTTGTGACAGCACAAAAGTGGGTTTAATCATTATCAACTTATTGATGGGAAACCAATCGTTTACGATTTACTATGTGAAGGGTCATTGTGACTTTCACCTTTGACCTACTGATTCGAAAATAAATAGGGTTCTTCCTCTCACCAAGGCCAACCTTCAGATGAAGTTTCATGAATATGGGTTGAACAGTTGTCAAGTTATCACCCAGTAACTGTATGTTTATGATTTAATATGTTCAAGGTCACTCTGACCTTGACCTTTTGAGTCCAAAATAAATAGGGGACTTCCACTAACCTAGGCCAACCTACCTATGAAGTTTCATGAATGTGGGTCGAACCATTATCAAGTTATCATCCCGAAACCAATTGTTTATGATTTACTATGTTCAGGGTCACTGTGACATTGACCATTCATCTCATGGGTCCAAAATCACTGTGACCTTTACCTTTTGAGTCCACTCACATAGGACAACCTACCTATGAAGTTTCATGAATGCAGGTCAAACCATTATCAAGTTATCATTCCGAAACCAATTGTTTATGATTTACTATGTTCAGGGTCACTGTGACCTTGACTGTTCATCTTGCGGGATCCAAAATAAATAGGATTCTTCCTCTCATCAAGGCCAACCTATATATGAAGTTTCACATATGTGGGTTGAACCATTGCCAAGTTATCATCTGGAAACCAATTTAGTATTTGTTTACAATTTAGTATGTTCAAGGTCACTGTGACCTTAACCTTTGACCTAGCAAATCCATATAGATAGGGTTCTTCCTCTCACCAAGGCCAACCAACCTATGCAGTTTCATGAATGTGGGTTGAACCATTGTCAAATTATCATCCAGAAACCAATAGTTTACAATTTACTATATTCAAGGTCACTGTGACCTTGACCTTTAACTTAGCAAGTCCAATATACATAGGGTTCTTCCTCTCACCAAGGCCAACATACCTATGAAGATTCATGATTGTGGGTTGAACCATTATCAAGTTATCATGCAGAAACCAACTGTTTACGATTTACTATGTTCAGAGTCACTGTGACCTTGACCTTTGACCTATTGCAGCCAATATAGATAGGGTTCTTCCTCTCACTAAGGCCAACCTACCTATGAAGTTTCATGAATGTGGGTCAAATCATTATCAAGTTATCGTTCAGAAACCAATTGTTTTTGATTACTATGTTCAGGGTAATGTGACCTTGACCTTTCACCTAGTAAGTCCCAAGTACACAGCACTCTTTCTCTCACCAAGGCCAACCTACATATGAAGTTTCATGAATGTGGGTTGAACCATATTCAAGTTATCATCCGGACACCAATTGTTTACGATTTAGTATGTTCAAGGTCACTGTGACCTAGACCACTGACCTAGCAAGTCCAAAATAAATAGGGTTCTTCCTCTCACCGAGGCCAACCTACCTATGAAGTTTCATGAACATGGGTCGAACCATTATCAAGTAATCGTCCAGAGACAAACCAACTGTTTATGCCAGCACAACTTTCATCAAACTATAAGTCGAGTTTGACTTCTTCAGAACTCGACTAAAAATTCTCAGCAAGATCTACACAGTTTAAGGGTTAAACAGTGATGGGATTGTCCTAAACAATAGATAACTGCAATATACAAGCTTTGCAGCCATAGGATTCAAAGTAATTGAGTTAAACATAAACTTTTATTAAATATACAACATTGAGCTGAACAGAAATTTTTGGCAGAAAAATATTTTAAAAATTGACAAAAAAAAGCCCACCCATACCTGGACTAAGATGATTAATAGAAATGATCATAAGCCAAAAGAACATCCGAGAAAATTAATGACCCTGTAATAGAAGGACCTGAAGCTACAATGCTGACATAAAAAAAATCTGAGAACCTGAAATGACTAATCCGTCGGAAATAAAAATTCTCATCAAATGATACAAAGTATAAGGTTTAACTGGTAGAGTGCTGAGTTATTTTTGATCATCAAAATTTGTTCACATATCTTTGCCTTGTTACAATTTATGGGAGAGTGCCAATAGGCACTCTCCCATAAATTGTAAAAAGGCAAATCCTAACAGTCTAAATAATTTCACTTCAAAGGTGATATGTAGAATATCCACTGAATATGAAGCCTATATGTTATGGTACTGACACTTTAGAATAAAGCCCAAATATGGGCTTCCAGCACTCTACCCGTTAATCAGTGATAGAATAGTCCCAATAAATAGATAACTATATGTAATATATACAGACTTTGTGATTCAAAGTAACTGAGCAAAACATAAGCTCTTACAAAATATACAATAGCTGAGCTGAACATAAATTTTTACAACAACAAAAAAGTAAGTCATCTTTAGAAGAAACATGTTAACAAAAATTAACAAAAAGTCATCAACAGTTGTATAAAAATAAACTGTAGTTGAAAAAAAAGTTTTTTTTTCCAAAATTTCAACAAAACCATTTCATATGATCCCTCATTGGAACAAGCTGGTTCCAATGAGGGGTGACATGATATGGGTTGGTTAAAAGTTTGAGGAAAAACCACAAAAAAGAACATATTTTGATAATGTATGCATTGGGTAAAGGGCTAACAAACTTTCAATCTGTGTGTTAACCATTAAAAAACAAAATAATAACTCTTGTTAATTTTTGTATCTTACAACCGATTCACAGTATGCAGCACTTTGGCAATAGAATTGTTAACTCTTTGCCTACCTAATGGCTATCTACAACTATTATTCTAAACAAGAGGCTCTAAAGAACCTGTAAAGGCTCACCTGGCAGAACTACATATCTCTCAGTTATTCTAAACAGAATTAAAGAATGTAGCTGGGTGCCATGCTCAATCATCTGCACGGAACAGTATGATGAATGTTTTCAGAGGACTTTCCATACATTATTTGTCCCAAGTTTGGTTCACATCAGCTCAGTAGTAGTTGATTTCCCATAGGGTTTCTATAGTAACTATAAGCCACAATTGCAGCCATGTTTGCAACCCGATCAACATTAAATGAGGATCACTGGTAGAGGGTGTCCCAGTCATCAATCATGCAAAGTTTCAAAACATTTGGCCTATTGGTTTCAGAGAAGATTTTTCAAAATCCACCAATCAGAATCAAAGAAAGCCTCTGGCAGCCATGTTTTCCATCCCACGGGAACAAAATGAGGATCGTTTGTAGAGGACCGCCCATAGACCACTCTTGCCAAGATTGTTTCACATCGGCTCAGTAGTTTCAGAGAAGAAGATGAAAATGTGATTTCTCATAGGGTTTCTATAGAGAGTGAGAGAGAATACTTTATTTGCAGCACATGTATTTACATAAGACTAAGGCCACACAAAGTAGATCTTCTGTTTCTCAGGCCATTATTTGTGAAATTACATGCGGGCGAGCAGTTTTTTATTTTATTTCAGTAATTACTTCTTAACCATCAAAAGTTCATGTTCTTGGTTCAAGTTTCAGGCCTCATAATCTACAGAATAGCATGGCTGGTGGTGTATTTCATCCCTTGAGTGCAAGAAGGCTTTGCAATGCTAAAGCATTGCAAAGCCTTCTTGCACTCAAGGGACAAATTCATCAATTGTTTTAATTTGGGTAAAATATCAGACATAAACCATTTAATTTTAAATTTTTTAAAGTTTAAATTGGTTATAAAAAGAGAGCATGCGGCAGCCAAAAGGACCATGCGGGAGGGCTTGAGAAACAGATTTTTTATTTTTTTAGGCCTAAGTTCTACAAGAATATACTAATCATTTTATGAAGTATTTATACATTATAAGAAGATATTCAACATACATGTTCTGCAGGGAATGGTCTAGCCAGATTGGCTATCTTCCTGTCATTCCCTGTGGTGTGTTTGTGGATTGCATGGATGGATACAAGTAAATATAAGAAATTGGTATTGATGAACGACTTATATGCACGTTGGTGATGAGGGTGTGGCAAGGTAGAATGGACGTTTCACACTTGTGTTATCGATAATGGATGAAAAGATAATATATATATATCGTCCTTCCACCCAGCATCGACCACAAAAGTGTATATGAATACATACATAGACACACATATACATATATGTGTGCATATGTACAAGTGTGCACAAGTGGGCAAGTATATATAGGTAATGGCCTATGGTCTCACCTATTAAACAGGAATATCAATTAATGGAAGATCCGTGAAGATGCAACTGCTTGAATTTAATTTATGTATATACACACACACACACATGTAACCGTGCTCACATACACACAATGCATTAGTAGTAACTATAAGCTGCAATTGTGGCCATGTGTGCAACCTAATCAACATTAAAGGACAATCGTTGGTAGAGAGTGTCCCAGTCATCAATCATGTGAAGTTTCAAAACATTTGGCCTTGTAGTTTCAGAGAAGATTTTTGAAACTCGATCAATCAGAATCAAAGAATCCTTCTGGTGGCCATGTTTTTCAACCAATGGGAACAAAATGAGGATCGTTTGTAGAGGACCTCCCACAGACCATCCCTGCCAAGTTTGGTTCATGTCGGCTCAGTAGTTCCAGAGAAGAAGAAAAAAAATGTGATTTCTCTGGTAACTATGAGCTGCAATTGCAGCCATGTTTGTAACCCAATCAACATTAAATGAGAATCGTTGGCAGAGGGTGTCCCAGTCATCATTTATGTGAAGTTTCAAAATATTTGGCCTTGTAGTTTCAAAGTAGAAGATTTTTGAAAAGTCTACCAACCAGAATCAAAGAATGCCTCTGGTGGTCATGTTTTTTCATCCAGCGGGAACAAAATGAAGATAGTTTGTAGAGGACCTCCCATAGACCATTCCTGCCAAGTTTGGTCCACACCAGCACAGAGGTTCCAGAGAAGAAGATGAAAATGTGATAAGTTTATGGACGACGATGGATACCAAGTGATATCAATAGCTCATATGGCCCTTTTGGCCAGGTGATCTAAAAAATGCCATTCCTATTTTATTTTTTCAATATTTGCCTTAAAAACATAGCTTATAACCCCTCATTGGAATAACCTAACTGAGCTTGGTCCAATTAATGGGTCAAAAGTTATGTCATTGAGGCAAAACTGAAATTTTTTTTCTGATTCAAGAAATTTGCTTACAAATGTTATCACCAGTTGTGTTTACAGTTTGGTAAAGGGTTAACTAAGGATACAGACAAATTATGCAAGTGTTTGAAAATGTCAGTATAAAACAGAAATACTCACTTCTTCCAAGAAATAAAGCCTTAGGATTTAGGGAACCAATCAGATTTTCAGCAATATCAAATAATGGAGGTGACTGGAAAAATGAAAAACAATTTTTTAATAGATTTAATCCATCAACTTAAGTTTAGTGCATTGAAAACTTACAAATCAAATGCCATACTAACTGTGACTCCATCCGAGATGTACCATTTTAAATATACTTTACATGATAAAAATATCTACACACTTAGGCCTAAAAAAGATATCTTTTTCTCGGGCCCTCCTGCCTGGTCATATTGGCTGACATGTGTGCTTTTTTGATTACCAATGTAAACAATAAAAATCAATTGATATATGTGTGATAAATTCCCCAAGTTAATAAAATGAATAAAATACACCACTGCCTATGTTATTCTGTACATTACAGACAGGCCTGAAAATAAGCAGTCTGACATTTGCAAAATGAGGTTCCCAGCGGTTGAATTTGATGATGTTAACCCATACAGTGGGCCAGTGTATCCTCTGGGTACTTCTTTATGTTTAGTTTTGAGACCCTGATTCAGATTGAGCTTCACAGAGGGTAAATGTAGTGATGCTACCCTGCTTTGCAGGGTAGCATCACTAAATTCACCTCTGGGGACCTCATTTTGCAGATGACAGTCTGTTTATTTACTGGCTTGATTATAGAGCTACTTTGTATGACCTTACACTTTTCATCATAATGAGGTTGTTTTCATGCATAAAATTTACTTATGATAAATATTGTTTGCCACTAGAGATATAGGGAAAAGAGAAATGCATTCAAGCTTCTTTTGCATTAGGTATTGTCCAAATCTTCTCTTGATTACAATGGATACCTTTTAATTGGAGAACCATATTAACTGAATATAACTTTAAAGCACCAAACCATTTACCATACCATATATAGGTTATAGAGTAAACTCCTGTTAATTGAATGAAAAATCTTGTAAGAAGTTTAGAGACCAATATGACCTCTGTACAGGCAATTAATCTATTATATCTTGTCTGAGACACCTCTATGTACTCTGTTAAACAAGATATAATAGACTAAATGCTCAGTTCATCACTATAATACAGGACATTGGTCAAATTCCTGTTAATTGAATATGCCCGTTAGTTGAATAGTTTTCACTGACAAAATGGGTTCAATTAACAATGCAGTATACAGAAAAATCTCCCTTCAAATTTTTTTTTCAAAGTTTTGCTTCCAAAACATAGCTTAATACCACTTATTGGAACAAGATTGTCACACCCATTTCACTGAGTGCTCATAAGCTATCTTTTGGATGCAAAAGATGAAAATTTCCTGTCATTTAGGAAAGAATATTGTGTCATCTACTAATAGAAATTGGTAAATTTCCAGTTAGTGCTCATAATCTATCTTTTGAATATAAAAGATGAAAATTTCCTGTTGTTTTGTAAAGAAAATTGATTTGTCTTGTAATAGACAAAGGTAAAAGGTTTATTTTTCAGGAAAAGTACAAGAAAAAAAATAAAAAATAGGCCTTTCTTCATCAATCCGTTAAAACATTCTGAGAATGGATATAGCTTAAAAAGGTTTCATGTTATTTACACCAAGTTATTGGTTGTTTAAAAGATAGACTTACTGAAGGAAGAAGATCAGAGAGGTCTGAAGATCCCATGGCACTGTCACAGAACGATGTAGCACTGCTGCTGTAAACAAGTATATGGAAGTAAAGATCAGAACTGTAGATATAAATCTCAATGAAGCTAAAAGGAAAACTCTTTTTATCAGATCACTCACACTCCTTGCATTGCAGGAAGCTAGTGTCTTTACAATAGAATGCAAATTCAAGGACTTTCGAGTGTATTTTCACCTACTTTCATGAATCACAACAAAAATTCTATGAAGCTTACATATGCATTTAAATTACTTTTAACAAATTGTTTTGGTAAAAGGGGTAACATTTTACTTAATATCAATGCACACGCACACTATATTGTTTTATAAATAAATGAAAATGGTTATTTTTACTTCCAAAACATAATTTAATTATGACCCCACACTGGAAGGAGTTCTGGACGAGTTGCAAGCTTTGTTGTAGAAGCAAATATTGAAAAAAATAACAGTCAAAAAAAGAAATAGCAGTTATTACCTCTTAACTAGAGATTTTTAAACATTTTTGCTATACTCAGGCAATTCACATCCTGTGACAATGCAGTTGTTTCTAGTTAAAATTGTTTCTAGGCTGCCTATATAGGCAGCCAAGACCCACCTAGAAACAAATGCCAAGGCACTTGAAATATAACTTGCAAGTTTACTCAAGGACTGCATGATGGGGTGCTTGTTTGGATGTAAAAAAAATATGATTAAAGTTGGAACTAAGCCCTTAAGGGTTAAATACTTCGAGATTGTTGTTCTGAGGGCTGTAAGGTGTCACCAGAATCACTTAACTGGAAAGAGAGAATAGTTCTTCATATATATTTACTTTTAACTCTCACACAGAGTAAAGGTTATCAGAAATCACAATGCTTCCCTTTTTAAAACACATAGTATGGTGGAACCTCCTTAATTGTATATCTGTCAAATAGAATAACCCTGTTAATTGTATGTAACTTACAAACACCAAACCATTTACCATACCTTCAGTACAAATTTAACCTGTCAACTGCATATTGGTTACAAAACAAACTCCTGTTAATCGAATACAAAACCTTGTAATATGTCGAGAAATTATCCTGTCACTGACTTAATTCACCCTTTTTATAGCTCCATTTAACCTCAGTTTCATCCAGTACAGGCATTCAGTATGTTGAGAAATTACCCTGACAATAACTGAATTTCCCTTTTTTATAGACTTATTTGGCTTACAAACACCAAACCATTTACCATACCTTCAGTACAAATTTGACCTGTTAATTACACATAGGTGATAAGAGGACACTCCTATTAACTGAATAAAAAATCTTGTTATCTGCAAAGAATTACTTTGAAAAGCCGAGAGTTGGTGGTTAGAGCTATGAGGTTCAAACCGAAAGGTCCATGTTTTGATCCTGACCTGCGGTAACTACATTGTGTCCACGGGCAAGGGACTTAATCCCAATTGCTCATAAGGAGGCATGGTGGTGCTATGTACTACGGCATACCACAGTTACTGGAAGTTGTGGCTGCAACCACTTTTTTCACCGATAACAATGAATGCACCACGTCAGTCCTGACCCGTGTTACACAAACAGTAGTCTATATAATATAGACAAGTAATGAAAGCCTATTTTGCCCTGACCGATACCCCCTTCCCAGTTCATTTGTGAATTCGTTCATTGAACCAAGATTCATCAACACAGTTTTCTTGTACAGCTATCCACAAGGTTTTTAACTTCATGTTTATCATAAATTAACAATCAAATCATTATACTACAGCTTCTTTATTTGATAAAAAATACTCTCCGTTCGACTTTTTTGCCCGCGACTTGACGCCATTGGAACAACAATGATTAGCACAGTCTACAGGCCGTATTTATAAAGGGATTTCATTGTAACATGGTAGAATGCCTCTGTATAATACCTAGATGAGAATGTTCCCCTTTGGTCATGATCTGTCAACCGTGATGGCTGCCCAAGCCCGAAACCCAAAAACTTTTAGCACAGTCTGCAGGTCATATGTAATATGGAGGGATTTCATTGTAACTTGGTAGGATGACTCCGTATGATGTCTAAATGAGAACTTCCTCATTTGGTCATGATCTGTCAACTGTGACAACTGCCCGAGCCCAAAACCCGAAAACCTTTAGCACAGTCTACAGGTCATATTTATGGAGGGATTTCATTGTAACTTGGTAGGTTGACTTCATATAATGTCTACATGAGAACACCCACTTTTGGTCATGATTGGTCAACTGTGATGGCTACAGGTGCCCAAAGCCCAAAAACCTTGAGCACAGTCTACAGGTCATATTTATGAAGGGATTTCCTTGTAACTTCGTAGGATCACCCCAGATGATGCCCAGATGAGAATGTCCCCTTTTGGTTGCGATCATTCAACCATGATGGCTGCCCGAGCCCAAAGCCCAAAAACCTTTAGCACAGTCTACAGGTAATATTTATGAAGAGATTTCATTGTAACTTGGTAGGTTGACTTCATATAATGTCTAGATGCAAACGTCCCCTTTTGGATGCAATTGGGCAACTGTGATGGCTACAGGGTCCTGAAGCCCGAAAACCTTTAGCACGGTCTACAGGTCATCGTTATGAAGGGATTTCATTGTAACTTGGTAGAATGACTCCAAATAATATCTAGATGAGAACATCCCCTTTTAGTCGCGATCATTCAGCCTTGATGGCTGCCCAAGCCCCAAACCCTAAAACCTTCAGCATAGTCTATAGGTCGTATTTATGGAAGGTTTTCATTGTAACTTGTTGGGTTGACTCCATATAATGCCTAGATGACATCCCCTTTTGGTTGTGATTGGTCAACTGTGGCGGCTTCAGGGGCCCAAAGCCCGAAAACCTTGAGCACAGTCTACAGGTCATATATATGAAGGGATTTCATTGTAACTTCGTAGGATTATTCCAGATTATGCCCAGATGACAACGCCCCCTTTTGGTCACAATCATTCAACCATGATGGCTTCCCGAGCCCAAAACCCAAAAAACTTTAGTACAGACTACAGGTCGTATTTGTGAAAGGATTTCATTGTAACTTAGTAGATGGACACAGTATAATGTCGAGATGAGGACATCCCCTTTTATTTGCAATCGGTCTACCGTCATGGATACACAGGCCTGAAGCCTGAAAACCTTTAGCACAGTCTACAGGCCATATTTATGAAGGGATTTCAATGTAACTTGATAGGATGACTCGTTTTGGAATAATTTCACTGTAACTTGGTAACTTTCATTGACATACGTTAACTGTGAGGGCCACATACATTAACGGCGAGGTCATATTAACCCACCCCTCAGCTCTTTAGTACAGTGTACACCTCATATTATTTTTATTTAAAACATCGCATACAGGGAACAGAAATTAACATATTCCCAATTATCACAATTCTTGTCTTATTTCATAATCCTTTCATAAACATTGAACATTATCCTTTTCATCAAACACAACACACAGACAAGTTAAGCTACAGTGTCACCGACACTTTCATTTTCATCCAATTTCTGTCCTGACTGTCTTTTTAAAATCTATTCAAATAATATACATAGAGAGAAGAAATATTTGTAGTTTTCTTCTTGTTGATAACTGATTCTGAAAAAATATATATTAAAACTTTTATATGGATTGAAAGTAATTGGAAATTTCTATGTACCAAGGTGTAGTCTTCTTGTATGTTTGAACACTGCTTGACATCCTTTCTGCTGAGTGGAGAGTTTTTGAAGATTTTGGCAATGGAATAGCTTTCTCTAATTTCGAGAAAAATTTACTTGACTTTTCACTGTAAATATACGAAAAATATGGAGGTCTTTGAACAAACTGTTTCAACTAATTTTGCATATAAATTCGTAATAGTTAATTTTCCTTTAGCAAGACATAAGTTTAAATCAGCCAGTTCCTAACAAAACCTATAAAAACTCTCATTTCTTCTCACAGCACTTGGTCATTTCACCCCTCTCTTAAGGTGAGATGACTATATTTTATATCAATGTCATGTATCAGTCACAGCAACCTGTGATGAAATACCAGTAACATTATCTCAAAATTGAATACCTGAGGAAACCGACTGGCAACAGCTGGTGTGAGGTAAGTGAGGGGAAAGCTCACTTATTCCAGGCCAATTTTGGCCCTTCAAACTTGAAAAACACAGGCATGCAGTGAACCAGACATCTGTTATTTTGGCATGTGTAATTACGCCAAAGGTACTAATTTTGTATACAGCTCAATTCAGCTGAGTTTGAAAACAATTTCAAAATATGAGATAGAATTAATAACAGCATATTTTGTTTATGACAAGGGAAATATTACTCTGCAGTGATCAAAAAGGCAGACAATTTTGCACAGATCATGATTATGGTCTGGCCAAAATTGACATACTTTTGTGATCATAGCACAAAATTTGTACACGCAGTTTGCATGAACAAGACAGTGAATTCATCAGCCAAGATGATGTTGAGTTATTTACTAAGACATGTAATGGGGTTATATTCTTGAAAATATTCGCGTTGAAGTTTCATAGATTTGCATAGCTTTTCATGTGTTGATGTCAATGACCCATTGACCATTGCTCGAGAAAGGATTACTACATGTATAGAATACCACCAAAATGAATTTTCTGATGTACATCTAAAAACACACCTAACCAACCCTTTAATTGTGTAGTGAAGCTCAAGTACTGTGGAGGCAGTAACAACTGCAGTAGTTGTCACTGCCAAGTCACAGTGCTACCTTATTATAAGGAACAAAAAATAAGTCCAATTCTCCGGGCCTTCAAGGACACTACAAAATCTATGAAAAGAATCAAATGAACATTTTATAAGAATCAAAGTTGATTCTCATTGTTTTCCTTGCAACAATCATTTGTGAGAATCGATTATGATTCTGTGCTGAAAGGTTAAAAATATATGTGGCTGCTTGATTTATCCCTTTTGTTTCAGGTAAAATGGAAAAGTAAGTGTCTTCATTACCTCTTGTCATCAGTAGCCATGCTGTAATACTCATCCATACCAGAGACATTCTTATCAGAATCAGTTTCCATATCTTGACTTTCCTCATTATTTATGTTCAATATTTTTTTCAAATCCTTTTCGGTTTGTTTTCTGATTTTTTCAGGAACAACAACCGAAGCTAAAATGAGATAAAAAACAGTGTTTCATGTAAAACTGTTACTGAATCAAATCAAGCAATAGAGCTGAGAGGTTTTTGGTTTTCCAGTTCGGTTCCCATTTTTGTGGCAAACCAGAATACTGAATTGCAAGACCGAGCAAAAACTGATTGAATGGTTTTACTGCGTTTGTGCATAGGGCGGAAAAAAATAAAAAATCTGTTTCTCAGGCCCTCCCACATGGTCCTTTTGGCTGTCGCATGCTCTCTTTTTATAACCAATTTAAACTTAAAAAAAATTAAAATTAAATGGTTTATGTCTGATATTTTACCCAAGTTAAAAAAATTGATGAATTTGTCCCTTGAGTGCAAGAAGGTTTTGCAATGCTTTAACATTGCAAAGCCTTCTTGCACTCAAGGGATGAAATACACCACCACCCATGTTATTTTGTAGATTATGAGGCCTAAAACTTGAAACAAGAACATGAACTGATGGCTAAGAAATAATTACTGAAATAAAAAATAAAATAAAAAAACGCTCGCCCACATGCAATTTCACAAATAATAGCCTGAGAAACAGAAGATCTACTTTGTGTGGCCTAATCTGAACAAACTATCTTACAGGGAGGCTCTATGTGAACTCTAGTCACTTAGTCTATTTGGCAAAGAGACAAATGTGTTGTGTTATCATTGTTACATTTTCTCACTTATTGAGTCATCCAGAACAACTTTATTCATTTGTTACACTAATCTGTTGGTGCCTGTTATACTACAGAATTTTGTTGATGTATCAATAATTACGAAAGCTTAATACCACATAACTTCTGAGTATGCATATTTAGTGCTAGGCAATGTTAGCCAAAATAATATTTGCATTTTGGTTGGGGTGTGTGAAAAAGATCGTTATTAACGATACAATCACACAATATTGTTCTTGTGAAGATTGTGTTTTATTCTGGTACATAGTGTTAATACGGTTTTGTGTAATACTTGGCTGTATTAAAGAGGAATATACAGAGCAAATATACTTTGTGCCTTAAATGAATAATAATTTTGATGTTAATGTGTGTTGTGAAGTTGTAGGACGCATGGTTTACACGTATGTCAGAATGTTTTATTCAATGTTCATTTTTCAACTTATCTCCCTTGATGTGTTTCTCCAATGTTTACATGAACTCGACAATCTACAGGAAATGGTGGCGATCTCGTACCGATTACAGTTGGTAAATTCCATAATATCTCTGCTCTGGAAATCCCTAAATTTTCTGCTATGCGCTACAAAAAGTTTTTAATGGGGAAACTTTATTGAAATGGCCAGATATCAAAGTGATTTTTAACAGTCAGTGTTAAATACAAAATAACCGCAGGTTTTTAACTGCCAGTTGTCCTAATCGGCCGATACCCCATAACCGGCTGGTTCCGATTGCCGATTCCGATTATTGGTTCATCACTAAATACTATGGAGATACCTACTGACAAGGCTTTTTATGTTGAGAAGTGTCATATAAACTATTGCAGGTTTTTTCCAAATTACAGAGCCTTAAGTGTTGTTTCCTATATGTTTTTAACACAGAAAAACTGAACCGAAACCAAAGTTTTTTTCCTAAAACTGAACCAAAACCGAATATGAAAAACGTACACCGCCTTGATCTGTCAAGCATAATATTTACAAGTACATGTATGCAAGATTCAATGGTTTGATTTGTTTGGAATTACAATCAATAATTGCAAGCTAAAATTATGGCGCAACTGTGATTAACTTTTTAAATATGATCAGTAGTTCCAACCTTTTCGGTGCTAATCTATTATATAAATGGGCAGTGTTCATTCAGTCTGCATCTTCTTCCAGCCAGAAATTCATGGTTTGATTATCTCCCTTGATATGGAATGCGACTAGAAATTTTGTGTCATATGGGTGGGGCTAGAAATCCTAGTATAATGATGTAATAATATGGCCTAAAAAAGTTAAAAATCTGTTTTTCAGACCCTCCCGCATGGTCCTTTTGGCTGCCACATGCTCTATTTTTATAACTAATGTAAACTTTAAAAAAATTTAAATTAAATGGTATAATATCTGATATTTACCCAAGTTAATAAAATTGATAAATTTGTCCCTTGAGTGCAACAAGGCTTTGCAATGTTTCAGCTTTGCAAAGCCTTCTTGTACTCAAGGGATGAAATACACCACCACCCAAGCTATTTTGTGGATTACGAGGCCTAATACATAAAACATACCAAGAACAGGAACTTTTGATGACAAAGAAATAATTACAAAAATAAAAAAAAAAATAAAAAAATGCCCGCCCACAAGCAATTTTACAAAAATGGCCTGAGAAACAGAAGATCTACTTTGTGGGGACTAATAATGCATTTTAGAGCCATGAATCCACAAAAGTGCTCTCAGGCCTCACAAAAAAATTAAAAACTCTCGCGGCGTTAACAGGAGATGAGATTTTTATGCATGTTTAAACAAGTGCATTTTCAGGACAGATTTAAATTGTTTGTATCTGTGTAGTGCTTGGAGGTGATTGGGCAACTGATTCCACATAAAGCATCTGACGACTGTGAATGCCCAATCACCTGATGTAACTACACCACATGGAATATGGATGAGACTGTAAGAGGAAGCAGACTGCAAAGGCCTTGAGAGAACATAATATGCACACAATCAAGTTACTAAGATATACTGGAGCCCGACTGTTGAGTGATGGGTATAATACCACTAGAATTTTTAATACAATCCTTTGTTCAATTTGAAGAGAGTAATGTTGCAAACCATTAAGCAGCGTTTCAATAATCCAACCAGCTTATAACAAATGTAATGAAATGTTTCCAATTTGATTCTTTTAATAACATAAAACCATAAGAGTGCAGTGCATGAGCTTTTCTCTACACAAATATTGCACAAGCCAGAAAATAAGCAGACTGTCATCTGCAAAATGAGGTCTCCAGAGGGTGAAGCTAGTGATGCTACCCTGCACAGCACTAAATTTACCCTCTGTGAACCTCAATCTGAATCAGGGTCTATAGACTAAACAGAAAGAGGTACTCAGAGGATAAATTGGCCCACTGCATGGGATAGCATCATCAAATTCACCCTCTGGGAACCTCACTCTGCAAATGTCAGACTGCTTATTTTCAGGCCTGATATCGCATATCTGAACCTGAATATCACAGACTTCCAACAAACCTTCCAACATCAAGTAGCACTCCACATACATGAAGAACTAATAGCTGCCAGTGCATTTGTTGTATTAAACAGAAAGTATTATGATAATGAACTACTTTGATCCAATAGTCTGTGTCCTGAGATAGATGCGAATATAACTGTGCCTGCCATTCCTATTTTTCAGCCCTGAGCTTCAAACAGTGCTCATCTGAAATTCCAATACGCAAAGAAATGTGATTTCTGGGGGGAAATATTTCCGTTGTATATGCATTGTATTTTAGCGGAAATTCTTCTGCACCTTAAGGCATCAGTGTGAATTTCTATGTTTAAAATGCAGTCTATTTTAATCCATATTATCAGGCTTGCACAAATTAGAGATTGATGCCACCTGAAAAAGATTAAACGTTTTAAGGCAATCGTTTTTTGAAACTTTAAGGAACAGAAAGGGTAAATAATACTGTCATGTTTACTTCAAAATCTCATGAAACAAGCTATTAATTGAAAATAGAAAATTTCCCCAATCTAGTATAAGTATTTCCATTAGTTCCTTGAATCCAGCACCCGATGTAACATGTAACCAACTAACCCTGTGCATTGCAGCCTTAATCATATAGTATTGTGGTGTATTGACAGTAACATGGTGTGATGTTTGCTGTCAGGAACTTATGTGTTTAACCGAGCCGCTATAGCGGCGAGGTTAAACACAAGTTCCTGACAGCAAACATCACACCATGTTACCGTCAATGCACCACAATAACGTATATGTTCTGACACCCTCCCCCCCCCCATGTTTGGTATTTGTGAATAATAAAATAAAGCAAGTGGAGTTATGAACAAATATAATTTATCGCACCTATCGTGGGGCTCAAGTTTGAACACATTTGCCTCTTCAAGTTCAATGGTATTTATTATTTGCAAATTGCGCATTTAAATTAGTGCAATGCGTATGTGTTTCGTGCCCCAAACCCCTACCCCCCTCCCCCCCCCCCCCCCCAACAAAAAAAAAAAAACCCAAAATGACAGGCCACAGACACAATTTCATGCCAACGAAGAAAAATAAACGGCGTTCTTTAACGCTGTTACGTTCCCCCAAAAATCGATAACTGATCATGAATGCAGGTCAAGGTTATTTGCAAGCTGGAGATGTGAAATAAATTTCACTTTCTTTTTATTGTGTCCAGTTATTTTAATTCAATAAGTGGTGATTCTGCATCTGTCAGCTAATCATCAACGTAATTACTTTTGACAGTGCAATGTTGTTGAAGCAAAGACAAAAGAGAAACTAGATTCTCAGCTGAAATGAATGTGATACGATAATGCGTTCAACCACGACTTTGTCAGCTGAGTCGCTTGTGTAATGACGTTATCCGCTAACATAAAGTTTATGTTGTACCGCAGCTGAAGGCTAACATAGAAAGTACAATGCGGGTACGTAACCAATCAAACATCGAGAATTCCGCAATGATCGGAACATTATGTGATATGGCAGCCTATCAATTTATCCAGTGCAATGACTATGGTCAGCCAGTGTATGTTAGCTGACCAACTAACTCTGTGCAATGTAAAGTGTTAGTCACTCTTTTCTTTCTTGTCATAAATAAGATCATCTCTATTTTGTGACAATGCATAACAGCCTTAGTGAGTGTACATTTTCATGTGATTGTTTTGGAAATATTTCCCTTGTATATGTATTGTATTTTAGCTAAAATGCTTCTGCACCTTAAGGCACCAGTGTGAATTTCCGTGTTTAAAATGCAGTCTATTTTAATCCATGTTATAAGGCTTGCACAAATTAGAGATTGATGCCACCTGAAAAAGATTAAATGTTTTAACCCTTTACCTAATGAATCGCCCGCATCCGCCCGCGTAATATGCAAATTCAGCAGTTGAAAAAATATTATTTTTCAAAAAATTTCAACAAAACCATATCATGTGACCCCTCGTTGGAACGAGCTCGACGAGCTCGTTCCAACGAGGGGTCACATGATATGGTTTTGGTGAAATATTTTGAAATCTTTTAAAAAATGATATTTAAAATAATACATTTTGATATCGTCTGCGTTGGGTAAAGGGTTAAGGCAATCATTTTTTGACACTTTAAGGAACAGAAAGGGTAAATAATACTGTCATGTTTACTTCAAAATCTCATGAAACAAGCTATTAATTGAAAATAGAATATGTTTTCATTTTTGGAATTTGCAATAAAAAAAAATCCCCAATCTTACATAATAGTATAAATATTTCCATCAGTTCCTTGAATCCTGCACCCTATGTAACATGTAACCAACTAACCCTATGCATTACAGCCTTAATCGGTGTATATTTTCATATAGTATGTGATATGGCAGCCTATCAACTTATCCAGTACAATGACTATGGTCAGCCAGTGTATGTTAGCTGACCAACTAACTCTGTGCAATGTAAAGAGTTAGTCACTCTTTTCTTTCTTGTCATAAATAAGATCATCTCTATTTTGTGACAATGCATAACAGCCTTAGTGAGTGTACATTTTCATGTAGTGTGTGATATGGCAGTTTTATAACCACTGCACAGGGTTAGTCACACTTTCTGGTTGTCTAAAAAATATCATTATTAACCAAGCAACTAACCCTGTGCACTGTACAGTCTTAGTGTAAATCTCATCTACAGCAACTCTTTACCCAACGTAATGGCCAAAACAAGCCAGTAATATTCTCAAGAAGCAGTTAAATTCAGCTCAGGCCTAAAAACATTTCTCAGGCCCTCCTGCATGGTCCTTTTGGCTGCTGCATGCTCTCTTTTTATAACCAATGCAAACATAGAAAAAGCAATTAAATGGTTTATGTCTGATATTTTACCCAAGTTAATAAAATTGATAAATTTTGCAATGCTTTAACATTGCAAGGGCTTCTTGCACTCAAGAGGCAAAATGCACCACCACCCATGCTTATCTGTAGATTATGAGGTCTAAAATATAAAACAAACCAAGAACATGAACTTTTGCTGGCAAAGAAATAATTACAAAAACAAAAAATAAAATAAAAAACCACCCGCCAACATGCAATTTTCCAAAAATTGGCCTGAGAAACAAAAGATCTACTTTGTGGGGCCTTATTGGTTCTAATTTGAATGGATTGTGGAAACACTTTTTAGTGATTTCCAAAAATGAAAACCTATCAGTTAATAGCTTGTTTTGAGTGGCGAGAATACCTCAGGTTATGTCATAAAATTCTGTCCTTACACTAATGGTATGCTGTGATGTAATACATGGTTGGAAAAGGCTCACAAAGAGCCTCTTATAACACATACTTTTTATATAAAAACCTGGGTGTGACTTAGATGCCGATAAAGGAAGGAATAAAGTTTGTGTTGAAAGTTGGGGTGTGACTCATACATGCAAATGACTTATTCATTAACATATATAGCAATTCTTTTAATACTGCCTCTACATTTTTGTCAAACAAAAGTAAATGTTGAGGACGACCGTCAGCTATCACAACACACATACTGGTTGCAATGTGGTCAAATTCATGTCAGAATACAACATAAAGATCACGCCACGCCAAGCTTACATAACAAGATACATACTTGTGACATTTTGCAAGTGCAATTACACCACCCTTTCAATTTGCAAGAGCCAATAATTACACCCATCAATTTTACTTAGGACTGATCCAATGATTTCAAGTGCTGAGCACTGAATAAGATGGGACTCATAAAGCTATCAACAGTTAAAGGTAGAAAAGTGAGTGAAATTACACCCATCAATTTTGCTCAGAATAAGATTGAACCAATTTCTGAGCACTGAATAAGATGGGATTCACAGTTAACATAGAGAAGTGAGTGAACATATGCAACAGCTGAATGTCTGAATATTTGTGTGGACAATGACAATAAAGCACACACAGATCTCATTTAACTGGATATCTCCAAACTGAATAACCATGTTAACTACACATAACTTTCAAATACCAAACCATTTACCATACCCTCAGTACAAATGTGACCTGTTAATTGCATATATGTTACATAGTAAACTCTGGTTTACTGAATAAAAATCTTGTAACTGACTGAAGAATTACTCTAACAGCCACTGAATTTTCAATGTTCATCGACCTATTTGGTCTCAGTATATCCAATATAAGCATTTAATCTATTATATCTTGTTTGACAGAGCTCGATGAGCTCTGTCAAACAAGATATATTAGAATAAATGCTCAGCATCTTACTAGAATACAAGAAACTCCCCCAATTTTGGGTTTATTGAATATCCCTGTTAACTGAATATTTTTTTTACCAGCAATATGGCTATTCTGTTAACCCTTTACCTAACAAATCAGCTGCATCCACCTGTGTAATATGCAAATTCAGCAGTGGGAAAAATTTTTTTTTTTAAAAGTTTCAATAAAACAATATCCTGTGATTCCATCACTGGGACGAACCTGTGAAGCTTGTTCCAATAAGGGATAACATGGTTTTGTTGAAAATGTTTGGAAAAATAATTAAAATAACAAGGGCTACACAAAGCATGGGCCACTGCCCCCGACCTGTAGGTATGTTCAAAGTTGCCTTAAAGGTATTGTGGGACAGAAACATTTTATAAAAGACAAAAGAGTGAAAAAGGGCCATAACTCTGGGAAAAGTTATAGGACAGAACCCGTTTCTTATGCATATCTGTTCCCCCCATGTCGAAATACCAAAGGAGACCCAAATCTGATGGATGGCTTTGAAATTACAATGCAAAAGGTTTGTATGGACAGACACATGGGTGGACAGATGGATGGATGGATGGAGGAGGGCTTCACTTATCCTTAGGAGGTCGGAGGCATAATAAATTTGGTTCTCGTCTGCATTGGGTAAACTGTTAACAGGGTTCTACTGCATCTGTATATTCACTCGATTTTTCTCATTGAAACAGTTGATAAAGGTACTGAAAATTCAGCCTTTATAACCCACTTTCATTTTGGTAGTGATTACTATTGTATCAAATACAAATTAAGCCTAACATTTAAGTAATTTACTGAATATACTCAGAGCAATATAAGTAGGTAAAACATCTGTTGTTTTACACACTGTGCACAGGATCTTCACTGTATAAAGAAGAGGACAATTAAAACCAAGAGCGACACACAGGATAGCATGAAACAAGATAACTGAAAAAAAGAAACTCACCTCTTGTTACGGTCTGAGATTTTCTACCCTTTTGAAAGAGTTCCATTCCTTTCTACAAAAATAAAGGTAAAATAATTTTCAATGATTTTTCATATCAAAACACCACTTTCATCTCTAAGTAAAATAATATTTACTGGGTGAACATAACAGTGGTATGATGCCTTATGATGAGAATTTTTGGAACAGTCATCGGTGTATTTACTGCTGCAATACGAAGCTCAATCTGAGGTTATTCCCTAAAGCTGATATGTTGTAGAGAACATACTATTGATTGGAAAGGATTGCGAAAAGCCATTCAAACAGTGTGTCACTTAACAGAATTTCAACAGAAAAGGCATAGATTCACAAAAGTGTTGTCATTATTTTGTAAAAAAAAAAAAAAGAACCTGACACGGAATAGCTTAAATAATATTAGGTCATTTTGAGCAATCACCCTCTATGGCCCACTTGATTTGAAAATATTAAGAGAGCCACATATGCCCACCTAAATGAAAGTGTCAATGACACTGCAGCTTAACTTGACTGTATGTAGCATTTGATGAAAAGGATAATGTTCAAATGTTTATGAAAGGATTATGAAATAAGACAAGAATTGTGATAATTGAGAATATGTTAATTTCTGTTCCTTACATGCTATGTTTTCAATAAGAATAATTTGAATGTAGACTGTACTAAAGAATTAAGACCTGGGTTGATGTGGCCCTAACAGTTCACGTATGTCAACCAAAGTTACCAAGTTACAGTAAAATCGTTCCAAAAAGAGTCACCCTATCAAGTTACGATAAAATCCCTTCATAAATATAACTTGTAAACTTTGTTGAAGGAATCTAGGTCATGGTTGACCGTTCATGACCAAAATAGGAGAGTCTCACCTAAATATCATACCAAGTTATCCTACCAAGTTACAATGAAATCCCTTCATAAAAACAACCTGTAAGCCGTGCTAAAGGCATCTAGGTCAAGTGACCAGGCGGCGGTAATGGCTGACCGATTGAGAACAAAATACGACAGTCTCATCTAGACATCATATCAAGTTATCCTTCCACGTTACAATGAATTTGCTTCATAAATATGAACTGTAGACTGTGCTAAACAAATCTAGGTCACGTGCCAGTGTGACCTTCATATGTTTTTTTTTAACCATGATATCAGTTTTTGCTCCTTAATTTGCAGCTAGTGTTTTATCATGTCAGTATTGATAGTTAATTGATTAAACTTCACCATTTACTTGTAAAACTCCAATATTGGTAATTATCCCCTAACACACGAAATAGTGTAATAGAAATCACTTTGTTGATACTATATTCCACTTCTGGCTCTAAAAATTGAATCAATTATATTTTGTTTGACAGAGCTTATTGAGCTCTGTCAAACAAGATTTAGTTGATTACATTCACAGTTGGGGAACACGATGGCTCGGTGGGTAGAGATGCAGGCTGCAAGCCGAGAGAACCTCAGTTTGAATCCCACTTGCGGCAACCGAGTTGTGTCCTTGGGCAAGACACTTCATCCCCATTGCCCACGCGGGGGAACGGTGGCACTGTGTACTAAGGCGTACTACACGTCGATGGTGTACTTGTCTTCAACCAATTCTAACCCTGCATGTGTGGAATTAGTATGTTGGGGAGCCTGACAGTTACTCGATGGGTTTCTCTGGGTACTTCAGCTTCTTCCACCCATAATACTTTCCAACACGAAGTAATCATGGCTGTCACAAGTGTCGCTAAAC
The DNA here is from genome assembly GCA_031216915.1 of Pictodentalium vernedei. Lineage (NCBI taxonomy): Eukaryota > Metazoa > Mollusca > Scaphopoda > Dentaliida > Dentaliidae > Pictodentalium > Pictodentalium vernedei. The sequence goes on from CM062289.1 coordinate 390,651,712, forward strand.
CCCAATAAATAAATACATTCACAGTTGCATTGTAGGAAATTTGTGCAGCTGAAAACATTGGTTTGCCAAATCAGAGTACAGAGTGTATATCAACATACCCAAGCTTTCAGTGACATTTATGACCCTTGCTGAAGTTCTTCAGCACACGTAAAATACAGGAAAAAACCCACCTTGGGTTGTTGATTCCAGTTCCCCATACTCCACCCTCATTGTGTTCTGTCTTAGGATATCAACACCAAAGAAATGTTATGCTCTTCATAGTACTAACCTGGTTCAAGAAGATTTAGCATCAGTTGTACCATCAATGTGCTGTATGCTTTAGTTCACAAAAGTACACAATGCACATCAAACTGGTTAGAATCTAACTCCCATCTTCTTTATCAGTAGTCAATGTCACAGTGCACCCTTGTCTTAAAGATGCATTGTGTAAAATAAAACCTCCATTCAGCAAGCTCAACACAAACAAATTAGTAAACCTCCCGACTGGACTCACAGAATTTGAAACCTTATCTCTTGTTCCAACGAAGTGATCAATTGGTTTGCATGATGTAAGAATATTTATCAGGGTTTTTTCCGACCAGTCCAAAGAAGTTATCAATTAGTTTGCCACTTTGTGAGAATGTGTTTCAATATGTGTTTCAATAAGTTTTTTTTGTCCACACCACAAACCAAATTTACTTTCATGCACCCCCACCTACCACTCCCAGCAAATAAAAAAAAATGTAAACACAAAATATCATGCATTTGCAAATTGGGAAGTTTTATCAGAAGTATATTATCATAGCTTAAACCACTATGACTCAAGAGGCAGTGTTTTTGAAAAAAGAATATGTCCATATCAGAAACTGCTTGTAAGACGTTCTCTGAAAATATATGAATATATATGAGTATAAATTAACTGAGCACGAGTAACAGAGGAGTATGATCAGCTAGAGAAATGGGTCCCGTAAAGAGATACAAAGCCACCCCAGCAAAAATCTGTGGTAAGGTATACATTGGATTGGTCTTTTTAGCAAACCTATCTCTATTTCCTGAAATAAAGATACAAAAATATGTTGTTTCCATTTCAAAATGGATCATGATGCTTAATAGTTAACCCTTTACCTACAAGGAATAGAAAATGACACTTGTACAAATTGAATGACTGAAAATATTTCATTCTTTACCTTTAAACATAGCTTATTACTCCTGACTGGAACTCATTCCAATCAGGGGTGATAAGCTATGTTTTGGAGGCAAATAAGGTATACATAGGATTGGCCTTTTTAGCAAACCCATCTCTATTTCCTGAAGTAAAGATACAAAAATATGTTGTTTCCATTTCAAAATGGATCATGATGCTTAATAGTTAACCCTTTACCTACAAGGAATAGAAAATGACACTTGTACAAATTGAATGACTGAAAATATTTCATTCTTTACCTTTAAACATAGCTTATTACTCCTGACTGGAACTCATTCCAATCAGGGGTGATAAGCTATGTTTTGGAGGCAAATAAGGTATACATTGGATTGGCCTTTTTAGCAAACCCATCTCTATCTCCTGAAGTAAAGATACAAAAATATGTTGTTTCCATTTCAAAATGGATCATGATGCTTAATAGTTAACCCTTTACCTACAAGGAATAGAAAATGACACTTGTACAAATTGAATGATTGAAAATATTTCATTCTTTACCTTTAAACATAGCTTATTACTCCTGACTGGAACCGATTCCAATCAGGGGTGATAAGCTATGTTTTGGAGGCAAATAAGGTATACATTGGATTGGCCTTTTTAGCAAACCCATCTCTATTTCCTGAAGTAAAGATACAAAAATATGTTGTTTCCATTTCAAAATGGATCATGATGCTTAATAGTTAACCCTTTACCTACAAGGAATAGAAAATGACACTTGTACAAATTGAATGACTGAAAATATTTCATTCTTTACCTTTAAACATAGCTTATTACTCCTGACTGGGACTCATTCCAATCAGGGGTGATAAGCTATGTTTTGGAGGCAAAAATTGAAACACACACACACTCTGAATGGTTATTTTTGTGAAAAGCACTGGCCGGATATGACCATTAATTATGTTGCGTAGAGATTTATATAAGCGGTCAGTTTCATCTTGTTTTTCACAAATACCTGGTTACAAATACTTACAGTTATTCTGCACCCAGATAATGCACAAACTTTCATTCCAGAAGCTGAATGATCTGTTGTTTTTTGTGACTGAAATTAAATAAATACCTTTACTGACTTTTTTAAGCTGAATTTTAAAGAAACTTGGAAATCAGCTGCTTTGGCCAAACAAAATTAACTAATTAATTCTCTGGCATTTTTTTTTTAAAACAAATGATGGAGGGCGGTTCTTATTTTTATTTTTTATTCCTGATGGAATGGTCGCCGATGCCTAAAGTCCAATTGTGAGAGTCTAAAATTAAATAGTAGAGCATCCAGGGTGATTTCACTGATATGTTTTTTTGAAACAGTGATCGTACTACTCAAAATCAATATAAAACAACTAAAATGGAGAAAAAAAATAATAAGGACTTTCTGAACTGTTTGAGTGCTAGAAGACACAATAAGGCTTTCAAAAAAAATGAGTGTACCAGTGCAAAAGCCAAAATTTTCTTTACCCACGTTTCATATTCAGTCAAAAGTAAATAATAGTTTGTTTACACAAATTTGTTCTATTATAAATTATTGGAGAGTGCCTGTTAGCACTCTCCAATAATTTGTAATAAAACAATTTTTGATGAACAATTGCTCTCTACCAGTTGAATAAATATTTATTTGTACATACATATGAGAATCGTGTCTCATTCCGCCAAGAGAATAACAATACTGAATCTAGGACAAAACCCCCTCAGGTCAAAACCCCCTCAGTCAAAACCCCCCGGACAAAACACCCTCAAGACAAAACCCCCTCACCTTAACTGAAACAATGGACAAAACCCCCTCACTCAGAAAAACGACATGCAGACATTACCCCATGGAGGGGTGGATATTCTTCCATGGAGGCATACATACCCTATGTGACATTTTCCTATCGGACACTTCCCCATCTGACATAAATGTTGGTTTTGTGAATGAGAAACAACTAACTCTTGGCAAGTTTTAATTTTTTTTATTCATATATTTCAAACGTGAAAAATTATTTACACAACACTGAGGACAGAGTATATTTTAGCACATTTTAAGCACTTTTGTAAAACAATTCTAGTAACAAAAGAGCACATGGCATATTTCAGTCGCACACACTTTTGACAGAGTTCATTTCTAGATCAGTTGTGACAGTACCTGTACAGTCGTACGCAGCTCTGCTGGAACATTCCCACCTGACAGTATTTTTACGTGAGTACTTCTTTGTATACATGTGGCCATCTAAAATTAAATCCAGATGGCTTTGTACATACTAGTGACTGTTATGAAAACAACTATTGTTTTACCAGCTAGTAATTGTTATAAAAACACCCAAGCAGTAACAAAAGTATCATTAAAGGGACTAAATTAACTCATTGAAGAAGTAATTTCAATTTCATTTTTTTTTACTCAGGATGAAATCACTAAAAAAATAACCTGAGGGGGTTTTGTCATTTCGTTCATTCAGGAAAAAAATAGGGGGGTTTTGTCTTGAGAGGGTTTTGGCCTGAGGGTTTTTTTCTACCATTTCAAAAAATGAGGGGGTTTTGTCTTGAGGTAGGAGGTTTTGCCTTCAGAGGGTTTGCGGGGGTTTTGGCCGAGGGGGTTTTGTCTTGAGGTTTTTTTTTCCTGAGGGGGTTTTGGCTACCAATTCAAAAAATGAGGGGGTTTTGGCCGAGGGGGTTTTGTCTTGAGGGGGTTTTGTCCTGTTACCAACAATACTGTATCAATGTATACGACATGATATTACATTGCAAATCACGATGCGATTCCGCTAAAATCACAAAGTATGATAGTTTTATACATTTTGAATTTTGCCTCCGAAATAAATATAATGAATGTGGGCCTAAAAAGCAAATGAGGCGGTGCCTGAAAATCAAAAGATTAATTTTCTTTAGCCTAATACATATTCTTACAGCAATAAATATTATCTCAAAAAGCAGCCAAGTTGTACACTATAGGTTAATGTACTTGGAAATATGGTTACCATATGATTGTAATACTAAATTAACATACTGACCCGGGTATAAGCCCATAGGGGCATGGTGGCTAAGTTGGTAGAGGTGCAGGCTGCAAGCCGAGAGGTCCTCGATTCGAATCCCACCTGCGGCAACTGTGTTGTGTATTTGGGCAAAACACTTCACCCACATTGCCCACGTGGGGGCATGGTGACATTGTGTGCTAAGGCGTACTACACGTTGATGGTGCACCTGTTTTTAACCAATGCTAACCCTGCTTGTGTCAAGTTAGTACATTTGGGGAGCTGACAGTTGCTCGGTGGTGCCCTCTAGCTTTCTCCACCCATAAAACTGTTCTGGTCATGATTAGTCATTGTGCAGAAATATGTGACCTTAAACACCAAAAAACAAATTAAAAAAATAAAAATAAATAAGACCAGCCACCAACTTTTCAGATTTCAGTTTCAAAGTGCCCTCCTTGTAAATAAGCCCAGTCCCTGACTTTGTGGTGACAACATCAATGACAGCCATGCTGGTAAATGTAAGCTGTTACAATGAAAAAGAACCCCTTACCCAATCTACATGATATCAAAACTTATTTTAATTATTTCATTTTCAAATGTTTCATAAAATTTTAACAAAATCATATCATGTGACCCCTCACTGGAATGAGCTTAATGAGCTTGTACCAATGAGGAGTCACATTATATGGTTTTGTTGAAATTGTTTTACATACATTTTGTTCTTCAACTGTTCTATTTGTAAATTACATGGGTGCATGCAGTCAATTCATAGGTAAATTGTTAATGTATCTTTGTTATGGGATTGACCTCTCGAAAATAAGCCCACCCATATACTTTTTCTCTCTTTTATTCCATGCAACCCTGGGCTTATTCCCAGATCAGTGTGGTATTGTTTGGAAAATGGTTACACAAGAAATTCAAAGACATCACAGGTGTTAAAATAAAAATTCATTTGTAACTGAAGAATTAATTTTTTCATCATATCTACTATATTATTGCCATTGTGGGGGCATGGTGGCACTGTGTACTAAGTTGTCCTGCACTTCAGTGGTGCACTTGCCTGCAAGAATGATCATATCCCAGCAAGATTTGATTTTGAGCAGAATTTTGTGAGAGAATAGGAGTTGGGTTAAAAATCAAAATAATCTGATGGGTGGTTCTAGAGAAGTTTTTTTTTATAAAAAAAATCTGTATGCCAAGAGTTATGCCCCCTGTGGTACCCCTATTAACTCCTTGCATGCTGTTGGCAGATATTTCTGACCAGAACAGAATTTCACTGCCCATTGAAATCAGGATAATGTGGGCACATTTAATCAAATTTTTCACCAGTAAATCGAATGGCTTTTTTCACCGATGATTTCCTGAGTTAAATTTAGATGAATTCTTCATCAAATCTAGTCACGGCTGATTTACAGCAGCCATGACTAGATTTGATGAAAAATATCTTGAATATACTTAGCGGGTTAAAAGTTAAACGTGGCTACTTTGTTGGAACAAAGTTGAATTGAGATGTGATATGGAACATGCATACCCAATTTGGTGCAATTCGGTGGAATAGTTTTTGAGGTGAAATTGATAATGTAAAGTTCACGATGGATGACAACAGATGGAAAGTGATTGGTCATTCAGAATGTTGTGTCATCTACACTAGTCACATTAACCCTTTACCCAACGCAGACGATATCAAAATTTATTATTTTAAATACCATATTATTTTAAAAACCATATTTTAAATACCATATGGTTTTGTTGAAATTTTTTGAAAAATAATATTTTTTCAAATGCTGAATTAGCATATTACGCAGGCGGATGCGGGCGATTTGTTGGGTAAAGGGTTAAGTGAAGGGTTAAACACCAACCTCCTTGATGTGTCTGGATTTACTTTTTTTCCTTCTCTCTTTGTGCCTTGTCTGTGATTTTTGTAGTTTGTGATCACTCATACTAGATGAACTCTCCGAATCCGAACTGGAACTGACTGCAGATTGGGAATTCCAAGCAAATGATTCAAGAGGGTCAGTTGTGAATGTAATTGATTTTTCATCAGATGTATTCTTTTGACTGTGAGGTGAATTATATCTGGCTCTGAAAACTATAACAAATAATAGTCATTAGGTACATTTTAGATAACATGTACAATGTCAAAGAAAAATTTATCTCACCTCATGAAGAGTTATCTTCACTGATTAACCCTTTACCTAACATGAAAAGCAGACGACACTTGCAAAAAAAATTCTTGAATAACTAATTTTTTTCATTTTTTGTCTCAAAAACATAGGTTATGACCCCTCGTTGGAAAGAGCTCGACGAGCTCGTTCCAACGAGGGGTCATAACCTATGTTTTTGAGACAAAAAATGAAAATATTTTGAAAATTAACTGGCGATTTTTGAGAACAGCGCTGGCCGGTTTTGGCCATTACGTTGGGTAAAGGGTTAAAAGGTTATAGCTGGTTCAAAACCTTTACTACAAAACTTAACCTCAACTTGAAATTGTAACATACACTTTTCAAAGAGGAGTGCTGTCGCTCAGTGGTTCGAGCATTGGACACTGAAAGGTCCATGGTTTGACCCTGATCAATGTTAACTGCATTGTGTCCTTGTGCAAGGCACTTAATTCTAATTGCACACGAGGGTGACATGGTGGCACTGTGTACAAAGGTGTACTGCACATCGATGGTGCACTTGCTTTCAACCTCTGCTTACCCTGCTTGTACAGTTAGTGTGTTGACAGTTGTTCACTGGTTCTTTCTGGGCACTCTGGCTTCCTCTACCCCAAAAACTATCAAGACACGAGTTGACCCTGGCTGTCAAAAGTGTCATTAAACACCAATAGTAATAATAGATAAAATAACCTTCAGAAATCACCTGTTGTGACAATTTCAGCTCCCACCCCCATCTCTGCACTTTTAACCATTTACCTAACATGAAGGCAGACAACACTTGCGAACAAAGTTCTTGAATAACTAATTTTTTTCATTTCATTATGCTTGTTTCAATAAGGGTCATAAGCTATGTTTTTGAGACAAAAAATGAAATTTGAATGGTTATTTTTACGAGTAGTGCTGGTCAGTTTTGGTTTTCTTCTTCTCTTCCAAACCAATACTAAACTTATACCATAAGGCTCTGCAAATCACATATTTTTGATTCGAATCGAATCAAGTCTATTATTCAAAATCAAATTAAACCTTGAATCGAATACACGCATCTTGAAGTCCCAACTGATAAAATATTCCAACTGCATCATCAAGGCATGCCTTCATCCAAGGCTGGCCTTGAAGATGTAGCGGAATATTACCCAGTAAGGACTTTTGTTCAAAAACACAAACAGGTGTAAGAATTTTGTGCTTGGCACTGCATGGGGTTATCCACTAGAACCGTGAGCTCATTGTCGATATAGCTTGAGAACTTTAAATTTGCATTCAACAGTGGTAGTGACTAGTGAAACTAGAATTAGCATGGATGGTGCTATGGGTACAGATGCTTTTTATGTTAATATAGTGGAAATTGATTGTAGGATAAAATACCCTCGGACAAAATACCCTTAGGACATAATACCCTAAAAAAAAATACCCTTAGGACATAATACCCTCAATGGGTAGGACAAAATACCCTCGGACAAAATACCCTCATATTTGTTTCATGTTCTGTGCTATCTGCCATTTATATTGTGCTTCATATTCAATTGCCATCTGCCATTGGTATTGTGCTTCATATCTATTTAGTTTAACCCTTTACCTAACCTGAAAAGCAGACGACACTTGCAAAAATAATTCTTGAATAACTAATTTTTTGTCTCAAAAACATAGGTTATGACCCCTCGTTGGAACGAGCTCAACGAGCTCGTTCCAACGAGGGGTCATAACCTATGTTTTTGAGACAAAAAATGAAAAAGCAGTGAAAATTAATTGGCGATTTTTGAGAATAGCGATGGCCGGTTTTGGCCGTTACGTTAGGTTAGTTCATAAAAAAAATTAAAAATATTGGTACTTGTTATTTCAAACAAAACACCGGCTAGTGCCTTAGATGCAATTACATCCCCCCCCCCCCCCCCCCCCCCCCCCAACACCAAAAATCCAACTTTATATACATTTGGTCTGAGGGTATTTTGTCCGAGGGTATTTTGTCCTACCCATTGAGGGTATTATGTCCTAAGGGTATTTTTTTTGAGGGTATTATGTCCTAAGGGTATTTTGTCCGAGGATATTTTGTCCGGATACCTGGAAATTACACTCAGTCTTTATTTTCAACATTGATATTTATGAACAATTTCTATCTCAGTTATACATTTTGTGAGACAACTAAGAAGACTGATAGCATGCAAAATTCCAGTAAAGACATTCAAAGGAAAACAAATCAGACAGCTGATTTCAAATCGAAATGAATTGCAACTTAAGATTCAAAATCAAATCAAATCACAAATCTTTGCAGGGTCCTATTATAACCCTTTACTGGAATCAGTGTACTTAACGAAGGAAAACAAAATAAATCCCAATTTTTAATAGTGATTTTTTATGACACTGTACAAATGATTAATTAATAGATGTATATCACTTGCTCTTTTACATCAATACATATATAAATATGTAATTTAACTCAATCCATTTTAGGCTGATTAAGACTCTTGAGTACCTTCTAAAATTGAATTTCTCAACTTTTCCTTTTCTTGTTCTTTTCTTAAAGCTGTATTAAAACTCGACAACTTAGCTTTTCTTCCCATGGAACTCTACATTTCTGAAACAAAATATTGGCAACATATTGAGCACATATCAGTAAAGTTCCATCCCACACTCGTGTACATCTTACTACACCGATTTCCACACTGTAACAAACACACACATGCAAGCACGCCAGAGTGGACATGGATAGGCAAAAGCTACATGCTGCATAAACTCTGTTCACTCTACTCCCACTGAACAGAAACCAGCATTGACTGCTGGGTGCCTCTCGTAGCTTGACCCAGCCCTGGTAATTCACCATCAGCAATCAGCAGTGTCAAGGAAAATGCCGAGGAAACGAAAAATATCCGCAGCACAAATACTGATGAGGATGGCTTCTTCACTACGTTGTATTGCAAATCTTACAATTTACAGTACAAGTTGCATCATAACAACTAGAGTCAATGTTCTACTACTTCTATGTTGATAACACCAGAATCTGATATCAGTTTCCGGAAAGCTCTTACAGAGCTTTCCAGAAACTGATGTCAGATTCTGGTGTTATCAACATAGAAGCAGTGAGATACCTAGTTTGAGGTTATGCTGCATATTTTCACTCATACTATACATACTGAGCAAATCGCCTGCTTACTTTTAAGATTTTTCTCAGCATTCATATGGTTCATGATATTGGCATGATCTAATTGAGTGAAAGATTCTGCACGTTGATTGTGATTATATACACATGTATCTCGAACTACTTTCACGTTAAAGTTACTTGAAAGTTTTCACTTCACCGTAGTGCTCAAACGACTATGGAATTTCAAAGTTGACTAGTCAACACCCCAAAGTCGAGTCGACGTTGACTAATCGGCAAGCCAGACTAACTTCGGAATTCACGCTTGTAACCGGGCAACAACACAGCGTTACACAAGAAAAAGACTCTTTTTTTTTAGTTCCTAACAGGCTACCTCCTGCTTCGTTACAAGGACAAACCATGAGCTATGCGTCGTGGTAAAACAAACGCGTCAAACACATAAACCTCCCTATTTTAGTGTAGAGCTGTTCAGTCCACAGGAAAAGTAGTCGGTACTCGGCACCGGCAAAGTACAGAAAATGGAACCGAGTAATTTTGGAAAAGACCAAAAATGTTGGTTCAGGTACATCCGGGTTACCACATAAACAAAAGAGGGAAAAAATGAACGTCAACACGGAATGCAGCACAGTGAGAAAGTACTTTATTAGGGAGAATAGAACGGATAAACATTCAACTTGCAAAGTATGCAACAAGAAAATTGCACCGATGTATGGCAACACCTCAAATCTGCACCCCCACCCCCCACCCCAACTTCAATGATCCATAAAGAATTAAACAACTCAGACTTGGCAAAACGAATAACACAATTGACAAGCATTAAATACTTCAGTAAATTCCCAGTTGTATTACGAGAAACATTCAACGATTTATATTTTGATGTTGGCGCATCAGCACTGGAAGTCAAACCAAGACACTGAGACACTGCGTGAGAGTCAGGGAGAGTGACACAACACGTGCTGCGGACAAACTGTCTATACAGTTCTTTGAAGTTTATTGAGTGTCCAGTCGGTTGTTACATTGTCACATCCACTATCTGAAGCCAGCAATTGGCAGCACGTTTTTTTCCAAGCATTTTGTAACCCTATTTTCCCGGAGATGTGATTTCAATGATCTTTCTACTGAGATTTTGTTGTCTTGCAAGTCCTCCTACTGTGTTTCGACTAGGCAATGACAAACACCAGAGTCGACTATAGGCAAAAAAAACGTCAACGTCGACTAATTGTCTGAGCACTACTTCACCGCATACTACATACATGTATACATGGCAACTGAGATGATGCCCTGCCCCCTGATGATTTTTACACAATCGAATAGGCTTCACAGCAATTGCTGTAGAAACACCAGTTTTCCACAGCAATTTTTTTGCTGAGGAAACAAGGATGAATTACCAGGACTATAATGACCCTGCCTTGACCAACTCATCAACACATTACTATATCACATCAGCTTGTGTGCACACCGACTGCACTACTGCAGAACAGACACATTCATGCAATCACTCTGAGGGATATGAATAGGTCACAGGTGAATATCACCATGTTGCATAAACTCTGTTCATCGGCTCCATTGCAGTCTCCAAGAACAGATGCCAGCATTGCTGTTACTGGGTGCCACTCACTGACCCTGCACTGTCCGACTCAATAAGCTACTAACATCACACCAACACACTGATGTACACATAATCCACAAATATACTGATTATTTCAACTCTTTTTTTTTTTTTTGCTGGGGGAAGGCTTCAAATACGATATCTCAACCTCCTGGACTGATTGGTGGCTGACCCCTGGCCTTCAAAATACTACAAGAGTTTTCTTCAATCCTTTTTATGACCATTATGGACTATAATGCTGGGGCCTCTCCCTGGCTTGCATTGCTGCTGGGGTTTCTTCTCTCCAGTTCGACCGGCTTCCCCATTTTGTTTGTCCTGAACTGGCGGAATTTAAATGTCCCACTAATGCTCGGCCTGTATCAATGGAAGCTCAGTCACCTTGGGGGATCGACTGGTCAAACCTTTGGCAACTCAAGTACCCCATTACTGACACTCCTTTGCTGGATGTACTGTGTGGCAGTCTGGCCTGATCGACCCAGAGACAGACTGTACTAGCCAAATAACTTACTCAAATTACCACATGACACTGTGCTTGCATGGGGACCTTCAAGGACAACACCTCTGGAACCACTATCAAATTGGGACTGCCAGAGATATGCCTGTTCAGTGAGGGTCATGCACTTGCCTGAAAATAAGCAGACTGTCATCTGCAGAATGAGGTCCTCAGAGGGTGAATTTGGTAATGCTACCCTGCACAGCAGGGTAGCATTACCAAATTTACCCTCTGAGAACCTCAGTCTGAAGCAAGGCCTCAGGCCCAAACAGAAAGAGATACCCAGAGGATAAATTGGTTGACTTTAGCCCACTGTATGGGTCAGCATCAACAAATTCATCCCCTGGGGACCTCATTCTGCAAATGACAGATTGCTTATTTTCAGACTTGGTCATGCGTAAGTTCAGTGTGCCACTTATGTCACAAGTTATGCAGCAGACTCTACATGCCTGAAGGTCTGACTAAGGAACAACTCATTCAGATTACTTGGCAAGATGGCAGTCAGTAGACTGGGTCTTGTTGGCCTCCTTTGCCATTTCTGGGTGTGGAATGGTATCATTGTACTGCTGATGGGGTTGTAAGAGGTTAATCAACCCCACATTTTGCCTGCATGCGTTGAAATGACTTCTGAATTTTGGAGTCGACTAGTCGGTGGCCGAAAATCGAGTCGAAGTAGATTAATCGTAGCACGCTGTATCATTATTATATTACTATAACTTTTCAAAAGGCCTATTATACAGATACCTGCTGATAGACTCTGTGATCTTCTGCATGAAACACTTAACGGCATCAATAAATGTCTCAAAATAGGTTTACCTTGACGTAGTTTCACTGAACAAATTTAACGAAAACAAATTTGAAATCAGCCATTAAACTGATGAGTAACTTTTCAAATGGCGTGGCGTCCCGACTTCAGCCATAATTTCTTGCTGTGCTATTATAATACAGAAAAGGTAACCCCCATGGTTCCTGAACATCCTCCACTCCATCCCTAAAAGTGGTCAACCACTTTAAGGGAGGCGAGCATTGGTCCTGCATCCCGCCTCTGCCCCTTTTTGTAAGCGCATTGCACATCTCTTGTCCCAACCCAATAGGATTACAATGCAGGCCTGCCCACGAACCAGGGAAGTTTGGGTCTTCTTTCTGGTAGTCCCCGAAAGGGGTCATTGTTGTTTCCTTCAAAGACGTCCTACCAAACAGAGACAGCCTGAGGCAGATTATACTTGCCAGTGATGGCCATCACTCAATATCATCTCTGAAGTGGCAGACTATACTTACCTCAAAATCCAGATCGATTGCACCCTCGGGGAGAGGTAGTACCTTTGTGAGAGGACCCAACCTCTCACACTGGTCCTCACCTGAGGGTTCAACCGACATCAGTCAAAGAGACCATCACGCCACAACTGGTGACACCTGCCGAGTACCTGAACCTGTTCCTCCTTCAACACATGTAGACATGTGGAAATTAGTCATTTACAGTCACTGAGGGTCGAAAGGGGCTTGTTCCCCATACCGTCCCCGCGCGCCTTCGGCATGTGAAACCATTCCATTCGAATAACCATAGAGTACGCACTTCGGATGGAGGGCATTTCATACCTTGGTCATCTTTACGGTTTGTACTGACCCCTGGACTATCAATCGTTCTGTACTTTGGTATTTCGTACCCTGCAACCCTATTGGATGTTTGCATTTAGTCCAATAATATTAGCCTCCGACTGTACTCATTTTTAATTTTTTTTTTTATTTAAAATAATAAATAAGGAGCTCACTCGGAGGCCAATATTATTGGACTACTTGACATTCTGAAGTGACGAACTCCAAAGTGCGCTGTCGCAGATGTGAACCTTTTGAAGCCATTTTTGAAAATAATTTTTTGTATGAGTATTGCCGTTTATGTATTCGATAAGGGGAGGAGTGGTCTGCATGTGCTTGTGAAATTTAAATTTAGTTGAGTTAGGAAGATGTTAGAAGTGTAGCACGGACGGAAATTCTGATTTCAAAAGTTTTCATTCCTTTGATTTCCTCACCAGGCTTTGAACTGCATATTTTGCTGTGATGTTGACAGCTCAAAGATATCCCTGACACATTGATCATGAGCGCAGCATGAGACCTACAGTGAACTGTGCATGTGGAATCATCATCTCGTAGAATCGATGACACTCTTGTTTTGAAGACAAACGTAAAACCAATGCAGTGCAGTTACATTGTTTCAGTATTTTAGGTTATCTGTCTTAACACACCCCCATGCCTAAAAACGTACCGATTAGTCGACTACAGATTTTTCGTCGACTTTTGACAAAAATCGTGTCGGCGTCGATTAGTTGTTTCAATACTAAAGTGCTGGCATACAAAAACCTTTGGTTTATTATTATATCAGTAACTCTGAACTCATCCTAAGCCAGGAAAGAGTATTTTCACTAAGATTCATTTTTCACACTAGCTGGGCAATATACTTTTTTTTAAAATGTCTTTGGGAGGGGGGAGAGGGGGGGGGACAGTAAGATTGTAACTAGTGATCCCCACCCCCTGAATGTAGGCCTCCTCACTGGGGGACCGTGATAAATCAGTGGATGGTCCAAGCCTTATTATATTATATGCATCACAATAGTTTTTTGTACATTGTAACAGATGGAATGTTTATTTTTATTGTTTTGACCATAGGAACTTTTAATTTTCACAATTTCAGTATTTTTGTTCATTTCATAGTTAATGTTAATTGTTTCCTTAACTGGTAGAGTGCCATGTTATTTTTGGTCATCCAAATTTGTCCACGTCTCTTTGCCTTGTAACAATTTATGGGACTGGGAGAGTGCCTTGTGGCCTAGTGGCACTCTCCCATAAATTGTAACAAGGCAAATCCTCACAGACTAAATACTTTCAATTCAAAAATAATATGACGTACATGTACAAAATATGAAGCCATTAAGTTGTGGCACCTGCACTTCAGAATAAAGCCCAAATATGGGCTTCCAGCACTCTACCAGTTAAAAATGGCTTAACTACTGGTGCGATCTTAGTGTTATTATATGCAGGTCCACACTGGGGCCAGAAATAAAATGATCTATATCATAATCTGCTTACTCAATCTGCACAACAACAAGTGTGCATCCTTAGCACTGCTGTAATGAATAGGTAGATTTTGATCTTATTGTATGTTTAGTATGGAAAGCCAATTGTGACATGCTTTTTCCAAAATGCTTTATGCGTAAATAGCAAAACACAAATGCATTTTTCTGTTTGCGAAATGCAAAAAGCTTTTTGTGAAATGCTTTTTTGAAATGCAAAATGCTTTTCGCTAAATGTGAAATGATTTTTGCTAAATGCGAAATGCTTTTTGCTAATTGCAAAATGCTTTTTGCCAATAATGAAACAGTGAATGTGCGGATATCACTAAAAAGTGCTGACAGACGCCGACTGGGATTCAGGAAAATAAGTAGACGGAGAATGTTTTTGTTTAAACGTTTTATTTTATTCAATGCAAGATCCAATTCTGTTTTACTGATAAAATAGGACCCAGGCATCAATGCTCGGGTAGGATGTCTTCAAACATTTGCAACATGGGTATAAACGATGGACTAAACTTGACTTTATCTCCATGTTTTTTTTTCATGAATAGCAATTGTGCAGAAATATGTGACCTTAGTTATTAATTAAACACCAATAAATAAATAAATAAATAAATAAATATCTTTCCCTGAATTTCCTTATCAAGAACATGGAGTATTACCATTTTGTCCATTAACTGGGATGATGCTTTGGAAAAATCATTTGATGACTGAATAACAATGGCATCATCCTTCCAACTCATAACAGCTGTTCTCACCTGGCTTTTTGCTAGTCGCCCCACAGGTGGAGGTGGGTGGTTTCGCCACCTAAATTTTATTTTGGTAATACAATATAATTGTTTCCTTTACCAGTACTTTTTCCTGGATTTACCGAAGTAAACATTTTCCATTACAATTATCATAATTGTTACTAAATTGAGAATTTTCACCCTATCTGCATGGACTGACATATGAAATCAGACAAATAGAGAGGGTTTGTGGTATGTCAATGGGGAATGGATTAAATAATAACTAGCTGTCACTAGCAGACTAGCAGTGATATTATATTTCATTCCTGTTTACTTGTGTATTTGTTTATGGTATGTTTACAGTTTTGTATTCAGAAGCACATTTCAGTATAATTTGTACATTTATATAACATCTGTAACAATGCATTACAATTATCAATCAGCCTGTGCAATTTCTCTTCTGTTGTTCTTTTCCCCGGACACCTCTCCATGTTTCCACAAAGCCTTCAAAGGCGAATAAATTTTGTTGTAGAAATCTGCCAGTCTTCTTATTGTTCCCTTGCTGTGTTAAGCTTCTGTTAATTGCTGTGGCGTGTTCTTGTTTCTCATTGCAAAATCATCAGCATTACACTGGACTCAACTGTCTATGCCTTTCATCTCAGCAAAGGAATCAGTTTGTATACTAAAGTAAATTTCACCAATTATAATGTTAATTGATGGTGGAAAGGTACTTTAACTTTAAGACCATTAAAAAATGAAATCATCATCGTTTTGCTCCTCATTGCCTTGTCGTTTCTCCAAAATGTAGGGGGCGAAATGACCCGGGGGGCTGGGCGAGACGACCAGAGACCTTTGCTAGTAGTGCTACTAGCTCCCACCCCCTCCCCCTTACAATACCAAGATTGCACGTGGCCACCCAAACTGTCCCCCAGCCAAACCGTCCCCAGGATTTTTTACCCAGACCGTCCCTCGATATTTTACCCAAACCGTCCCCCACTCCAAAAAGTTAAATTTGTTTTCTGACCCAAACCGTCCCCCGATATTTTACCCAAACCGTCCCCGAGATCCCAGAATATAAGCTGAAAAATCGGCATGGGCTATTCACAAAAATTGCTATTCAGATGTTACTTATTTTTGCATAGAAAGAGGGTAGAGAGACAACGTAAATAAAATCGATTCAGCCAAAGAATGCTCTGACAATGCGTGTACACTGATTTTCTGCCTGAATTTTATTTCACTAATTCGAAAGAAGATGGGTTTATACGGCATATAGATACAAATATCTCATCAACACCATGGCATTAAGAGGATATTTGAATAATTGATTTCTGTATACACCAATTCCAGACTCGGCCTCGGTAATCGGTATACACTTTTTAGTGATAGCCCACTTGTGCAGCGAAATCGAGCATTCTTCGAAAGGAGTGTATTAATAAATAAAAAAGATAAAACATGTAAATTCTGTCTCTATAAATTGCGTAGATCTATGTGGATTAGTGAAAAATAATCTACGCCTCATACAACAAAGTGATGCCAGAAGAGTAATTGTTATTATGAGATAATATCTGATGGCAAAAATAACCTATTGTTCCATATTTTCTTGGGCTTATGCCTTTAGTTACTAATTCTTGGCCCCACTGATTACAGTGAAAACAAGTTGTGGCTCTCGCATTATACTCAGTTCATCAATTATTCCGAACGCCGGACATAATCCCATTGGATATAATTCCATCCGGACAAAATCCCAGAGGACAAAATCCCATACATGGGCAGACAGAATCCCAGTTGGGTATAAAAAATAAAAAGACACAATTTTTTATCCCATTGGATTCAAGTACTTTTATTTCTTAATATCAATAATATTAACATTAACAGCAGAATTAATATAAGCACTGCAACTATGATCTTCAAAGTAACTAGTGATTTATTATAACAATACCAGCGATAATAAGTATAAAGAAGAACAATAACTATGGGTTAAGCCAGGTGTGTTTATACTAAATTATGATAAAAAATATGCAATACTGTGACACTTCTAATAATGAAGGCAGTATGTTTTGATAAGATTAAAAATTGAGAACAGTTCTACCGTAATTGGCCAGGGTTTATTGTTTTTCCAGTGTTATTTTCAAAGGTTGGTGTTTTGTTACCAATTCACAACTTCACAGCTTCTCTGGCGTCGCTGGCCAATGGTTTTGGACTCAGATAGTTGTTAACTGAGAGAGCTTACCAAGAATTAATGTTAATGACGACTGGTATTTTTATGGTAGAAAATAGAGGATACCTTTTCCTCTGAAATGCATCAATTGTGCCTTAATTAACTACATAAGACTTAGACATACAAAAATACTTTTTACCACTGAAAATACCAGTAAGTAACATTAGTTATTGGAAAGCTCTAAGAGAGCTTTCCAAGAATTAATGTTAATGACTGGTATTTTTCTGGTAGAAAATAACTTTTTCCATTGAAATGCATCAATTGTGCCTTAACTAACTACATAAGACTTAGACATACAAAAATACTTTTTACCACTGAAAATACCAGTAAGTAACATTAGTTATTGGAAAGTTCTGAGAGAGCTTTCCAAGAATTAATGTTAATGACTGGTATTTTTCTGGTAGAAAATAACTTTTTCCTTTGAAATGCATCAATTGTGCCTTAATTAACTACATACGACTTAGACATACAAAAATACTTTTTACCACTGAAAATACCAGTAAGTAACATTAGTTATTGGAAAGTTCTGAGAGAGCTTTCCAAGAATTAATGTTAATGACTGGTATTTTTATGGTAGAAAATAACTTTATTTTTATGGTAGAAAGTAACACCATTACACTGAAAGGCAACACGTTTGCTACATTCCCATCGGATGCTGTTCTTACTTTTATATTTTTTTGTGTAGAGAAAACCATCATAACAAAGTTTAAGGCCACCTTTCACAGTTTCAGTGATGAACAGGCGGTTTAAAACAAAGTGAGAAGTTTGAGAACTGGCATGATTGAAGTTTCATTGATGAAAAAATAGGCGGGCAGGCGGTTAAAACAATGTGAGAAGTTTGAGTAAAACAACAACCAAAACACTGTTTTTGTAAATAAAAAATATTTCCTGGCATTTTGTCCGCTTTTGCCAGAAAAAAATACTACCTGGGATTTTGTCCACTTTTTTGTGAAAAAATATTGCCTGGTGTTTTGTCCGCCCATGTCTGGGATTTTGTCCGCTGGGATTTCGTCCGGGTAAAAAATCTGGGATATTGTCCGGATGGGATTTTGTCCGTGCACCATTATTCCATTGGTTGATTATCTGCATTATCGAATGTAGGAAAAAAACCAGAAGGAAAAAACACCATAGGAAAAAACCCACTTGGAAAAAAAACCCTTGGAATAGACCCCAGAAGAAAAAACACCAATAGGAAAAAAACCCAGAATCAAGTTTACATATTTATTATAAAATCAACATATTCTTACAAAAAAGTTATGGAAAATGTAAATTTTGGCAACACTCAACAAATGAATGAATGAATGAATTGAACTTATGCATATATACAATAATAAACTGGCTTCCCCTTTTTTTCAAAAAGCAGTATTGGATAAAGGGTTAACAGTGAAATCGTATGTTGTGACCTATGCCTCGTAGTAATTCCTCCATGGAATTCTCATTTTTACTGTATTGAAGACAAAGGTTTTGTAAACGTTCCTATTGCTTCATGCTATGACACACACAGACATGTTTTCATAACAAATCTCTTACACTCTAATTGAACTGAAGCCTTCTATGCTTAGAATTATCAAACTTCAAGCTTGACACTAAGCCTATATCAACCATGAAAATACTGATTGTAGAAGAGACAGCCTGAGGCAGATTATACTTGCCAGTGATGGCCATCACTCATTATCATCCTCGAAGGGGCAGACTATACTTGCCCGAAAATCCAGAACGACTGCACCCTCGGGGAGAGGTAGTACCTTTGTGAGAGGACCCAACCTCCCACACTGGTCCTCACTCGAGGGTTCAACTGACATCTGCCAATGATACTACCCATCCACAACTGGACACTACTGGAGACACCTGCCGAGTACCGGATCCTTTTCCTCCTTCAACACGCCTTGACATGTGAGAGCCACCCTATACAGTCACAGAGGGTCGAAAGGGGCTTGTCCCCCATACTGCCCCTGTGCGCCTTCGGCGTGCGAAATCATCATTTCGATTGTAGAAGATGAATATTCAGTTATTAACAGACAGCAATTAGTAATAGCTCCTAATTGCTAATGACCTGTCTGGCACTTCTGATTAAAATATTTTAAACCAATGGCTTGCCAATAAGCCAATATCAAAATATAGACAGCAAAGATCTGTTCTTAATCAAGGTAATCCAGGATGAGCTGTCTTTTTTCATTTCCACGATCACACTCGCACTTCTGACTTCAAAGTGTGAACACCTAGACTACCATGGAGCTACCTGCTAGACTTGAGAAGACCATTTCAGCTCTGGGCATCTCATGCCCGATCTCCTGGACTGTCCAGGAAATAGGCATGAGTGTCTAGCTGAAACTGGAATTTGAAGTAGAGAAATCCGATACACCACCCTCTTCGGGGAGAGGTAGTACCTTTGGAGAGAGGATCTCCTCTCCCACTGATCCTCACCCGAAGGGGCACGGAGACCCTGAAAAGAGAGAACAGAAGAAGAAAAAGAACAAGAATCCATCAACCAAGCTCAGGGACGCCCGGTGCTTGGAGGCCTTCCAGAATAGGAAGAAAGAGTTGAGTGAGGGGATGGAGGTCCTGGAGGCAGCCGCCAGTTCCCCTCCTAGTCCCACTGGTGCACCCAATCAACTGCCAGCTCCTGACCCGGTACAGTTGGATGAGGAACGTCCAGTGGAGACTGAGGAGGAACTGGAAGTTGCATTTTCACCGCCTCCCACCCCTCACTCCCCTCTTCCTTCACTACCGGATAGCCCGGGAGTGGAAATCGCAACCGAACAGCCACCTCAACCCTCAGCCACCACCTACATCGACTGGGAATCTGTAAACAGAAACGTAGCGGAAGCCAAAAGATTGATAGCAGAGTGCAAAGAATACAGGAAAGAATCTCAGACAATATCCAACGCAGCATCTGCAGCACTCCAAAACATTAATCAACCATCATCGTCATCGCTATCCACATCTCCATGCCAACCATCTCCTAAGAAGAAGAGCCGTAAGAAGCCCAAGCGGGGATAAGCCTCCTCCTTTTCCTCCTGTACCACGCCTTGAAATGATACAAAAACATACAGCTAACGAGGGTCAAAAGGGGCTTGCTCTTCATACCATCCCTGCGCGCCTTCGGCGCGTGAAACCATTCATTCGGATGAGCTGTCTGACAAGTCTAATTGAACACTTCAACAAAACATGGAACTTTGGGGTTTTTTCCAACCGAAGCTAATTTGGTCAAATTTTGTTGTTTTTTTTTCCTATGGTGTTTTTTCCTTGTTTTTTTTCCCTTATACCACATTATCAACACGGGAAGTGGTTTGCCAATGTTTGGGAACACGTGATAATACCAGTTTATTAAATAATATTAAATCTGAAAAAAGTGTAATAATTTGCGTTTATTCATTGAAAATGCTGCAGTGGAGCTTTTTCAATGAATAAACACAAAATTATTGGTGACAGATATATATAAAAAATAAAAATTAGGGTTAGTCTTATCTAGCAATGCATTAAATTATATTAAATCTGATAGAATTGAAATAATTTTGCGTTGATTCATTGAGGCCTTTTCAATGAATATTTACGCAAAATTTTTGAGACAAATTTAAATAACAATTAATGTTACAGACTTATCTAGCAATACCGGTATATTAAATTAAACAAAATCTGGTGAAAAATGTAATAATTTTTCGTTTATATGTGGAAAAAGCTGAATGGAGCCATTTCAATGAATAATTACGCAAAATTACTGGAGACAAATATAAATAACAATGGTCCAGACGTATTTATCTGGGGATTTATTAAATTAAATTAAATCAGTAAAAAATCTAATAATTGTAGTTTATTTGGTATCAGGACAACTCATACCCATGGCAACTCGTACCAAAACTGGACAACTCGTACCCATTTTTGTCTGGGCAACTCGTACCCACAGGTAGACAACTCGTACCTGATATTCTTTTAAGGGGTTGGGCGGGTAGTAACACAAAAATAACAGACCAATGGTTCGATGCCATTGCTTACATGAGCAACGACTGGTAGTGACAGAAAAATAACAGAACAATGGTTCAATTCCATATTTATTAACAAACAAAAAAGTACTATTAACTTATCATGTCTAACTATTTACATCGAGCAGGGGTGTCTAATGTTAACAAGTAATTAGAGCACCGGTAATGGCGCCGAAACGAATAGACCCTTTTATAGATGCAGAATCGGAAATTTGATCACAATTGCGCAGAAGGGGGTTGATAGTCTGCTCTGTGCGAATGCGACCAAGTTTGATGACCTTCTCTGCGCGAATGAGATCGAGATTCCGATTCCGCATCGAGAAAAAGATCTATTCGTTTCGGCGCCATTACCGGATTATTGTTTTTACTGTTTTATATTTATACAAAAACATGGCCGATTTCGAAATCTCCGGTGACGCATCACGAGTACTCAAATGACGACAAAGAATAAAACATAGTTTGGATCAATAAACTCTGCCCAAATGTAAGGAAATATGTGTACGGTACTATCGATTGCAGCCGGTAATATGGGCGAAAGCTTGATATATATTCCTAGTTTCGAGTTTTGAGTTCCCATAAAAACTTGATGGGAACTTTTTCTATAGGACTGAATGGGAAGAATCTGAACGTAGAGGGGTAGCCACTACGTTCAGATCGCTGAACTACTCTAGACTAGACTCTAGAGCCAGAGGTGTAAATGTTGAATTATATTTAAAAATATTTATTGACTGATACACAAATATTTATTTATTAAGGCCGAAATAACTTGGTAAAAGGTGAGACGTTTCGGCCTCCCAATGTGGGACGTTTCGGTCTTTTAGTTTTATAGGTCGAAACATCGGGAGCGGGTCTTTTCGGCCTCGGGAACATTCGGCCTCGGGAACATTCGGCCCCGGGAACATTCGGCCTGGGAACATTCGGCCTCCGTTTTCTACAAGGGAGACTAAGAGAGACGCGGTTTAATATGAGTTTAAATGCCTTTATTACAACTCACAACAAAAATAAATACCGCGTAATATAAATATACACAATATAAAATACATTTACACTTGATATATACTGGCACACAACCTCAAAAAAATATGATGCAGTTCATTCTCTTTATTTCTCCAATGCTTCCTCTAACTTCTTGGATACTTTTGGACAAGCAAGTAAGCGAGCAAGATTGATATTGGAGTCGAATGAATGAAAAGTTTCAGCATGTCGACTGCGCACAGGGACGATGTGAGGTTTAAACCCATTGCGACCCGAATAACTTTGTTTTATAATTTTATTTCCTTATGAATACTGAAATCGCAGGTTGTTGGTTGTTTTAAAAAAACAGAAAAAGAAACCCAAACAGTCGCTGGTTTGGGAGTAGCCCCAGCATGTTATCCCTAACGGTTACAAAAAGGAAAAAATTCACCGATATGTGTTTCTGAAAGCTGAAGCAATGAATGAAATGAAAGCTTTCAGCGCGCAGAAGGCGCACAGGGACGATGTTGGATTTAAATCCCTTGCGACCCGAACAACTTTATTTGCTTTATAACTTTATTTGCTTACGAATCCAAGAGAGTTTTTTAAAGCTGGGAGTTAACCATCAACCTATAAGGAAGAGGGCTATAGTTACAGTCCACATAAAAAGGTTTAAATGTTCAAAGAAACTGTAAAAACAGTATATATGATCGCCTAATCAAGTGCGATTAAATCAATCAAACTTCAGTCATACTGTCAAAACGCTGTACGAGTATCTCATCACAGGCCAGAACTTTGATCACAACTTCAGAAGAACTTATAAAAACAAACTTTTAAAGCTGAGTTGTGCCAAACAACACCCATGAAGAAGTATATCATTTCGGGTTTGCATGTCGGCGTTGGAGCACACATATTGTTATTCTGTTATTCAATACAGTGGATTTTATACAATGGATTTTATATTTCATTATTCATTATGGATCGGTCTCGTGCTCAATATATTTCGACTTTAGGAATAAAGGTAGGTCGTATATATTATTCTTTAACCCTTTACCCAACGCAGACGATATCAAAATTTATTATTTTAAATATCATTTTTTAAAATTTTTCAAAAAATTTCAACAAAACCATATCAGGTGACCCCTCATTAGAACGAGCTCAATGAACTCGTTAGAATAAGGGGGTCACATGATATGGTTTTGTTGAAATATTTTGAAAAATTTAATTTTTTCAACTGCTCAATTTGCATATTACGCGGGCGGATGCGGGCGATTCGTTAGGTAAAGGGTTAAAAAAAATATTCTGGAAAAACTCCTAATATACCGTACAAAAAAACACAACAAAATGAACTAAAAAATTATTTTTCAAAGTTATTTTTCAACTCCCAAACTAAGAAATTTTTTACCAAAAGTGGGAAAATTCGGCCTCAAAAGTGGGAACATTCGGCCTCGACCGAGGCCGAATGTTCCCGGAAAAATACCTGGGGCCGAATGTTCCCGGAAAAATACCTGGGGCCGAATGTTCCCGAGGCCGAAAAGACCCGGATCCGAAACGTCCCAGGCCAAAACGTCACGAAAGTTGAAACCCATTGCAACTTGCAAGGATGGCAAGATTGGAATAAATCTCTTCAGAATTGGGACATTTAATTGGGGAGTAAATTTAAGGCAGTATGTAGGATCTAAAAAAAAAAGTAAAGATCGAGATCAATTTGTACCAGCTGCATGTAAACAGACGAAGACCTTTTAGATTTCTGAAAATATTTGCCATTCAAAATTACCGCCATGCAGACACAGGTGCCATTTTAATTTCTGTACGAATGCACGGCTGCTTACTTTCTCCGACCTAAAAAATTTCACTCTTTATGTCTATCTACCAATAATGAGAAAATCATTGTTCATAAACAATTATCAATGCACTGTCTGTGCATATTCTTTAATTAGCTGTTTGCGTGATTTCGAAGTTTGAAACTAACCGGAAGAGATAGTTTCACATTGATGTGTTGCTATAGCAACATGCAAGCGCGAATCGCCTGTTTTCACAAACGCGGTTTCAATGTAAACATCGTCAAAATTTATTTGTATTTAAAACGTTACACTGACCAGCACCCCAAAGATTTGGTGTTCAATTATTAAAGATATTCGCCTGCCGCTAGTTTACGAATTTTAAGTGCGGTGTCTTTTTAATAAAGGTAAGTTCGGTTGGCAACGAAGCACCTGAAATGAAACAAATTGTCGATTTACCCAATTCACTTTCATTTTCAGGGAATTACACCCAAACCGGCCTCCGCCAGATTTTTTTTTAAATTTTTTAAATTTTCTACAATTTTATTCATGCCCATTTGTTTATAATCTTTGGAAAAAAAATTAACGACGAGATTTTGGATAAATAGTTAAATAAAAAGAATAGCAGTGAAGTCGACCCAAAAAAGTGATCTCGACCCAAAAAAGTGAATTCGACCCGAAGTGATTTCGTCCCGAAAAAAGTTATCTCGACCCACTTTTAAAATTTATTGAAAGCCATATCCATCCCTATCTAAAAGTGTCTTGGTTACTGTTAGAATTTTTTGACGGTAGATGGTTGACACTTCTTGATTGACAGCGTCAGCTGTTGTACAGTCACCTCTGGCAAGTCCACAGAATATTTCATTGACTTCTGTGCAGTCTATGTTATCTAGTTTTCGGCTTTCTTCAAACACAAGTTTTGTAATGGCAATTTGTGTTAGCAAATGGGCACAAACTGCTCTTGAATATGCATGACCACTGATCAAATGATGGATTGACCCACCAGCATAAACAGTCCCCCAAAGTTCATCCAAGCCGCTACCAGCCATGATCGAACCAATTGCCCCTAAATATGACATAATCATATGGAAGCCGCCGAGTCTAACGAAAACTTTTGTCAACTTATCTGACGAAGACACATTCTCCACTGCTTTGATATAAAGTGGTTGGTCAAACGTCACTGGACAAACGTTCAGTCCCTGTTTCTCACATTCAGTTTGCATCTTGAGTGTAGGCGAACACCACATTATGTGATTTAATCGAACATGGAAATTGAAACAATGATGCTATAATACGGTATTTGAATGAGAAAAGTCGATGCCGTTTGAATTTGAGTTTAGGGGGTATGGTTAATATTTCACACGTTTCACCAGTTCATTATGGAATAAATGACTATTGTTATATATCATTATAAAGCCACTGCTTTTCTGCAATTTTTGATAAATAATTTAACTCCCAAAGTAGTCGTAGATTTGATTTAATGGACGTTGTGTACCGTTGTGTGTATGAAAACAATAAAATTTTTTTCGTAATTTTGTACATTTTCGTGAATATTTCACCACTGAGTGTGAGGATTGGTACAAAGTTCGCATTTTCTGTTGGGGATATGTATTCTCAATATAATTCAGCACGATATTTATGATTCTCACCCTACTAAGGCGAATAAGAATGAGAAATATGGAGCTGGGTCGAATTTTTTTTTTCATCAAAAAAACGCTATAACTAAAAAAGCTCAACTCGGATTCGCGGGGACTTTTCACACTTTATTCGCAATGTGTGTCCCGGAAACATATAAAAAAATCAGCTTTCTCCAATTTTTTTCCTTACATTCTCATTTTTATGTCTAATGTGCCTGGACTATATAGTATCATTCTGGAGTAATTAGCGCATTTCCAGAAAGGTTGGAATTTTAAACAGCCATTTAATTTGGGACAAATTCAAGGAGTGTTTTGGGAATGTAACAGTTATGTGCTATCTATGTAGTTCTATGAATCTGGCAATTTTTCGCACCCCACCTCGACTGAGTACTATTTTTTCTGTTATTTAATCTGCTTTGTGTTTGTGTTGTTGTAACTTTAGGGTACTGTCAGTGTCAACTTAGTTGGCTGTCGGTTAAAATTATGCTTTCAAGCTAACTTCCTGAATTAGTTGATTATAATATCATAATATCATTCTGGAGTAATTAGCGCATTTACAGAAAAAGGGGAGGACTGAAAAAAATGTTAAAAAAAAGCTGGAGGGATAAAAACCAAAAAATTAGATTTGTCTGTTTGTTCATCTAGTTGGAATATCAAACAGCCATTTAATTTTTTCTCTTCAAATGAACCAGATTCTCTAGATTTTGATTTATGTACAGAACATTTCCCTGAATTTTTTTTTAGAGGAGACATAAAAATTGATGATAGGCGTCATATTTTGTTTGCAACCGATGAACAACTTTCACTACTATCCAATGCAAAACGGTGGTACATAGATACATTATGACGGTGTTATTATGGCCTGTAATGTACGTTATATTTTATGTTGTCACAAAATATTGTTATATCTTTCTTTATGCTCGATGAAAATTAATATTATAACGGTGTTATTATGGCCTGAATAAATCGCTTTGAAATTTTTGTTGTTGTTGTTTTTATGTTCCCCTTTCAAACGAGGTCTGAGATGGTCAATGTCCATAGTGAATCTAATGATGGTATCTTGTCATTTTCAAAAGTGGGTGGAGATCACTTATATTCCCCCTTTTCAAACGGGGCCTGAGGAGGTCTCCAGTCCGTTTCAAGTGGATCTGAGATGGTCTGAAGTGGATTTTAAAAGTGGGTCGACTTAACTTTTTCGGGTCGAGATCACTTCAAGGATTTTAAAAGTGGGTCGACTTAACTTTTTTCGGGTCGAGATCGCCAAAAGTGGGTCGACTTAACTTTTTTGGGTCGACTTCACTCGGGTCGACTTCAACGTGGGTCGACTTCACCGATTACCAATAAAAAAAATGCCTACCTCATTTTACAGAAAGTGATATCCTCCTATTAAAAAGTGATAAAAATCCATCGGAATGTTATATCCTTTACGAAATCTAACACAACCTGTTGGTTCCATATCCCTGATAGTTGTGAAAGATGTTTCCCGATAGGCAGTCTGCTGCCACCCAAACTGGATGATCATTGAATGTCCTTATTCAAACAGGGTGAGTTGAGAAATGCTAGTGTGGTCGGAATCATTATCAAAACCACATGTCACACTCATCTCATACTGAACTGGTACAAACGGTTGTTTTTGTAGCATTCAACAGTCAGCTTGACGGTCTTTTAAATGAAGTGTCATGATTACCCGTATCCGAACTTCAAAGGTGTTTGTTGAAAAATCACTGAAATCAAATCATTTGTAATATTCAATACATCAAACATTTTCTATTGTTTCACAATTTGTTTTTTTTTATCTTCACGTATTATAAATATGTCTTGTCAATGTTCCACCACATACCAAACATGGAATCTGACTCTGATGTCTGCGTATATTGTGCTTTTAAAATCCCACAGATTACCCCAATTGTTTCCTGGTGAAAGTTCGCTTATGTAAGTTATTTTTCTTTTGCAATTGCATTTTTTTTGCGGCTTTAAGACTTTGTATTTAAGTATATTGATGTTTTAGAGATGCCACAAAATGCAATTGCGGAGGACGGGCTGAGTAATCTAGCAATGTTTAACGCAGACAGCCAATTAAAATAATGGAGGCCGGTTTCAGTCCTTCGTGTGAGTAAATTTTACGGGTGCAAAAAAGTGCACTTGCAAATTGTGTTGCGAGTGCAATCGCACTCGTAAAATTTCCCAAAGGTTCACATCTATGCATGTTTGGGACAGATGTGTTTAAACACAGCTAATCATGATATATCATATTTAGATTCTGATTGCTACTTGCTGAGTACTCTGAATGCTTGAATAGATAGTATTTAATTCATTCAACAAA
Organism: Pictodentalium vernedei; assembly: GCA_031216915.1. Classification (NCBI taxonomy): domain Eukaryota; kingdom Metazoa; phylum Mollusca; class Scaphopoda; order Dentaliida; family Dentaliidae; genus Pictodentalium; species Pictodentalium vernedei. The sequence continues at coordinate 390,679,863 of CM062289.1, forward strand.
ATCCAAACTTTTTCAAATGTTTTAACTATTTATTGATTGAAGTTTAGTTAGTGCATTAAACATATAATGAGTAATGACAGACAAAGATCATGTCAATCATTAATAATCAATGCAGTTTTTTAAAACAAAACTGAGTTAACTCAAGTGTGAAAGAGCCACAACTTCACCCATCATGGCAGATTGGCATAAAGATAACAGTTCAAAAACAAATATCAAAGATTTCAACAGTGGCAGGCCTGCCTGGCCATTGATACACATTATTTTAAATTACTGATCCTTTTACTTTAGGTTCTGAATTACAACTTTCACTGCCGGTCAGAAGAACTGGCCCCAACATCTTCAAAGGCAAACAGGCGATTTTCAAATTCTTCAATTTGACAACTTTCCAATTGTTCCATAAAATCTTCTTCTGATTCTTCATCAGATGATGACATTTCTAGTTCTTGCTCGACTGAAACTTCTTGTAGTTCAGTCGTGGCTGCACTGCCGCCGACAGCTGAAATGTCTTCATCTGAAGAGGAATCAGAAGAAGAGTTAGAGTCAGGTTTCTGTTTCACTGTTTGTGTCATCAAATTAAATGAAACAGAATCAATTTTCAGAGTTCTTCTCCTTTTCATAAAATGATTGAGAGAGGATTCAATTAAAATTTCCCTGTCTTCTGTAGACCAGATGCTATCATTTACTTTAATGTGAGGTCTTCCATAGTATCATGAGCCATAGCCAGGCGTGTAGTCAGAATACAGGTCAGATGACTGAATCCACTCTCAACAATACTATTGCTGGGGCTGAATGAAAGAACAATTTCCGCCAAAAGGGAGATGTTTGGAAATTGTTCTCTTCTGTATGTGAGGATATTTCTCCACAGTTTTCTTGCCTTACCCCCAGGATAAAAATGTTTCACCATGTGCTTAAAATCTTTCCATTCTTCCTTAACTTTCAATCCATTAAAATTAATGAGTTTGAGAGGTGTATCAAAGTGTGTTGCCACCCTCTGTAGTGCTTCAAGTTCATTTTTGGTGTCAATCCAGTTAGCAGGATCTAGCCATGTCATACTTTTAAACACATTATCCTGTTCAAAAATTGACATGAACCACCGCTCAACACATTGGATCAATGCTGGTATGACCCCAACAGCAACTGTTTTTACTGCCTGTTGAAGATTCTGAAAATTGGTCTTCACCGTGTTTTCATAGCTTATGTCCACACATTCGCGATTTTTAGATTTTCGCCTCTTATGCCCAGCTTTCAACATTTTGCTACCAAGGACACAGCCATTTAGAGCAAACCCATACTGCTTCAAACAATCTACAGAGGGGGGTAAATCATTATCATTTGCTTTTAATTCGTTCAACATTTCAAAAAGTTTTTCGATTGAAGGTTTGACTTCAAAAACCATGAGCTGCTCTTTTTCAAATTTAAGTGAAAGGAAAGTGATTTGTTGGATTATTTGTTTGTAGAGAATGCACATGCATAAAAACTGACTATCCTTCAATTTTTTAGCTCACCTGAGCGAAGCTCAAGGGGAGCTTAACTAATCACTTTCTGTCCGTCGTCCGTCGTCCGTCGTCCGTCGTCCGTCGTCCGTCGTCGTCCGTCCGGCGTTAACTTTACATTATCGACTTCTCCTCCTAAACCACTAGCCCAATTTTATTCAAATGTTGGCTAAATGTTTATTACCTAATGCCAATTCAGATTTGTTCAAATGAAGTTGCCCCTCCTCCTGGGTGGTGCCACACCCCCAAGGGGCACCAAAATCTTTGTAAATCTTCTTCTCATGAACCAGCAGTAGCAGAGACTTGATATTTGGTGTGCAGCTTCCTTTTGAGGTGTAGACTCAGATTTGTTCAAGAGAAGTTTGTGGGGCTATACTTGACGTTGTTATGAGAGGGGCAAAATTTTTTGCCCCGCCCAAAATTTCTATTTTCCAAACCGAGAGGCTGATTTGAACCAAATTTTATGTGAGGGCTTATTGGGTCATGAGTACTTGATTTATGCAAAAAAAAATTTTCCCGCAGCCCCGTGGGAACCGCAGGAGCTAAAAATAGAAAAAATTTAAAACGCCCATATCTCCAAAACTGCACGGCACTGAGAATTTTTATTTGGTGTGCAGCTTCCTTAGGACCAACAGAAAGGATTGGTAAAAAAAAATTGCCATCGGTTTTATCATAGGGTACAGTTTCGGGACTTTGAAAAAGTGCTGAGTCAGCACTTTTTAACACTGTAGGCAATGGGAAAAACATTAAAAAATCTTCTTCTCCAGATCCAGCAGGCAGAATCTTTTGATAATTGGTATGCAACATTGTAGGGTGGATCTGATTCAAGTTTGTTCAAATCGGCCCCCTGGGTTCATATTTGGGCTCAGTATAGGAGCCCGATTTCGAACTTAGTGCATTTCAGGCAAATTTCTTAAAAAATCTTCTTCTCCAGATCCAGCAGGCAGAATCTTTTGATATTTGGTATGCAACATTGTGGGGTGGATCTGATTCAAGTTTGTTCAAATCGGCCCCCTGGGTTTATATTTGGGTTCAGTATAGGAGCCCAAATTTGAACTTACTGCATTTCAGGCAAATTTCTTTGAAAATCTTCTTCTCCAGATCCAGCAGGCAGAATCTTTTGATATTTGGTATGCAACATTGTAGGGTGGATCTGATTCAAGTTTGTTCAAATCGGCTCCCTAGATTCATATTTGGGCTCACTATAGGAGCTCGAATTCGAATTTAGTGCATTTCAGGCAAATTTCTTCAAAAATCTTCTTCTCCAGATCCAGCAGGCAGAATCTTTTGATATTTGATATGCAATGTTGCGGGGTAGATCTGATTCAAGTTTGTTCAAATCGGCCCCCTGGATACATATTTGGGCTTACTATAGAAGCCCGAATTCGAACTTAGTGCATTTCAGGCAAATTTCTTAAAAAATCGTCTTCTCCAGATCCAGCAGGCAGAATCTTTTCATATTTGGTAAGCAACATTGTGGGGTGGATCTGATTCAAGATTGTTCAAATCGGCCCCCTGGGTTAATATTTGGGCTCAGTATAGGAGCCCGATTTCGAACTTAGTGCATTTCAGGCAAATTTCTTAAAAAATCTTCTTCTCCAGATCCAGCAGGCAGAATCTTTTGATATTTGGTATGCAACATTGTAGGGTGGATCTGATTCAAGTTTGTTCAAATCGGCCCCCTGGGTTCATATTTGGGCTCAGTATAGGAGCCCGATTTCGAACTTAGTGCATTTAGGCAAATTTCTTAAAAAATCTTCTTCTCCAGATCCAGAAGGCAGAATCTTTTGATATTTGGTATGCAACATTGTGGGGTGGATCTGATTCAAGTTTGTTCAAATCGGCTTCCTAGATTCATATTTGGGCTCACTATAGAAGCTCGAATTTGAACTTAGTGCATTTCATGCAAATTTCTTAAAAAATCTTCTTCTCCAGATCCAGCAGGCAGAATCTTTTCATATTTGGTAAGCAACATTGTGGGGTGGATCTGATTCAAGTTTGTTCAAATCGGCCCCCTGGGTTTATATTTGGGCTCAGTATAGGAGCCCAAATTTGAACTTAGTGCATTTCAAGCAAATTTATTACAAAATCTTCTTCTCCAGATCCAGCAGGCAGAATCTTTTGATATTTGGTATGCAACATTGTGGGGTGGATCTGATTCAAGTTTGTTCAAATCGGCTTCCTAGATTCATATTTGGGCTCACTATAGAAGCTCGAATTCGAACTTAGTGCATTTCAGGCAAATTTCTTAAAAAATCATCTTCTCCAGATCCAGCAGGCAGAATCTTTTGATATTTGGTATGCAACATTGCGGGGTGGATCTGATTCAAGTTTGTTCAAATCGGCCCCCTGGATTCATATTTGGGCTCACTATAGAAGCTCGAATTCAAACTTAGTGCATTTCGGGCAAATTTCTTCAAAAATCTTCTTCTCCAGATCCAGCAGGCAGAATCTTTTGATATTTGGTATGCAACATTGCGGGGTGGATCTGATTCAAGTTTGTTCAAATCGGCCCCCTGGATTCATATTTGGGCTTAATATAGAAGCCCGAATTCGCACTTAGTGCATTTCAGGCAAATTTCTTCAAAAATCTTCTTCTCCAGATCCAGCAGGCAGAATCTTTTGATATTTGGTATGCAACATTGAGGGGTGGATCTGATTCAAGTTTGTTCAAATTGGCCCCCTGGATTCATATTTGGGCTTAATATAGAAGCCCGAATTCGCACTTAGTGCATTTCGGGCAAATTTATTAAAAAATCTTCTTCTCCAGATCCAGCAGGCAGAATCTTTTGATATTTGGTATGCAACATTGTGGGGTGGATCTGATTCAAGTTTGTTCAAATCGGCTTCCTAGTTTCATATTTGGGCTCACTATAGAAGCTCGAATTCGAACTTAGTGCATTTCAGGCAAATTTCTTAAAAAATCTTCTTCTCCAGATCCAGCTTCAGAATCTTTTCATATTTGGTAAGCAACATTGTGGGGTGGATCTGATTCAAGTTTGTTCAAATCGGCCCCCTGGGTTTATATTTGGGCTCCGTATAGGAGCCCAAATTTTAACTTAGTGCGTTT
>CM062289.1:390684525-390714796 GCA_031216915.1 Pictodentalium vernedei
CATCATAATACCGGATTGTACAATCGACAACAACGTCACGACGCCAATAGCAATGAAAACTTTCAAGAAACCCATCTTCCCCATCAATTTTCCACCCCATACCCATACTATATGCCCAAAGCCATATACATACATGACAATACATATCAAACTATATATGTAGTGGGTATGCCACTTGCTAGATCCAACTGGATGGAACGTGAAACACGTCTCGGGTAGGCTCTACCAAAGGTGCGGTTCCTATGGGAATTTAACACTGGCGACTACACTAAAAGTCCGGGAAAAGAGGCACGTTCGTGCACATACTATACTAATGATGTTGAAGTTTGCTACAAATTGTGGAAACGTATTAGCGCTGGGTCCAGGACATTTTCCCCTAGGACATTTTCCCCTAGGACATTATCCCCTTGGGCATTTTCCCCTAGGACATTTTTCCCTAATTATTCATCCCCGGACTTTTTCCCCAGACTGATTACTCCTACATTTTTCATCCAGGACATGTTCCCAAAGATTTTTTTTTAGCTCATCTTGACAAAGTCAAACTGAGCTAATCTCATCGCTCTCCGTCGTCTGTCGTCCCTCGTCTGTCGTCTGTCGTCCGTCAACACCATATTTTGGTCTTCTCCTCCAAAGCCACTGGGCCAACTGAAGTGAAAGTTTGTGGGAGTGATGGTCCCAAAGGGGCATTGCATTTTTGCATTTTTGTTCAACTCAACATGCCCAGCCCCATAGGGAAAGAGTGGGGGAAAATGCTCCAAAATATTTTTAAAATCTTCTTCTCAAGAACCAGTGTGTACAATGACTTGATATTTGCTATGGAGCTTCCTTTTGAGGTATAGAATCAAGTTTGTTCAAACGAAGTTCGTGAAACAATATTTGACTTTGCAATGGGAGGGGTAAGATTTTTGGCCCCGCCCAAAATTTCTATTTTCTGAACCGATGGTCCGGTATGAACCAAATATGGTATGTGGTATTATTTGGTTATAAGTACTTGACCCATGCAAAAAAAAATCCTGCATCCCCATGGGAACCCTGGGAGCTAAAGATAGAAATATTTTCAAACGCCCATATTTCCTAAACCACACGGAACAGAGAGCTGTTATTGGGTATGAAGTATCCTAAGGACCAGTAAAATTGAATGGTAAAAAAAAATTGCCATCGGTTATGTTAGGGTGTTCTGTAATGGGCATCGAAAAAATGCTGAGTCAGCATATTTGCAAAAACATTTTAAAATCTTTTCTCCAGAACCAGTCATCAGAATCTTTTGATATTTGGTATACAACATTCATATGGGGGTCTGATACAAGTTTATTGAAATAAAGCTCATTGGTTCATATTTGGGCTCACTACACGAGCTCGAATTTTTAACATAGGGTAATATGGGGAATATTCTTTAAAAATCTTCTTCTTCAGAACCACCAGTCAGAATCTTTTAGTGTTTGGTATACATCATTGTTATGAGGGTCAGATTCAAGATTGTTCAAACTAAGTCCCTAGGTTAATATTTGGGCTTCCTACAGAAGCCCAAATCTTGACTTTGCTCAATGTGGAGGGTAATTTGAAAAAATCTTCTTCTTCAGATCCACCAGTCAGAATGCTTTCATATTTGGTATGCAACATCTCTAGGGGGGTCAGATTCAAGTTTGTTCAATTCGAGTGCCTGGGTTAATATTTGGGCTCCATATGGAAATCTGAAATTTAACTTAGTACGATATGAGGGAATTTCTTCAAAAATCTTCTCTAGGGAAGTCAGATTCAACTGTGTTCAAATCGAGATCCTGGGTTAATATTTGGGCTCCCTATGGGAGCCAGAATTGGCCAGTTTGCTGAAGAATTAAAAATTTTGTATTCAGTACCCTCTAGAGGTGTGTAACTAAGATTAATCCACATAGGTTGTATCATGGGGCTTCATAGGGGAGCTCTACATTTTACTTTATGATCAACTGAAGAGGCATGATGCCCGGATTATTTTTGTCACTCCTGAGGGACTCAAGGATTGACAGTGTAGCCTATGGAGATGGCTTGCTTAATGTACTCATTCGTGGACTCTGTTTATATTGTGTTCTGTTCAAGATGAGCGCTTCAGGCCCCGTGGGGCCTCTTGGTTAATTTCTCGTGGAATAAAATAGAAAAAAAAAATTGGAAGAATAAAAATAAAAATGTAATTGAGGTTTCATGTAATAGTTTATTCTTTTTAAAATAGCTAGCACAAGATAATAATATACATGTAGTAAGTAGCACAAATAAAACTATGATAAATCAAACAACGATAATACAGCTAAGAATAAATTTACAAGACGACTTAGATGAGAACACCCTTGGTGCAAGTCCGTAATATAATTTTATGGATTTGTATAGTCTCCATGCATGAAGGAAGTACAAACCCATAAAATTATATTACGAGTTGCATCTATATATTATCATTGTGCCCCACCCCTCTCTGTTTCTCCCACCCCTCTGTGTTAAATTATCACCTCTTAGTGACAGATTCCCGATTCATGCTCCCCCCCCCCCCCTCCCTATATCATACACAACCAAGTGAGTGGAAACTCACCTGCTTATTCGACGCAAAGTTTACGGAACTGATTAAACTTTGTCATCTTATTGATAATATTAACAGACTCTTCACAAAATAGAGCAGAGAAAGATTAAATAATTACTATTTTTAAATTCGTTAGCTCCACCCCCCCCCCCCCCCCCCCCCCTCGAGAATATAGCAGTTATTGACTGAAGGAGTGTTATGATTATCAGCTGTTTTGTTGAAATTTCGAAAACTCCTTCGAACTAGAATGACGTTGGCGTGGGCGAGTAAGTTTTCCCGCTGATCAAAGTCAAGAATGTTAAAATTTTCGCATAATAGACATGGTGCTCGCTCCAACTCCTCTAAATGATGTCCGGGGAGGCGTTCTTAATAAATTAAGGATTCGTTGAAAATTTTCAGTAAACGACGAAGGCTCGACCGACTATTTATTGCACTACTGTTGTAGTGCAATAAATAGTCGGTTTGTAGTCGTAATTACATAGAAAAAATAATGTTTTCTCCCGCTTTTGCGTATGCGCAACAACAGCAATTGTGATAATTAGTCTGTGTGAAACACACAGACTATTGTTTTTGCACGGATTCTTCTTCTTCTTCTTCTTCTTCTTCTTCTTCTTCTTCTGTCTTCTCATCACTTTTTTGTCCGCAAGATAACTCGAAAACTAATTGCCCTATCTCGTTGATTTTTGGCATGCTGATAGACAGCCACTGTTCTCGGCCACCTATGTTTTTCCTATTCCTGGGGTACCAGGGGTGTCTGTAGGGGTGTTTTGAAAGTGGGCCACGCCCATATCTCAGGCGTGGTATGACTTACAGACCTGGGACCAACACCAAATGAGTCGGCACTCGATGGAGGTTCAAAATATGGGTCAAGGTCACGGAGGTCATCTAGGGGTCATTGAGTGCATTTTTCAGAATTGCTGGAAATCACATTTTTTGACTCCCTAAAGTATTCCTGACGTACACACATGCATTTTGACGTAAAAAAAGTGGGCGTGGCCAAAATTTTTGAAAGTGGGTCAGGCCCATATCTCAGGCGTAGTATGACGTATGGACCTGGGACCAACACGAAATGAGTCGACACTTGGAGATTCAAAATATGGGTCAAGGTCACGGAGGTCACCTAGGGGTCATTGAGTGCATTTTTCAGAATTGCTGGAAATCACATTTTTTGATCCCCTAAAGTATTCCTGACGTATGTACATGCATTTTGACGTAAAAAAGTGGGCGTGGCCACATGTTTTGAAAGTGGGTCACGCCCATATCTCAAACGTGGTATGACCTATGGACCTGGGACCAACACCAAATGAGTCGACACCCCATGGAGGTTCAAAATATGGGTCAAGGTCACGGAGGTGAACTAGGGGTCATTGAGTGCATTTTTCAGAATTGCTGGAAATCACATTTTTTGACCTCCAAAACTATTTCTGACGTACAAACATGCATTTGGACGTAAAAAAAAGTGGGTATGGCCAAAATTTTGAAAGTGGGTCACGCCCATATTTCAGACGTGGAATGATGTATGGACCTGGGACCAACACGAAATGAGTCGACACTTGATGGAGATTCAAAATATGGGTCAAGGTCACGAAGGTCACCTAGGGGTCATTGAGTGCATTTTTCAGAATTGCTGGAAATCACATTTTTTGACCCCCCTACAGTATTCCTGACGTACACACATGCATTTTGACATAAAAAAGTGGGCGTGGCTAAAATTTTTGAAAGTGGGTCACGCCCATATCTCAGGCGTGGTATGACGTATGGACCTGGGACCAACACCAAATGAGTCGACACTTGATGGAGATTCAAAATATGGGTCAAGGTCACGGAGGTCACCTAGGGGTCATTGAGTGCATTTTTCAGAATTGCTGAAATCACATTTTTTGATCCCCTAAAGTATTCCTGCCGTACATACATGCATTTTGACATAAAAAAGTGGGCGTGGCCACATTTTTTGAAAGTGGGGCACGCCCATATCTCAAGCGTGGTATGATCTATGGACCTGGGACCAACACCAAATGAGTCGACACCCGATGGAGGTTCAAAATATGGGTCAAGGTCACGGAGGTCAACGAGGGTCATTGAGTGCATTTTTCAGAATTGCTGGAAATCACATTTTTTGACCCCCTAAACTATTTCTGATGTACACACATGCATTTGGACGTAAAAAAGTGGGCGTGGCCAAAAGTTTTGAAAGTGGGTCACACCCATATCTCAGACGTGGAATGACCTATGGACCTGGGACCAACACCAAATGAGTCGACACTTGATGGAGATTCAAAATATGGGTCAAGGTCACAGAGGTCACCTAGGGGTCATTGAGTGCATTTTTTCAGAATTGCAGGAAATCACATTTTTTGACCCCCCCCCCCCCCCCCCTAAAGTATTCCTGACATACACACATGCATTTTGACATAAAAAAGTGAGCGTGGCCAAAAAAATTGCGAAAGTGGGTCACGCCCATACCTCAGGCGTGGTATGACGTATGGACCTGGGACCAACACCAAATGAGTCGACACTTGACGGAGATTCAAAATATGGGTCAAGGTCACGGAGGTCACCTAGGGGTCATTGAGTGCATTTTTCAGAATTGCTGGAATTCACATTTTTTGACCTCCTAAAGTATTCCTGATGTAAACACATCCATTTTGACGTAAAAAAAAGTGGGCGTGGCCACAATTTTTGAAACTGGGTCACGCCCACATCTCAGGCGTGGTATGACGTATAGACCTGGGACCAACACCAAATAAGTCGACACTTGATGGAGATTCAAAATATGGGTCAAGGTCACAGAGGTCACCTAGGGGTCATTGAGTGCATTTTTTTCAGAATTGCTGGAAATCACATTTTTTGACCCCCTAAAGTATTCCTGACGTACACACATGCATTTTTACATAAAAAAGTGGGCGTGGCCAAAATTTTTGAAAGTGGGTCACGCCCATATCTCAGGCGTGGTATGACCTACAGACCTGGGACCAACACCAAATGAGTCGATACTCGATGGAGGTTCAAAATATGGGTCAAGGTCACGGAGGTCAACTAGGGGTCATCGAGTGCATTTTTCAGAATTGCTGGAAATAACATTTTTTGATCCCCCTAAGGTATTCCTGATGTACACACATGCATATTGACGTAAAAAAAGTGGGCGTGGCCAAAATTTTTGAAAGTGGGTCACGCCCATATCTCAGGCATGGTATGACGCATGGACCTGGGACCAACATCAAATCAGTCGACACTTGAGGGAGACTCAAAATATGGGTCAAGGTCAGGGAGGACACCTAGGGGTCATTGAGAGCATTTTTTCAGAATTGCTGAAAATCACATTTTTTGATCCCCTAAAGTATTCCTGACATACACACATGCATTTTGACGTAAAAAAAGTGGGCGTGGCCAAAATTTTTGAAAGTGGGTCACGCCCATATCTCAAGCGTGGTATGACCTACAGACCTGGGATCAACACCAAATGTGTCGACACTCGATGGAGGTTCAAAATATGGGTCAAGGTCACGGAGGTCAACTAGGGGTCATTGAGTGCATTTTTCATAATTGCTGGAAATCACATTTTTTGCCCCCAAAGCATTCCTGAGATTCATACATGCATTTTTACGTTAAAAAAGTGGGCGTGGCCAAACAATTTGAAAGTGGGTCACGCTCATATCTCAAGCATGGTATGATGAATGGACCTGGGACTAACACCAAATGAGTCGACACTTGACGGAGATTCAAAATATGGGTCAGGGTCAAGGAGATCACCTAGGGGTCATTAAGTCCATTTTTCATAATTGCTGGAAATCACATTTTTGACCCCCAAAGCATTCCTGAGGTCCATACATGCACTTTTATGTTAAAAAAGTGGGCGTAGCCAACATTTTTGAAAGTGGGTCATGCTCATATCTCAATCGTGGTATGATGAATGGACCTGGAACTAACACCAAATGAATCGACACTTGATGGAAATTCAAAACATAGGTCAAGGTCACGGAGGTCACCTAGGGGTCTGCCTGAAAGAGGTCACCAAAGTCATCAAGTGCGTATTATTCAAAATTACTGGGAAATGAATTTTATTACACCTTAATGAATTTCTAAAGTTTATGAACGTATTTCATCACTCAAATTAGTGGGTAGAGCCAAAAATGTCCATTTCTGATTCGAGTATCGAACCCTTTGAATGCTGGTCACATGTATGCCTTTTCTGGTTTCTTATAAATAATTGTTCTGATTCCAGTATGAATATCTGTAAATACTGTTAACGAAAACCCATTTCTGATTTGTTTAAAAATATTTTACTCCTGAAAATAAGCCTCCATAAATTCTCTTTCTGTATAGTTTATTCCTGATACTTTAACCCTTTTCACAGACTTGAATTTACTGGGTGCAGTAAATCCTGTTTCTCTAGTTGTAATATGTGTTTTCTTATTATATTCTTAGACACCATGTAGTTGGTACAAAAGAATAAAGATGATTGAAATGAATTGACAGATCGACTAGCTTACTGTTTATACAGTAATTCAACTTTATATTCTATGAATTATCTATGCCTATTTTATTTTTATTTTGTACTTTGAAAACAGTGTAACATTAAATGGAACAAATTCCTTCTATTTCTTGTAATAAAATCTTGAAATTCAATTTTTTTTAGTTTGGGGAAAATGTCCACTCTTTCTTCTTAACCAGGGGAAAATGTCCACCCTCTCATTTGAAATTAGGGGAAAATGCCCTAGGTGACACTTTTTCAGGGGAAAATGTCCTAGGGGAAAATATCCTAGGGGAAAATGTCCGGAACCCATTAGCGCTACATGCAATTTAGTTAGTAAACTGTAATTACGAATTAGTAATCCGGGCCATAATGGCGAAATAGCTACTCTGTAATTACGAAATACTAATCCTAAAGTACAAATTAATTTCTCCGAACTTCCGGAATATATATACTAATCCGTAATTACGAATTACTAGTCCATAATTCCCAATTACGGATTGGCGAAGTTGTAATTATGGATTAGCTAAATCGTAAATTTCGTATTAGTATTTCAGACTTGCATTTACACTTATCTAGAAAACAAAATGTGAATCTGCCGATTAAAAAGTCGCCCATAGGTGAATTAATAAAACTTGTAACATAGAAAATCAAAACAACGTGAAACGCTGAAACACAGAAAGATTAAAGTGAGTGAAACAGAGTTCCCGAATTAATATGGACCATGCCCGAGTAACGAGTTTACAAATATGTGAAATGTACTTATAATTTAATGAAAAATTAATTATGAAGTGAAGCGCATGGTTAACGTGTTTTTCATCATTTCAGAAAATTTCCGTAAAACAAATATGTCCATGAAGATTCTCCTTGTCCTGTTTTGCTGTGTGGCGATATGTTTTCCAGGGAGACCTAGGAGGAGAATGTCAGATTTGCGCAGATTTCAGCGGATGCGACAGGCTTTATCTCTCGGTAAACTCCCCCTAAGAATCAATACAAGTTCTTAACCCTTTACCTAACATGAAAAGCAAACACAATTCTTGAATAACTAATGTTTTTCATTTTTGTCTCAAAAACATAGGTTATGACCCTGTTTGGAACGAGCTCATTCCAAAGAGGGGTCATAACCTATGTTTTTGAGACAAAAAGTGAAGAAAAAAAAAAATGAAAATTAATTGGCGATTTTTGTAAATAGCGCTGGCCGGTTTTGACCGTTACGTTGGGTAAAGGGTTAAATCAACTCATACAGTATCGATAATTCAATAAACTATGTTCTGTATTCAAACCCGGATTAAATAAGATGTCTCATTTTTATTTCTTCAATTTCTCCTAATAGTAAAGACTGGTATTTTTTTTGTCCATATGGCATGCCATGACATACCATTAATTTATTTCAGTGTTTGAATACCAAATTTTGGACCTTACTGAAAAGTATAGGAAGCACGTTGAAGTACTTGTATACCGAATATGTACTTCATTTTTATTGCGAATGTGGATTTTAGCTTACAGCTTATTGGATAGCAAGCCTGGAAATAAGCAATCTGTCATTTGCAGAATGAGGTCCCCAGAGCAATGGTGAATTTGTTGATGCTACCCCATGCAGTCGGCCAATTTATCCTCTGGGTACCTCTTTCTTTGGATTCTCCATTTTTAAAACCCGACACAAGCAGAGTTAGCAACAGTTTTAGGGCAAGTGCACCATTGTTCCGCCCAACGCCTTAGTACACGGCTTCACTGTGCCCACACGTGTGCAATCTGGTTGAAGTATTTTGTTCAAGGACACGACGCAGATGAGGCGGTTCGGGATCGAACTGTGAACTGGTCTCAAGTCCAATGCGCTCACGAATGAGCCATCGAGCTCCAACTGCCAATGATATTACGGTTTCCATCCTGAAGAAAAGTAGTTAGAATGTAGACATGTCGGATCACAGTGTAGCCTAAGTTTGATTATTTCCATTTGTGCACTTGGAAATGATTACAGCAACACCGTAATTACAAAAGTGGACAGAGAATTTCGACCGCACCACGACTGGGTCGCAATCCGGTTGAAATTCTCTATCCACTTTTCTCTCTACATCGTTGTAGAATCTCATCCGCCCAAGCCTGGAAATAAGCAATCTGTCATTTGCAGAATGGGGTCCTCAGAGGGTGAATTTTCTGGTTCTATCCCATACAGTCGGCCAATTTATCCTCTGGGTACCTTTTTCTGTTTTGACCAGAGACCTTGATTCAGATTCATGTTCACAGGCGGCAAACTTAGTGATGCTATCGAGCTGTGCAGAGCAGCATGGCCAAATTTCCCCCCTGGTGACCTCACTCTGCAGGTGACAGTGAGCTTATTTCCAGGCTTGCTGGATAGTTCCTACAGGTACTCTCCAATAAATTGTAACAAAGCAATTATTGTTGAAATTACTACTACCCAATATATTGCAGCACTCCTTCAGTTAAACTGGTTAATTATTTAATTAATCATAGCATATGCCTCCGGGTTATAGTTTGAGAAATATGAATTAGTCTTCTCAACAAATATGTAAGCAGTAAGCTGAACTGGTCCCAATAGATTCGATTTCGGGCTTCTATGTGTTAACCATGAATCGATATTCTTCATCCCACATTGCACGCCCACCCCATGGTAAAGTGATGGTGCATACGCAAGGACTACAAAGTTCCAGTTTTGTACACGAAAAGAGTCCAAAAGACCGACAAAAAGTTAAAGAAACGCCTTTCGTCTCGTGGAAAGTGTTTTAAGAGACAACAAATGTAAATGTACTCGACAATTTTCGGGATTATTTTGCACGGTGAGTCCTCTATCTGGTGAGCCATGGGCTGACCATTCTTTTGTTGAATTCTCGATATGTATGACTTGCTGTCGGTCGGTTGAACACTGAGTTTCGCGCGCGCGTGCGTGCGTGCAACTTCAGTCTGTTTCTTCGACTGCTTTACCTGTTCTGATGTTATTTCTGTATTGTTTTCGCCGTTTAGACAAAATGCATGTATTTAATTTTTCTTCACATAAAATCAGTCTCTTATATAATTACTTTGAACTCTCTCAAAGAAATAATGTAAATAATTTGTAGTATCAGTGGTGTTATCAGTGAAGGAAAATTTAGATTAACGATTTTCACGGGCTCAGTTGTGACATATCACCCAGTGCTTTTCAGAAGTTACAAGACAAAAATTCAAGAACTTTTTTAAAAAAAAGACTTCAACCACCGGTAATGAACTCTGCGCGTTGTTGCTGCATGCAGGGATTTGCCTGACCACACTGGGAATGAAACCTGGAGCCCTCAGATTGGTAAATTATGTTTTGTTGAAACGAAATTGGGAATTTTTAATGTCGTCTATTAATAATGATATCACTGTCCCGGCAGTGGTTTCCAGTTAAGTCTTGACTTTCCGTACAGGCAGCCAAGATGTGATCAGAAATCACTGCTTGGCTGCTGCTGGTGTACTGTAGAATTCGTTGAAAATTAGACAGGCATTTGCAGGGGTGTGATTACACTCTTATAAAATAACCTGAAGTCACATTTTCCAGCTCTTGTGTCCCAAATAAAAGTACAGGTGGGAATAAAAGTACGGGGTGGGACATTTATCAAAATTAAATAAAAGTACCGACCCAAATAATAGTACAGGGTGGAAATCCATTGAGGGGGTTGAGGAGTAATGTTAGTTAATTTTTATCTAAAACCAACTTATTTTCCAGTTTTGCAGTTAGTTTTAATAAAGAAAACTAATAGGCATTTTGGCATCATGATTTCAACAATGAATACACTGTGCTGAACAAATTTCGACTACCACACAATCTAGTGAAGATTTACTAATCTGAAGAGCTCCCTGTTGGAAGGGCAATTTTAATAAACATACAGCCCAAATAAGGTGCATACAGGGTGGACAAATTTCCCCAAATTAATAAAAATACATGTATGTTTATTAGGAACACAACAGTAGTGGGGAAGGTTTCAAAATAAAGCTTTACGTCCCCTATATAACTAAAAAACTGTAAAGAAAATCGTACTTTAGTTCTTTGAATTGACATGAAATTTCAGACCATTTTCATGTAAATTTAAAGAAATAAAAAAATGTAGTTTGTTAAGAAAAAACTGAGCTCAGATAAAAAACTGAAAAATCACATCTCTACCTTTGAAGGTTCATGTCCACTGCAAGCTGGTAATTGGGAATATAGTAGACTCCGTCTGGCTGGGAATAGATCCCATAACGGGTGCCTGCATGTAGACTACCAGGAAACTCATTGGCCAGATGGTTATATTACAAATTTTACAAATAATGACATACTGCCATCACTGTGGTCAACACATATGTAACCTAAATGACAAGCTTCAGATCCATCACAGTGATCGGATTCACCGGGGCGCGGTGGCTCAGTGGTTATGGCATTGGACTTCAAACCGAAAAGGCCACGGTTCGATCCCCGCCAGGGGTAACTGCGCTGTGTCCTTGGGCAAGGCACTTCATCCCGATTACCCATGTGAGGGCACGGTGGCGCTGAGTACTAAGGCGTACTGCACGTCGATGGTGCATTTATCTTCAAACAATACTAACCCTGCTTGTGTGGAGTTAGTACGTGGGCGAGTTGCTCGCCGTTGCTAGCTGGTTCTCTCCGGGTACTATGGCTTCCTCCGCCTGTAAAACTGCTCGACTCGAGGTGACCCCAAGATCCAACACTCCCGAATTCCGGGAGATCTCACTCCACACCATAATGGCCACTACGTGAAAGTTGCATGAACATTGAATACTATAAATTTTACAATTCTTCTCGTCCTCCTGCAT
Source organism: Pictodentalium vernedei (assembly GCA_031216915.1). NCBI lineage: Eukaryota > Metazoa > Mollusca > Scaphopoda > Dentaliida > Dentaliidae > Pictodentalium > Pictodentalium vernedei. Next base: position 390,696,324 of record CM062289.1, read on the forward strand.
ACTCTCTGATAATTTGTTCTGTAATACCACAGTACACAGTAAATGTAAATAAATATAAAAAGAAAAATTGCTATGTATAATGTATATAACTGCGAATTGTTTAAATAGGTTTATACATAGGTTAGGAGTTTTTTTTGTTCTGAAGCATTATTGTTTTCTTGTTTCAGTGAATTGTGGATGCCCAGTTAGAGAATGTCTTGGAAAGTATCGAGCGGTGCGGTGTTTAATGTCGGGCGCCTGTACAAGATGTAAACAAACATTGAATGGAGCTGGAAGATAGATTTACGAAGTATATGATGGAACAGCATCGACTTCTTGAATCTGCAGACCTGTCCACCGGTAAACATCTATAAAAGTCGGATGGATGAATCTTAATAAAATAGGATGCCTCACTTTTCTGTGATCTTCACTTCAAAGACACACATACAACAACTTGAAACAGTCACATTTGAGTTTTGCAAGTGGATTATTTACAGTCGTAAGAACGCAGAGGACTTACAAACTCCCATTTTCCCTATCTGACGCAACTGTCACATGTTGAAATGCTTTTTAACGTTATAGGCATTACAAAATGAAATGAAAATTTCATGAAGCGCATCGCAGATCGCGATATGACATTTCTATATTTAGGGGTGTCGCTAGGGAGGGTTTAAGGTGTGTCCCCCACCCTCAATAACTTTCCAGTAGCGACACTTTCGTCTCGATTGGAATCTTATTTACATATTGAATCGCTCTTATTTGCAATCGTGTACTTTCTTACCAGGCAAGATTTGACACTTCGATTGATGTCAAACACAGCCGGCCATACAAACTGGAGGTGTGTACTGTTGAGTTCCAAATAAAAGTATAGAGAGGAAGATAAGTACATGGTGGAAAATCGGAGGAGTACAAATAGAAGTACAGCGCAGAATAAAAGTACAGGGTTGAAAATCATGATAGAGTTACTGTCATTTCTGTAACACCACTAACCCATACAGGATTGTTACCTGGGCTTTAAGAGTCCCGTGTGAGTTAGGAGTCTGAAACAGACTAAAGTACCAATAGTATGTCTCCAATATGGGGCATTCACTTGACACTGATGGTATTTTTAATAAACATACAGACCCAAATAAATTTCATACAGGGTGGCAAATATTCCGAAAATTAATAAACATACGGGTACGTTTATTTGGAACTCAAGAGTAGTAACCGATTTGGACTGTTGTGGTCCCAACATAACCAGTTTAGAGTACCGGTACGGGTCATGTTCATTAACCCTTTGAACACGACAGTCCATTTAACCCTTTACCCAACGTAACGGCCAAAACCGGCCAGCGCTATTCTCAAAAATCGTCAATTAATTTTCAAAATATTTTCATTTTTTGTCTCAAAAACATAGGTTATGACCCCTCGTTGGAACGAGCTCGTCGAGCTCGTTCCAACGAGGGGTCATAACCTATGTTTTTGAGACAAAAAATGAAAATAATTAGTTATTCAAGAATTTTTTTTGCAAGTGTCGTCTGCTTTTCATATTAGGTAAAGGGTTAACCGGCCGGGAACATGACATGTCATAATTTCATTAAGAGGGATGGCTGTTAAGTGAATGTGTGAGTTGACCAATCAATATTTTCACCGTGCAGCCCTGAGGCTGCACGTTTAAAATATGAATTGTTCTACCCCAAATAATGAAAATGGACTCTTCCAATTGCTGTCATGGAACTGACATGGACGATACCACCAGTGCTGAAAGGGTTAAATAAAAAGTTGCATCAAAACATTTATATTTTATTTACCCGCAAATAAATTTCCGATCTCCAAGAAATCTTGATTTTTTTAATCGTTTACCCAACGTAACGGCCAAAACCAGCCCTCGCTAGCCTCACAAAAATCGCCATTCAGTTTTCATTATTTTTTATTTTTTCTGTCCGAAAACATGCTTATGACCCCCTCATTGGAACGAAGGGGTCATAAGCTATTTTTTACGCCAAAATTAAAAAGATAGTTATTCAACAATTTTATTTAAAAGTGTAGCCTGCCGTTCGTGTTTGGTAAAGCGCTAACTGAAATCCGACTGAGTAATATTCCATTTACGCCTTCAGTTGATGATGCAGATGGAATATTTTATCAGTCGTGATTTGAATCATTATTACAGTCGGGACAAATCAGTTTTACACCTCCCCCTCCCCCACCCCCACCCCCACCCCCACCTCCAATCTGTCATTTTCGCGACGCCCTTATTTTATTTATTTATTGGTGTTTAAGGTCACATATTCCCGCAAAATGGCTAATCATGACCATGACAGTTTTACGGATGGAGGAAGCCGGAGAACCCGGAGAAAACCACCGAGCAACGGCGAACAACTGTCAGCTTCCCAACATACCAACTCCACACAAGCAAGGTTAGCATTGGTTGAAGACAGGTGCACCAACGACCTGCAGTACGCCTTAGTATACAACGCCACCGTGACCCCGCGTGGGCAATGGGGGTGAAGTGTCTTGCCCAATGACACAACGCGGTTGCCGCAGGTGGGATTCGAACCGAGGACCTTTCGGCTTGCAGCCTGCACCTCTATCTACTGAGCCATCGTGTCCCCTCGCGACGCCTTTGCTACAAGGCTGTTTATATTAATCACACTATGATGTTTCTGTTACTGTAATACATTGTTCACGAGGTCACAATACAGTGTTTTCGTGCAAACAGCGCCTCTAGTGGTTTAATGGAGGATACAAGTTCCTGCAATTATGCGATTGGTGGAAAATGAACTGAGCTTGTAAGTGTGAATAAAATTTTAAAGTGCATGTTTTGGAAACGATATAAAATATTGGTGACTATTGTCTTCTGAAATGTGTGCGATTCGTCCAAAAGGCCGGGATTTTTTAGGGGGAGAGGTGTTTGTGTGTGGGAAGGGAGCCTTTCAACTGTTTTCGAAGAAAGATACTAACTCCCATAGACTTCAACCCTGTCAATAAACTTTAAATAATTTTAAACTAATGTCTTGTGAATGACCAGACACAATGCTTTGAGATGCGGTATTCTCCTTCTTTTAGTTAAAGGGACTCTGCTTTGTTCGCAAAATGTTTTTTTGTTTTTATGTTGTAATACGAAAAGATTGCATGATATATGCACAAAATAAATGTTTTCATGGGCATTTTACAGCGCACTTACACAAAACTTTCACGGGTCTAGCATCGGGGAGATGATGTTCATTTCCAAGGGTTCAACGGTTTTCTTCTCCCTTAAACTCGAGGAGGGGAGGGGGGGGCAGGAGTGAAGAAAAAAAAATGAAATACACAGAGTCGCCTCTTAAGATTCCAAAAAGTCACAAATGTTGGAAATAATGGTTCCTAATTGTTCCGTTTCTTCATTTTAAAAGATTCCAATATTTTGAAGCAAGCTCTCACACACGCATGCGAAGGGAAATAACTCTAATCTAATGGTTTCAAAACTTATTCTTTCGGAACAATTTCAAACAACAGTAAACAAGGGTTTATAAGGTATAAATGACTACAAATAAAAAAGAAAACTTCATTAGGTTCAGAAGCTTTCCCCATCACAAAATTAACTCCTTTATACTGCCCATAATGTTAGTTTAGTGGATAAAGTTTAGCAAAAAATGCATCTCCCCTCTTTCTATCATTAGTTTATACAGCCAACAAAACGAATTTGATTCCAGTCGTGATTGGAATTTTACGCGTGTCCTGTTCATGAGGATCAATACTGTAGACTATCCCAATGTATGGTATATATCCAAATGTATGTAATCACTGTAAATCACACGAGGTTTTTTGATTTGAACACAAAGATTTATGCTCGTGTAAAGTCTGATTGAAGGTGGGAGTAATGCCTTTAAATTCCTTTATTTTGGGCAGACTGTTTTGCTCTAATTTAGGCACATTATAACCAGAAATAACAATCTTCTCCTATTATGGTTTATTATCATGCCTTCGGGGGCGGACTGTGCCAAGAAAAGTTACCAGGAAATGCCCCAGGGGCCACAGACTCGGAGAAGATCTTGATTTTTCGAACTGAACGAAAGCGGCTTCCTTGCATCTGGGCGATCGATGGCAGTACACAAAGAGGACATTTCGATGGCATTTTTGTATCATCTTCATCGATCATTCGGCACAAATGGTTCTACCGGGGGGGGGGGGGGGGGGGCATCGGGAAGACCATAGTTCGGCCCAAGGGGAAAAAAAAAGATTTTTGAAACTGGAGGAACGCTGTTTCCTTTCATCTGAGCGATCAATGGCCGTCTGGGCTGCAGGTATATTGAAATGTCCTCTATATGGACTGCCAATGTGTGCAATCAGATCCATTTCGCCTTTTGGTCATTTTCACGAAATTTCACGAACCAACAGGTGTTGGCCTGTATCAATTTTGGGGGCCTCAGGAGGGTAACCAATAGGGACCACAACGGGAATTTTCTCGGTGGACCTTGCTGCCAGTCCGCCTCTGTGTGTCTTTCTTCGTGTTTCTATGGTCATAGTATTAGGGACGTTATCCTCAAATGTCGAAGAGTCACAGAGAATGATCTTGATCCACGCCCTTGGGCTGTGTAGTTGCTGGTTATGAGTTTGAATGCACCGTGATGCCATGGTGCAGTTCACTGTGAATTACACTGTTGACAGTTAAAGTTTAGTGGTGTCTTTCGATCCCCACATGGTTTCAAAGAATCAAAAAGTGTGAGTTCGTCCCCTGAGTTCCAATGTGTTCTATGTGCCAGCAGGCACAGAGAACAAATTGGAACTCAGGGGACGAGTTGTTTGGCGTGTGTAGTTGATTTCGGGATGAATAAATTTGTTTCAATCATTGCTTGTTGTTTTATAGTTGATCCATGGACTACATATATTTGATACATGTGCATACCCTCCCTCACAGGTACATAATGACAATCGTGGTGCAAATAAACAAACTTGCTTGTGCAGGGGAGGGGAGTGGAGGGGAGAAGGTTACATCTTTTACAGGCTGTGATCTCTCTGCAACATTAGGTTTTCTAGATGTGTAGGAAACATCGTGTATGGCAGAACACGAAAGATTAATATGGTGGTCCTACCAGATTACCAGATAATACATAGTAGTGGTGTACGTAGAAACCACTCAACCTCATGAACTCGAAAGATATGTTCAGAAGAATAATGTCGATGACAAGATTATTGCATATTGCGTTTTTTCCATCACACATTCCTATTTGGTCATTAGCCCTATGCTTTTCAACACGAAACATACTTTTGTCTTAACCAATTACCCAACGTAACGCCATAAATGGCCAGCGTTATTCACAACTCTTCATTAAAATTTTAATATTTTTAAAATTTTTGGCTGAACAAATAGTGTATGAACCCTCAATGGAACGAGCTCGTTCCAGTGTGGGGTCATAAGTTTATGTTTTTGAGGGAAAGGATGGAAAATTGTAAGTTATTTAACCCTTTAGACAACGTAACGGCCAAAACCGGCCAGTGCTATTCTAAAAAGTCGCAAATTAATTTTCATTATTTTTTGTCTCAAAGACATAGGTTATGACCCCTCTTTCGAACAAGCTCGTTCCAATGAGGGACCATAACCTATGTTTTTGAGACAAAAAATGAAAAAAAAATAGTTATTCAAGAATTTTGTTTGCAAGTGTCTGCATTTTAAGATAGGTAAAGGGTTAAGAGATCATCATTGGTGCTATTCATTATCCGTGTTGGTAAGGGATTAAAAGACCGCATTTAAGGTTTGTACACTTGGGGTGGTAACAAAATTCTATGACTTTTCCATGATAAAATTTGTGAATTTTCATAACATTCGGTTTGTTTGTACTTTGGTAGATGCAGTTTGATGAGAATGAGTAGTTTTTAATCCAAAGAAATTGGCAAGAGGCCTTTTTCAACAGTAGAGTTCCATGAGCACCATGCCGTAACCAAAATATGTCATGTTCGAGCAAACTACGTCATAATACCTGGGACACCGAAACATCAGTGGTGCCTGACACGGGCGCGTAGCCAGGATTCCATGATTCTATAATAGAGGGTGCCCTAGCCATTTTCTTTTTTTGGGGGTGGGGGCAAAGATCATATCTGAAAGGCTATCGCATGGGGTTTCGGGGACCTCCTGCAGTCCTGACAAGGGCCCTCCAATCGTTTCTCCCTCCACACTTTCCTGAAGGGGAATGGGAGGAGGGACAACGGCCGGAGGGGGAGGACCGGAGGGGGCAATGACCGGAGGGTCCTAGTTAGGGCAAGCCCCCACAGGACCTACAAAATTTTGCAAAATTTAGTGCTCTAAGAGCGCATCTGTAGCGTGTGTAGCTCCTATAATGGCGATCATTCTGGGCTCTATGTTGTGTGAATCTTGCATTAGGCTAATGTTTTGGGGGCAGCGAAAATTTGGTCTGGCACCACAGATCTGTTGAGGTCCCTGGAACTGAGGTTCTTCAAGCAGCTCCGGTAACTTCCTCTGTATTAAACCCCGTGGAAAGGTATTCCGTGACAGTTTAGTGCCTGCATACATGCATGTAATAAGGTTAGTTTTTGGACTCAATCAGGAATTCTTCTGCCCTCTTTGGGAAAGGGTCCGGGGTCCATGCATTCGGGGGGAAACACACAAAGAATAAGAAATGTTACTGTCATAGTGAACTGAGAACATTAATACAGAAGCTACTACATAGGAAAGAGACCCTTTCGCCCCCCTGGTACTGGCTCGGTGTATCCTTCGACACGTTGTCGCTAGAACTAAACTGGTCACATCTACGAACAAAACATCAGCTTTGAGGCTAAATGTTTTTGGGTGTGGGGGTCGATGGTCCAGTCCGCCAGTGTGTGCAGTAACTGCACACACACTCATGACAACGGTGTTACAACACAGCCGCGTAGGCGTGCTACCACGACAACTTTGATAACCCGGATGAGACCAGTCATGTGACTGCTCGGTGTTTTGCAGCTGCAAATGAGGAACGAAACGCCATTGACATACTGCAGTTGGAGACTTTCTTAGGAACCTCTCTTTTTTAAAGAAATTCTGAGAATCTGTGAGATTTGCGAAACTTTCATTTTGCCTTCCAAAACATTGCCAATGACTCCTATCTGGAACAAGCTCAACGACAATAGGAGATCATAAGCCATGATTTGAAATTTGGAAGTGAAAGTGGAGTGGACATTTTTGTACGTAGAATGACTGGTTCGATTTACCGATTTGTTAGGCAGAATTAACTAAAGGTAACCAATGCGGGGAATCCGGGAATGAATATGTTTTAGAATAAAATCAAACTTTACATTTGACAGGTGATGTTATTGTGATGATCATAGCCAGGAGTTTGGTTTGGCCATTTGGAAGTCACTTTCGTTTTCAAAGCATACCCCGTTCGGGTGTATCTTATTTATAAATACAGGAACGCAACTCACTTATATTTCTTTGAGTGCAGGCCTATGGGTATTTCTGCAACAAATCGCTCAGACGTCTTGAATGTATCGGTATTTTTTGTCAGTTAAGCAACGAAAGTTTGTTTGTCTGTTTTTGAATCGACGTGTGGTAAGCCAGGCATATTACTGTATAGCTGCATTGTTGATTTCGGTTTTTGGCAGGTGTCAGTGTGGCAGAAACTGATTGCACATCGTCACTTCATCGTCCATAATGTAAAAAATGCACATGTTTACTGGTTGTTTTGCCATTAAAAAAATACAAGAAAAAATGTTTTCTTTCTGAAACAAAAACTATATATAAAACCATATTTCTAAAATCTGTACCTGCTATGCAAGCTAGGCGAGCAATTAAAAAGAAAACTGTTTGCTTTTTTCCTCTTAACTGCCAGTCAGGGGTAGATGACCCCGCACAGCTCATCGTCTCTTTTTACGGCAAAATGAAAAAACAGTGAAAATTTGGAATCCTCCGCGAAAATATGCCAGCCATTACCCCCTGTTCAAGCTCGGAAGCATTAAGAGAATAACCCTTAATACTGCTTCATATCCAACTTTATAGAGGTTTTTTTTTAGCTCGTCTACACAGTATATAATGCATGGGTAACATTAAAATTTTTTATTGTTTTGGCACAAGTAAGATGTGGCAAATACAATTGCATCGAGTTTGACGTGTCAAGGCAAGCTGACAACCTGAATACCCATTTAAATTGTAGTAGCCGTGGTGTGGATAGTGGACAAAGAATGTACGCCACTCATCCATAAAAAGCTTATTGAAAATGTGTGTTCTATCAGGTTTGCATAAGTAATGACATCATCGATGGCGACATCAGGTAAACTGATGACACCAAAAATACAAATGCCCGTGACAAGTAATTTCAGTTACACATTTGGTTCACCAGTTTATTTGATGATGTCATCGAAGACGTCATTGGTCAGAAGACTTTAGACGAATTATATGACGTCATACATAACGTCATTAGTCACATGATCAAACCATAGTTACGACCTTGAACTGTGACCAGGTACTATGTAGGGGCTTGGAAGCCCACTGGCAAAATCCCACTTACGGAATTCTTTTTGCAGGAACTCACATCGAGAATCAATTTGGGGAAACCTCTCTAGTTAGAATCCGTTCAAGCGAGACGAGGATAAGAGTCTTATGTGGAGTTACTCGTTCGGGCAGTTACTCGATAGTTTATTTTCTCGATGAGATTCTAGTCGTTCGTGCAATAACTCTTCCAGTCACTGTTCGCTTGGAACGGGTATGTAAAAGTAGTTAGCACAAGCAGATTGTATTCTACTGCTAGTAGTACTAGAAACCAAGTAGGATAGTGATATGAATTTGGACCCATGGTGGCGGTAGTGTAATGATAGGTATTAAGAGCCACGGTAGTACGACAAGTTAGTAACGGTCAAGCCAGAAAATAAGCAGACCGTCATCTGCAAAATCAGGTCCCCAGAGGGTGAATTTAGTGATGCTACCCTGCATAGGAGAGTAACATCACTAAATTTACCCTCTGTGAACCTCAATCTGAATCAGGGTCTCAAAACTAAACAGAAAGAGGTACCCAGGGGATAAATTGGCCCAATGTATGGGATAGCATCATCGAATTCACCCCCTCGGGATCTCAGTCTGCAAATGTCAGACTACTTATTTTCAGGTCTGGTAACGGTATAATGCAAAAGCACAGGACAGAATAGTGGTTGCAATTGGTAATGGTACAGGGTAGTAATGATACAAGACTGCAAGGGCGGTGGAAGATTATAGTTATATTGACTACAGTGGAAGCTGATCATAGGACAGATGTTAGCGATATGGACAAGTCAGTAGTAGAAACCTTGGAACTAATAAGGCCATGGGGTGGTCTAGAGGGCAGGGAACAAACGGGTATTGGAACCATAACTCTCCTCTAATAGGTATCTTCTAAAAGGTATCCTCCAATTGTCACCACCAGTCCCCAAATCACCACTGTCTTTAGTCCCCAAATACCGAGATGGGGATATGAGGTTTTCTAGATTATACCTCATTGTGGGATTTCCTCTTGGCCCCCATAGCTTCATGCTACAAAAAGGGATTCTACAAACATAGTCAGCCAATAGAAGGGTTTCAAAAGTGGTGTGCCACCGAACGTGGCAGTTCAATACTCTGATGAGGATCAACGATAGATTACACCTCACGGAGGATTTTTTCTCATGACCTCATGGCCTCGTACGATAAAAAAGCGTGCCGATGGCAAGTCGTTTGTTAGTTAGAGGTGCTGAAAGTGGGGGTGCCACCGAACATGGGAGCTAAATACCCAGATGAGGATATGATCAACGATAGATAATACCCAATGGGGGATTTTCTCATGGCACTTATGGCCTCATACGATGAAAATGTGGTTCGGTCTGTCAATGGCTGTAAGGATGGGGTGGTCTTTTAATGCCCAGATGAGGATAAGAGAGACGTGAGGTTAGATTGCTGAAAAATGTCCACATGGCCTTCATGGAAAACAAAAACATCCCTTAAACACTACGTGCTCCTTTTATAAGCCAAAGATGGGGGCTTCGCCAAGTCCATTTCGATGATTTTTTACCGTTTTTAGTGCTTATCGGTTACAAGCCACAGAAGTCTCTTCGGCGCTCATATAAATTTAATCTGGTTCTGCACTCATCTGAATTAATTTCTGCTGATGATAGTGAATTTGCAGTTGCCTGGCTAAAGCTATGGAATTCTTTTTAAACCCGTCTAAATGAAATTCAAGTCGGGTATTTAAACGTAGCTTTTTTATGGGGCATTTTGCAAATTTACACAATCATGTTGCACCATTTGTGGATTTAATGCTATAAATATAAACGCAAAAATATTCTATTGTCATTATTATATCCACTTGTCATATTAAAGCCCAGCAGGGACTCTATGGCGTATCCATACAGATATGAGAATTTCATTGCAAAATCACCCACATTCGCGTAGTCACTAGTAGTAGATGTGGAGATCGGGCCCTATTGGGGGACCTAGGAAGTGACGTCATATCACGTACCCCAGTGGCGCCATTTTGGTTGTCATGGTAACCCGAGTGAGCGGCCATCTTGTGACATCATTCCCATAGTGATACGTGGTCATAGTGCGCATGCGCAGCGCGTGTTGTTAGGGTGATACGTGTTTCCGTCTGCCATTTTGTATACTGGATGCCGCCATCTTGGTTTCTATGGCAGCACGTGGTTGCTATGTGACCCAAAGGCTTACAACAAGACAGGGGTATGTTCGGAGGGTTTGTTCCTTTGTACAAGAGTAATTTCTCGATTCGTAGAATTACCACAAACAACCCAACAAAGCTCATTTGCTCGATGGGCTTCGAGTCATTCGAGCAATATGTCGAGTCACTCGATCGAGCAATTACTCTAAAGCTCATTTGCTCGATGGGCTTCGAGTCGTTCGAGCAATGACCTATCAGTAACTGTTCAATAGCTTATTGGGAGAATTTGGGATAGGTATGCCCTGGAGTGGCCCAGAAGGCTGGGCCAAACAAGTAACAGTATCCTTAGATAAATATCCTATAAAAAGTATCCTCAAATAATACAATACAATGCCATAGATATCCTCAAATACCGAAATGAGTCGACGAGCAGTAATAACTGTATGTGCGAGTCAATCGATCGAGCAATTACTCTAAAGCTCATTTGCTCGATGGGCTTCGAGTCGTTCGAGCAATGATTTCAGTAACAGCTCGATCGCTTATTGGCTTTGGGAATGATATAAGCTTTTGATACACATAAGGGAGATAACTCTGCATACAGAATATGGGAAATCAAGCAATCTGATTGGTTAGTTAGCGCTAGTAAAGTGAACTGTTTGGGTGATCTAGATAAATGAAACAAGATCTCGGAATAGGGTCAGAACTAACAAGAACAGGCCAGAAAAGCTAAATATAGTAACAATAAGCAAAGCTGTTCCAGTTGATAGACTCTTCACTCTACTGGAGTATACTACAGGACAAAGGAACATGCTCAGGTAAACGAAAACTATTGCATACATTGATCGAGGCAGAGAATTCTGAAAGAATTCGAAATAGTAAAACTTGTCGGGTTGTTTGTGGTAATTCTACGTATCGAGAAATTACTCTTGTACAAAGGAACATACCCTCCGAACATACCACTGTCTTGTTGTAAGCCTTTGGGTAACATAGCAACCACGTGCTACCATAGAAACCAAGATGTATACAAATTGGCCAACGGAAACACTATCCACCCTAACAACACGCGCTACGCATGCGCACTATGACCACGTATCACTATGGGGATGACGTCTCAAGATGGCCCTTCACACGGGTTACCATGCCAACCTTCTTTTTCTAAAGACGATAGAGGTCCAATAATGCAAAAGTCAGCAGGCGAGCCTAGACAACGGCAATCCTTCACTCTCTAATCCTATAACTCTTTAACACCTCGAGCCCCGGTGGCCCTTTTCGGACAAAGCCAGTGGAACACCCCGTTTTCCGTGACAAAATAATGTTAAATAAATAAGTAGTACAGACCAACCACTGTTTCCAACGTGTGGCTCCTCGTTGGAAATACTGATTGGTCAGTTCTAAAATATTGAAAATATTGATAATAGACCCTTCTAGCTAATTCTAGTGAACTGATGTGGAAGATACCACCGGAGCTCAAAACGGTTAAATCATTATCTCTCTAAATCTCCAATCTTCAACCCTTTAGCTGATGACTACACTAATTCTTAGTATTTCTATATTGTATATAATTGTGCCGCAAATGCTTAATTATTCTTCTTTAAGGAGAGGAGTTTTTGTAAGTTGTGATAACTTGTTCTCCGATCCTTTTTGCTGTATATAGTGGCAAATAAAATATGTTTAAACTAAACTAAACCATGCCAACCAAACATGGCGCCACTGGGTCACGTGATATGACGTCACTTCCTAGGTCCCCCAATAGGGCCCGATCTCCACATCTCCTTCTACTGTCATTCACCGACAACATCGACTCCAGAACAGCTCCAAACACATACATGCAGTCACACCAGAGTGGATACAGATACTAGTAGGTAATAGCTATAAGTTGCATAAACTGTGTTCACTGCGCCCACTCCAGGAACGGACACCAACATGGCGGTCTGGTACTGCCCGTTGTCTGACCCTGCCAGGACCGACTCAAAAGAATCACATTGAAAATTCACACTACAACCGCGCGCACACTCTGACATCAACGACTCCAGAACAACTACAAAAACACATTCAGCCATTCCAGAGTGGATACAGAGAGACAATCAGGTCTAGCATTCTCAATGGGGTGGGGGCGAGCTGGTTCTGCCCTCCTAGAGCAGGGTTCCTGTAGCTAATTAGTAAGTGGATTTCAGGCTTTTCAAGGCCATTTCCATGCCATATTTAAAGTTTTTCAAGGCTTCATAGAAGTAAAATTCAAGGTTTTTCGAGGTTGTCGACTAAAAATCGTGAGTACAGCACCAGCGGAAATAAGTTGTAGGATAATCACGGGAAAATTTTGATGGTTTTTATATTTTGAAAGATTGTTTTCAAGGATTTTCCAGGCCACTTTTGGAGTTTGGGGGAAATTCAATGACTTTCCAGGACTTGAAAATTTATTTTCAAATTCAAGGCTTTTCAAGGTTTTTCAAGGCCCGTAGAGCCCTTACAAATTTTGTAGGAGGGCTATTTTTAGCCCTCCTGCATCTAGCCAATTAAGCACGTCACAAATTGTTTTGCAGTACTACTTTTTTATATGCACAATTTCTACGGCTCACTTCATCCATATGACAAAAAGGAATATATAATTTGCTCAAAAATAAAAGTCAACTGCACCACTGGACTTCATGTTCAAACATTCTGTCACATTCATGTTACTGGTGGTTTGTGAGTCTCTGGTAATGCCGCCAGTTAGATGTAGAATAATATTTGAACATTGTTGGGGAAAGTACAATTCTACCTTAAGATGCTTTTCACATCTCCACAGAAATACTGCTAGGAATAGATGTGGTCAATCTTGTTATTCTTACACTTACTGAATGAAGCAAGAAGACTTCCTTAAACATGTTGTCACCTGGGTTCCATTCTGTTCTATCTCCCTACTGGGAGATAGAACAGAATGGAACTCAAGTGTCGATGTGCATCCTGGCGATAGCAATTGCCCCCTGGGAGGGTTTACACACTAAAAACTAAAGTGTTAAAACTGACACTTTCAAGGTGTTAAACCCATTCTAACCTTAGGGTTTGATTTTAACACTCAAAGTGCAATGCTTTAAGCACTTAGACATTACAATCGTCAGACATCTGAAACTTGAATGGATGGCACTTCCCATGTGTCTAGCATTGGTGGTTTTTCCAGAATCGTCCATAATTTGATTTGCGCTTGGTGGGTACATAATTAAAAGGACACAACGCAGATGACGCGGATCAGGCTCGAGAGTTCGAGCCTGATTCGCGTCATCTGCGTTGTTTCCTTTTAAGTGTCGCGACATTACACTTGTCAAGTGGTATTATTGTCAACACCTGTCAAGTTCTGGGATATCTACACTTGAACAAAGTGCTAGCTCAGCACTTAGTAAGTGTTAAATACAGCACTTCAAGTGTAGTTTTTAACACTTTAGTTTTTAGCGTGTAGGAGTGCAATTTTAATCCCTCCTGTACTTTTAATAGACCAGGCCTGGGCAATAGCGGTGAGTAGTATAAACTCTGTTCTCCGCTCCCCCAAGCACACCACCACAGAACAGGTGCTGCTCGTGGCTTGACCCGGTTTCGAACGACTTACTCTTGTGTTCCAAATAAAAGTGCAGGTGGGAATAAAAGTACGGGGTGAACAGTTATCAAAATTAAATAAAAGAACAGGCCCAAATAATAGTACAGGTTGGAATTCATTGAGGAGGTTGGGGAGTAATGCTAGTTAATTTCATCTAAAAGCCAACTTATTTTCCAGCATTGCGGTTAGTTTTATTAAAGAAAAGAGGCATCTTAAATACAACAATGAATACGCTGTGCTGAACAAAAGACCATCACACACTCTAGTGAAGATTTACTAATTTGAAGATTTCCTCCCTGTTGGAAAGGCAGTTTTAATAAACATACGTGCCCAAATAAGGTACATACAGGGTGAAAAAATCCCCCAAAATTAATAAATAAACATGTATGTTTATTTGGAACACAAGAGTACGAGATTTACAATCACAGCAATCAACTTAATAATCATTTTTCCTTTTTTCCGTAAGGCATTTTGCAATTTTGTACAGCCATGGAGCACCATGTGTGGATTTCAGTCTATAAAAAGGAGGATTGGTCGAGATCATGAAATGTCCAACAGAATTACTTGGTGTTGCCATGTAATCGTCACTTGCCAAGTGGGGGTTTTCATGCCCACTTGGCTATGGTTTGGTCGAGACCATGAAATGTCCAACAGAATTTAGTGTTGCAAATTAATCGTAGCTTGTCAACTTGACAAGTGTGGATTCTCATGGTCATTTAATGGGGGAATATTATGTTATCACCCTACACCACTACTTATGTCAATCATCATCTCAAACCCAATATGATTAAACACCGGAAGTCTTATTCATCTTTGAGAGTATCACAAATAAACTTCATCTTATATTGTCTCCCTGAGCGCTGTTAATCGAGATGTAATGGATTATCCGGCTCATTCCTATTCTAATGAATGAAAAATTATTGGCTCCGTGGTTAGAGCATTGGACTTCAAACCGAAAGGTCGGCGCTTCGATTCTGACCAACGGTAACTCCATTGTGTCTTTGGGTAAGATACGTAATCCCGAGTGCCTATGTGGAGCAGTGTACTAAAGGGTACTGCATGTCGGTGGTGCACTTGCCTTCGAACGCTGCGAACTTTGCATGTGCGGAGTTATTAAGTTAGAGATGGGGACCTGCGAAGCTTCGAGATTCGATTTGATTTCGAATCTAAAGTTGGTATTCGGTTCGATTCGAACTCGGTGGCCCGATTTGTTTTTCTTCGAATCTTTTCTCTGGAATTTCGCTTGGTGTCGTTCATCTTAGTCGTCTCACAAAATGTATAGCTGAGATAGAAATTGCACATTAACCCTTTACCCAACGCAGACGATATCAAAATTTATTTTTTTAAATATCATTTTTTCAAATTTTTCAAAAAATTTCAACAAAACCATATCATGTGACCCCTCGTTGGAACGAGCTCGACGAGCTCGTTCCAACGAGGGGTCACATGATATGGTTTTGTTGAAATTTTTTGAAAAATAATATTTTTTCAACTACTGAATTTCAATATTACGTGGGCGGATGCGGCCGGTTCGTTGGGTAAAGGGTTAATAATGTTGAAAATAAAGACTGAGTGCAATATTACCATGTCACCATCCATGCTAATTCCAGTTTCACTACACACTACCACAGCTGAAAGCAAATTTAAAGTTCCCAAGCAATATCGACGATGAGCTCACGGTTGCTACCGGCTAGACCCGTGCAGTACCCAGTAAAGAATTCTCGCACCCGGTTCTGCTTTTGAACAAAAATCTTTTCTGGGTAATATTTCAACTGCATCATCAAGAGATGCCTTCGACGAAGGCATGCCTGATGTAGCTTGAATATTTTATCAGTCGGGACTTCAATATGCCTGTATTCGATTCGATTCGAATCGAAAATATGTGATTCGCAGGGCCCCAGTTGGGGAGTCTGACAGTTTCTCGCCGCTGCTCGGACCGTGGTTCTCTCCGGGTACTCCAGCTTTCTCCACCCGTAAAATTGTCCGACAAGCGACCGATGGGCGGTTAGGTAATGAAAATAAAAATTCATTAATGGCCGCCGTTCGCTACCGGTCATGGTAATAATAGTAAGTAATAACATGATTTTGCCTGGCGTAATAAGCCCTTGGGCTGTTATCCATTCCTCTCGGGTCGTTAAAAACCCGTAACGCCCACCAAACTCGTGCTATTGTTTTAATCACTACAGTCGATGCTGATCCTTGGGGAGCTATAGTTTCCCATGTAGGGACCAGTGTCTAGTGCAGGTGTTATACTAAAATACTACAATTTATCAGAGCAGAGCATACTATAATCAAATGAGCTTAGCAGTTACCCAAACATATTCTCAAGGACTTTCAAGAGTACAGGTGGGAATAAAAGAACGGGGTGGAACATTTATCAAAATGAAATAAAAGTACAGAATCAAATAATAGCACAGGGTGGAAATCCATTTTGGGCATGGGGGAGTAATGCTATTCCAGTGTTGCAGTTAGTTTTATTAACGAAAACTAATACTACTTGGTGTTTAGGCTTCAACATTATACGACCAGGCTAAAATCTGGAGCCTAGCAACACTAGGTTAATTCAGATACTTTGTGAATAACAGATTTATAAATTAATGAATAGATGGATTAACGCATTAAGATGTTTTTCACTCATACGATTCATTACAATGCCCACTTGATTAATATAAGATACTATACTTGTTAATTTCACAGCAACCAATGTTGATTGTTTTATTTTAATAATGTTACTTGGAAATTGTACATATAAATGCATGTTAACTCTGTAAATTAGTAATTCGGATAGCTGATTGCAAGAACGTTGGGCGGAGAGTTTGGTAACCGCTCCCGCCAGCGCTTTGTATTACATGTACGCTGCAGTCCAGTTAATAAATTTGTTACATTGTGTCAAGACTTTTAGTCTCAGCAGTTTGCGAAGTGAGATCCCGGTAGGAAATATCTTCGCGACCAGGCCCTCCGGTCATAAATTACGACAATGAATATACTGTGCTAAACAGAAGACTATCACACAATCTACTGAAGATTTACTAATTTGAAGATCTCCTCCCTGTTGGAAGGGCAATTTTAATAAACATACAGCCCCAAATAAGGTGCATACAGGGTGGAAAAATCTAACAAAATAAATAAACATACATGTATGTTTATTAGGAACACAAGAGTAACAGTTGAAAGGTTAATTTTCATGAAAGAAGTGACCGATTTTCTTTTCAGTTTTGTTAACCCTCAGTTACAGTTTTGTTAACCCTCAGTGGACTTGACAGCTGTCCGGAATTGCCACTAGACAACAACCTGTACACGTCAAAGTGCTCAGAAGTGATTTTTAGTCAAGTCTTAGCTGCCTGTTGAGGCAGCTAAGACCTGACTAGAAATCACTGCGCTGGTGTTTTGTCTATTGTCAGCAGGACCTCCAAAAGATGGCATGGTCAGGGCACATGCTCTGACGGATCGCAAAAGCCTGAAATAGGTCTTTAAACATTAAGGTGCGTTCAGAACAAGTCTCACAATTACTATAGATATGATTTGTGGGCGAAAAGGAATGCCACTGTGTGAGCTCATTGGCAGTGTCATTTATATAGTTGTGGTAGAATAATACTTCAACTTATTCTGTTTTTCCTGATGTGAATTCCTCTTTGGTACTATCGGCAAATCTCAGTCAAGTCAGATACCGAGAGCCGAACTGATACCGAAGTATACCTCCCTCCTAAAAAATACCAAAACTGATATCGAACTCAAAATTCCAATACCACCCATCTCCAGTGTCACTAGACGTACGTGCGATGTTTTGCATTCAGCGTTTCTGTCCGGATTTTTCTAATAAGAATATCTGAGAATGCCCAGTGCCTAATTCAACACCACACACAATCCAATATTATTGTAATTCCAATTCCAACCCTGATCTTAATCCCTCAACCTTCTCTCATACGCCACCACCTCCACGTCATAATCCCTATGACCCTATTTCTCCACTACCTCCTCCTCCTCCTCATAATCTATTTCGATTGACTCCACCGCCTCCAAAACATGTAATCCCAAATCTGCCCTTCCTCCATCTCTTCCACCACCTCCACAACCTTCACTACACTTGGATACCGTCCAGTACTACACTTTTATAGCATTTTCTCATAACCTTCTCTCCACAATCACTTCGATATCTCAATCCCTGCGCCCCTCCTCATCCTAATACAAACCTCCCCTCCATTAAATTCTTGTCCCTACTCCTCTTCCTCCTCATACTATCCCCGCCCCATCCTCCTCGTAATCCCTGCTCCAAGTGACTCCAGCACCCCACCATCCGTACTCTCACCTCCATCACCTCCTCCACCATCTCGACTACCATCACTACCACCTCC
>CM062289.1:391314896-391538502 GCA_031216915.1 Pictodentalium vernedei
AGAGGTCACCCCAAACAAGCATGCCAGGTTTCAAAGCAATCCAATCATAAATGTGCCCTGTAGGGTGTGCCAAATGGAAATATTGAATCTTCTGACTAAACTAAGTTCTAGGAACGTTGGCTGCGGCAACATTTTTTGACGGAAATTGAAGAAAATCGATAGCTCCCATCTAGAGGTCTCCCCAAACAAGCATAGCAGGTTTCAAAGCAATCAAATCATAAATGTGCCCTGTAGGGTGTGCCAAAGGGAAATATTGTGGACTGACTAAACTGAGTTCTAAAAACGTTGACCGCAGCATTTTTTTGACGGAAATTGAAGAAAATCGACAGCTCCCATCTAGAGGTCACCCCAAACAAGCATGCCAGGTTTCAAAGCAATCCGATCATAAATGTACCCTGTAGGGTGTGCCAAAGGGAAATCTAGAGTCTTCTGACTAAACTAAGTTCTAAGAACGTTGGCCGCGGCAACATTTTTTGACAGAAATTGAAGAAAATCAATAGCTCCCATCTAGAGGTCTCCCCAAACAAGCATACCAGGTTTCAAAGCAATCTGATCATAAATGGGGCCTGTAGGGTGTGCCAAAGGGAAATATTGAGGTCTGACTAAACTAAGTTATACAAACGTTGGCCGTGGCAACATTTTTTGACGGAAATTGAAGAAAATCGATAGCTCCCATCTAGAGGTCACCCCAAACAAGCATACCAAGTTTCAAAGTAATCTGATCATAAATGCGACCTGTGAGGTGTGCCAAAGGAAATTGTGGACGTACGTACTAACGTACTAACGTACGTACGTACGTACGCCGACGGATGAGAAGTGATGGCAATAGCTCAGCTTGACTTTGTCAAGTTGAGCTAAAAAATAGTAGATTTACTTTGACTGTAATTTCTTTTTAGGTTTTGATTGTCCACCAAGGTAATGTCAAGCATACAAGACTTGATCGAAATCACAACCAGAAGGATAGTGTTTAGTGTGGAGTTGAAGTGTCTATTTCAAAGTATTAAAGCTAGTAAAAGTTTGATTTAGGCTTTTCACCATTAACTCTTAACCTGCTAAGCTTTTTCTTGAATTCGATCATAAAATGAGTCATGGCTGTTGCAAAGCATCCATTACTTTATTTAATGAAAAACTCAAACACAGCCAAAGAAATCATCATTAAGAGTTCTACTCTGTTTCTGTTTGGCTATCAGAATAAACAAGAGCCAGTAACATACTGCTACAATACACCATAGTACTTTTGTTTTTGGTTGGACAATCTGCCTGCCTGGACTGTTAACCTAAATAAATCACCTAAACCCACTGATTGGTATTGTTGAAAATATTACTCAAACCTTGATTTTTTTTCTAATTTCTAAGCTCATATTTCTTTAATGAACTTGAGTGAACTAATTTGCATCATAAATATAAAGTAAAATTTAGCCAAGCATTCAAACCTATCCTTCCCTCTGTGTAGGACTCTCAACCCAGGCACTGATTACTATGCCCAGTTATACCAGTACAATTATTTATTTATTTATTGGTGTTTAAGGTCACATACTTGTGCACAATGGCTAATAGTGACCGTGACAGTTTTACGGATGGAGGAAGCCAGAGTACCCGGAGAGAACCACCGAGCATCGATGAGCAACTGTCAGCTCAACATTCTAACTCTGTTCAAGCTCTGCTCAAGCAGGGTTACAGCGGTTGAAGACATGTGCACCAGTGACGTGCAATACGCCTAAGTACACGGCGCCATCCTGCCCCCATGCAGACAACCCAGATAAAGTGCCTTGCCCAAGGACATAACGTGGGCCATCCCGGACGGGGATCAAACTCAGGACCTCTAGCACAGAAGTCCAACAGTCTACCACTGAGCTAAAGCGCTCCCATTATACCAGTACAATGGAACTTGTTTGTCGCAGTAAACAAGTAGTGCCCCTCTTCCCAGGGTTCCCACAGGGAGGGTTATAGAGCAAATTATTGATAATAAAATGAATAAAAAATTAGTACAGAGAATTACTTTCCTGTGTAGGCCATTTGGATCAAAGAATTTAAATACAGAATTCAGTCCATTTTGTCCTCACTGATCGACCTCTATGAAAATATAATGGGCAGAAAGTTAAAAAATTTATAGTAATTTATATATTTTTTATACTTACCAATGACCCAGACATAGCTGGTGCTAACTCTTAAAAATATAGGGCCAAACACAAAATTTGCCCCCCAATCTCCAAAATTTGCATCTAAAACCAAAGAAAACATGTCCTGAATGGCCCTCTACTGCGCATGCGCAGTGTCAAGGACGTCCCGAAATTGGCGCCATTAATCATTCTTATAACCAGTGCCTGGTAAGCGCTATGTACTCAGCGGGGAGGTATGAGTTCCCAACTCCTGGTAGGGCCATCCCCGTCTGGGTCATTGGTAAGTATAAAAAATATATAAATTACTATAAATTTTTTAACATTTTTATACTGTACCAATGACCCAGACATAGCTGAATAGTAAAAAGGCTGGAGGGCCAAGGACATAGAGGAAATTCAATAAGCTCAATTATATAAAATAGAGTCATCCCCTCGAGGGGAAAAGGAGTATTAGGCCCTACAATCATCTTTCTTATTTATGATAAATTAGAAAGACACAACACCTTCCATAATTGAGCATCATAACATCCATGTACTCTATTAATATCCAGTATAATCCTATACTAACAATTTTTAAAGTAAGCCAATAAATAAAGTTAGTCTAGAGTATAGAGACTCTTTATACTCCTTAAAAGTGTCTGAGGATTGTATAATAACGCCCGTTTGACACGTGATATATTCAAAAGCTATACTTTAAAAACTATGACTTGAATGAATTATTAAAACATAAACTTATCACTTAAAAACCATCCCAGTAACAGCTCAGAATTATTAATTCCGGAGGAGGTATCCCCTTGTTTCATAATAAAACAGGTGACCCAAGGGAACACCCTCCCCCCCCCCCCCCCTTCTCCTTGCCCTGGGTCAAATAGTCCAGAGCGAAGAGGGCAGCAGGACGGAGTCACTGCCGGAACAGAAAGCCTACCTAGCTATAGTAGCAACTGTTAAGTGAATGACATTCTGAGTAGTAGATAATAGACCTAACAATGGAGGCCTCCAGAAATGGACTCAATATTTCTGAGATAAAAATTCATGAATGTGGATGGCTGAGCCCAATGTGCAGCCTTCATAAAATCTATAACAGCGACACTATTAATGTAAGCCCAAGATGTAGAAAGAGCTCTTACTTCATGAGCCGAAATCTCAAGCACAAACTGCTGAGTTAATGATATACCATAAGCAGTATCGATAGTTAATTGAATCCATTAGCAATAGAATGGAGCGTAATGTCCTTCTATTAGGCATCAAAGACAGAAGAAGCTTACGTCCTTACTAATAAACTGATATTTGTTTATAAATACGTAAACTCTAACCGGACAGAGTAAAGGCCTATGCCCGTACGAAGACGGAAGGACCTTAATAACAATAGGTTCCGGATATAATTAGGAGCCTCATTCTTAACCAAAAATCCAACATTAGTAGTAAAGGAAATAGTGTTTCCGATACTACGAAAGTGAGAATCGTCCACCGATAGTGCATGAAGCTCACTGACTCTTCAGTGGAAGAGAAGACCAAGAGAATAACTGTCTTAAAAGGTCAGAATTTGAAAACTACTGTTTCCAGAGGCTCAAATGATTACTTAGCTAAATAAGAACCGAAGCTAAATTCCGTATAGGAATTTAATCTAAGGATTCTAGGTCTATTTATCGAAAAGTTTCTAACTGACTTAGATAAAGAGACAAAAGACTCAATTGTAAACTATCATAGAGTGCATAGGTATGAGATAACATAGACCTATAACCTTTATAGTAACAGGCTGCAGTTGATCTTGTCAAACAAGTATACTAGAAAGTTGCAATGTCTAGTATGGAGGGATCAAAAATATCAACATAATGATCCCTACACCAACGACGGAAGAGCCTCCACTTTAGCTGCATAGTATAGCGAAGAAGAGGTTCTCCTACAGTAAGAAATCGCGTCCATAACTCGTCCTGTACAATGCTTGCCGTGCAAGAAGGACCACACAACGGAATACGTGAAGGTTGAGACCTTGCGGGTTGTGATGGAGTTGACACGATTTCACCAGCGAAAGAAGATTCTCTCATGGAGGAAGTTTTCGCGGTAAGTCCCACAGTAGACACCTGAGTAAATTTACCCACGGTCTCTGTGAAGACGGAGATGCTATCAACAGAATTGTATTGTGGATGTTTATCTTGGCAATACTTGCTGAATCAACAGTGCTGGAGGATACGCATATCCTATCATTCCGTCCTATTAGATCAATAGAGCGTTAACATAAGCTCAGGGATCCGGACATGGAAACACATACGTCTGCAATTGAATAGTGAGTTGTGTCGCAAATAAATTATCATTGGGCACTCCCATTGATAGCAAAACTGATTGACTACTTGTTTGATGAGAGTCCATTCTGACGGCAACAAGCGACTCTTACGTGAAAAGGAGTCTGCTAATACAATCAGACGACCCGGAATATGACGGACCAAAGTAGAACTTGGTGTACTATAACAAACAGAAGGATTCTTTCCTTTAAATTGAATAACGGAATCGAATGAGTGCCTTCCTGGATCCGGAGATACGCAACTACTGTCGTATTTACGAACAGGATTTGGACATGCGTTTCAGAGTAATGTTCATTCAATGACATAGTGCAAGCCTAAATAACATCATTTCCTGGAAGTTAAGTGCTTGCCTAGAAACTGCAGAACCCAAAGACCCTGGCACTTCGAATCCGTTGGGATCAATATTGTACCCCAACCTGTTTGACTGGCATCCGTCATAATCATAAAACTCGGATCCGGCAACTGCAATGGCACTCTCTGAGTCAACCACCGAATGTTTGCTCCAGTCTGAATCTCTTGCTACACTTGATAGACAAGAGAACGTGTACATCGAGCAATTCATAGACTGCTGAAAAGATGCCGTCGAAGAGAAGCTTCTCCGAGACCGAAGCGACTCTGAGAGAGTTCTTGACCTTACTATCCACGCACGTGGATGTAACTAGGGCTGCGTCACGTCTAACCAACTCCAGGTTGCCACTGAAGGGCGGAGTTATACGTGGAAAAACTACTGCCCTTGAAAGAAATCACATTGGGGATCATATCCTGGAATTCTTTCTCTTGAAGACGTAATAACGCCTCAGTAAGGTGGTCTACGTATGATAAAGCATCTAAGTTAAGCCTATTAGACAACATTGTCGTTTCCAACATCGTGGTTGGAATTGACATAGACGGCGAAAAAGATAATTCCCAGTCTTCAGCACCGCCGTCTAGATGCATATGAACTCTCGGTATGCCCTGTTCTGCCGATATAAATTATTTCCTAGAATTGAAAAAAGGCAGAATAGAGCATTGCGGACAAGAAACTAGACTATCATGCTTGGTAGCAAGCTTATATATAGCGTCGTTAAATAATTCGAATGTTCTAAAGACATTATTGGACTGTGTCGGTAAGTCAGGGACAATGTCCCTGAACCGATCAAAAACTCAGTGTCCAATGACGCTATTAGTCTCTTATCCAGCATCGCAGCAATGTAGTCCGACGGAACAACCTCTGGAAGATAATGCCGGAAGAAATGTATGGCAGCTTCTGTTGTTCCGAAAGGGAAAGCTCGAAATCATCCGAATCCCTTTCGCCATCCTGTCGGACCTATAAAGAGTTCGGTTGTCCGAACCTGATGCAACAGCTTAGCGCACCGACCCAGCGCCGTCGGATTATTCCTGATCCGACCGAGAATTGTCGTTTGCTGGGATGCTGCGATAAACTGTGCTATTTTGGACAGCACGTCCGTCACTGAGGCCTGTGGAGAAGCGGTCTTACTATGCATTGTCGCTGGAAGCTCCGTGTTCGTTACCCCGTGCATACTTCTATTATGCGAGTGAACAGAGTGTATAGGCCTCGTGTCCCTTGGCTACCGGATGGCGTGACCTGTTCGCCGTGAAATCACTGAATGACGAAGATGGCCGGATACTCGAGGTCACGTAGCCAATGTGCGGTCATGTGCGCTGCTGTGAGGATGAGGAAGCATTATCGACAGTCTCTCGGACTGTCAATATAACGGAGCGTCCCAAGCGACGGACATATGCTCCGAATGCGACATGTCTGTACCACAACATCCGGTCCCATATGTTGTTGTACGAGAGAGGGACCTCTCTCGCTCGCAGTCCGGACGGACCTGGACGAGCTAGGAACCGGACTAACAGGCTTCCTTCGATTTGTCCTCTAATCCGTCATCACTGGGTGTGTACTAAAGTCTATTATAGTGCTCGCATCACCCAAATCTCCTTCCTAGATTGCAACGGACGAACCCGACTGCCGAACCATTCGATGAATGGACGCTACACCGGGTGAGCTAGCGAATGTAAACTCCGTCGATCCTATTAGGGACCTCTTAGGCGATTGACGTATTCCATGAGCACTTATTGCCGCTAGCTCTTCATTAACTATGACGACAGAGGCACACTTTGAAAGACATCTCAGTAATTTTGCAAACAAGAAACCAGACATGCTTGTTAATAGCAAGCATATAATATTATATATAGCGTCGTTCAATAATTCAAAAGTTGTGTGACATTATTGGACTGCGTCGGAACTGAGGGACGATGTCCCTGAACCGAACCAAAAAATTTCTGTGTCCACCGACGCTATCAGTTTCTTATCTGGCATCGCAGCATTCTGGTCCGACGAAAGAACCTCTAGAAGATAAAGTCAGATGACATACACAGCAGCTTATGTTGTTCCGAAAGGGAAAGCTCAAAATCCTCCGAATCCCTTTCGGTATCCCGTCGGACCGGATGAAATTTTCGGACGTCCGTACCTGCTTCCGCGGAGCGTCCCGACCCAGCGTCGTCGGATAATACATAATGCGACAGAGATTCTGTCGTTGCTGGGATGCTGCGATAAGCTGTGCTATTTGGGATAGCACGTCCGTCACCGAGGCCTGTGCAGTAGCGGTCTTATAATGCTTTGCCGCTGGTACGTTGACTCCCGCACACTTTCTTATGCGAACGTCCGGAGTCTGCAGGCCTCGTGTCCCTGGCTACCGGATGGTGTGACCTGGTCGCCGATGATTCTCTGATTGGCGAAGCTGACTGGATATCCGAGGTCACGTAGCCAAGAGCGGTCGTGTGCGCTACCATGAGGATGAGGAAGCCTTATTGACAGTCTCTCCGGACTGACTATATATCGGAGCGTCCCGAGCGGCGGACGTATGCTCCGAATGCGAAACACTTTGTACCACAACATCTGGGGCAGATGTTGTTGTACGAGAGAAGGGCCTCTCTCGCTCGCAGTCCGGATGGACCTGGATGAGCTAGGAACCGGACTAAAAGGCTTCCTCCGTTCTCTCCTCTAATCCGCCGTCACTGGGTGTGCATTTGGTTGATTTATAGTGCTCGCATCACCCAAAATTCCTTCTAGACCGCAACGGACGAACCCGGCTGCCGAACCATTCGATGAATGGATGCTACACCGGGCGAGCTAGCGGACGTCAAAGGCCGTCGAACCTACTAGGGTGCTCTTAGGCAATTGACGTATTTACATGAGCACTTTTCCGCTAGCTCTTCATTAATTGTGACGACGGAGGCACACTTTTGGAAGACATCATGGATACATCACCCTGATCATGATAGACTGAAATAGAGATTGATAAAGTAGAGTGACCCTGCGGGGAAAGGACCGGAATGGCCAATTCCCCACTAACATACCGTGACACACGCTTCCCATGTTGTCATCGAAATTAACACATACAGAACAGGAGTTAGTGTGAGTACACTGACTACATTATACAATGATTATGAAAGTCAGAGGAACTTTTCCTCTTATTACAATTGAACAATATCCTTTCATTGTGAAAAGAAAACAAAGTCCTAGTACTCGCACCAACCCCTGACAATCAAAATACATAATAACATGATCCATTAACATAGAAAAAATAACTGAAATCAAATAATTTTGAAAAAATATTTTTTCACAACAGCCCAAGTTTCTGAAAAGTAACGTTGAGCCCCAATGGATCCCAAGCCTAACTGTGGACAAAAATTCTAAAAATATTTTAAACAATTTATGCAACACTTACGAACAATAATAATGTATCTATTTATGATTAAATTAACATCAAGATATTATTTTCAAGAAATCCCCCCCTCACACAGAGGGCTGTTGGAAATGTAAACAATAAGTGTAAAAACACCAGAACAAGACTCCAGGCACCCTGGCCCGAAATCAGTTACCAATAATACACTATCTGATGCAAAACAGAGACTTCCAGGGAAGAAACTGCAGAACATTAGATGGTAGATGCAGAACACTACGCCTAACCACCCATAGGTGAAGACGTAAACATGGGGAAAAGAACAGAATTCATTCTGTTATCCAGCTAAAACTCCCAAGAAATTTTAGTAATAATATTACAGAAAATATGCCAAAAGCATGGGAGAATAGCAAGAGGGGACTTAAAGGAAAGGGAGAGAGGAAAACACTGAACAAGCAGTGTAACTTGATAACAAGAATGACCACAACAGGCTGTTGCCTCGAAA
This sequence comes from Pictodentalium vernedei, assembly GCA_031216915.1. Taxonomy (NCBI): domain Eukaryota; kingdom Metazoa; phylum Mollusca; class Scaphopoda; order Dentaliida; family Dentaliidae; genus Pictodentalium; species Pictodentalium vernedei. The sequence continues at coordinate 391,323,511 of CM062289.1, forward strand.
ATAGGTAACTTAACCTAATTTCATTAAAAAATTTTAAGTTACAGCCCTGATAATTTTCTGTCACTCATTTTTCCTCTCCTCCTTCTATATCCTCCTTAGAATCACCATTTCACTAATATTAATGTGTCTGGCATCATTTAAACTGAGATTTACAAGCACAAAGATCAGTCAGATGTTAACTGATGAAGGGCCAAACAAAGAATGATTAATGGTGCCAATTTCGGGACGTCCTTGACACTGCGCATGCGCAGTAGAGGTGAAGTATGGAGGGCCATTCAGGACATGTTTTCTTTGGTTTTAGATGCAAATTTTGGGGATTGGGGGGCAAAATTTGTGTTTGGCCCTATATTTTTAAGAGTTAGCACCAGCTATGTCTGGGTCATTGGTACAGTATAAAAATATATATTCTTTCCCAGAGTAAACATGTAAGGGAATGTCTGACATAATTCAGGATTTTATATAAAAACAAAATGTCAGAATGTTTGATCGACTCCAGGTGGTAAGTTTTCACTCATGAGCCTATCAGAAAAAAATTCTTCCTGAATTTATTTTATGAGGGATAGGGGCTTTCTTTTTTCTTCATCCTTTAAAGGTTTGGAGATTTTTATGCATTTTTGCTACACTTTGACGATCTCAATCATGTAGCTTTGCAGTTGTCTATTGGCAAGTCTTTGCTGTCTAGATTGACCAGAAAGACTTACCAACAAACAACTGCCAACATTCTTGTGAGTTTACATATTTATTAGACTGGTTAAAATAAAACAAAATATATGTTTTTGCAGAATTTTACTGAGTGACTTCTTTTTTTTACAAAATTTTAATGACGAGGAAGGTGCCTTAGGAAAATTTCTTTCTTTTTTTGGGGGGGGGGGGGGGGGAATAGCCTGAAGCCAATTTGCCAATTTCTGAGGTTGTTTGTATAGCAACACATTACATATTGCACTGGAATTCTAAATTATTGATAACATTTGATGGCTGATATAAAACCTGCGTAGTTTAATCAACCATTTTCACTAAACTGCAACTTTTTGAGTGAAAAAATTACAACAAACATTTGGTTAAAGTGTTTGAAAAAACAATAGGCGTCAGCAGTTTCATATAAATTGTTGGGTTTTGCCAATAATTGGAAAAGTTTGGACCACTGACATTTGCTTTCAACAACAAGCCTATTTGCTTACTAAAGAGTACAAAGTGTAGGTTTTTAGACGTGGTATACATAATAATAAACAAAGGGTTTCACCCGGAGGACCTGTAAAAACGAGTTTCATGATCATAACACCTGTTAGAATGCAAAATGAGAAAAACTTCAAAGTCACTGTTACACAATGAAATAACAGAATAACAAACATCTCTGAAAAATAAAAAAATAAGGATGTATAACATCTCCGAGACCAAATAATGAGAAAACATAAGGAAAAATAATGTATTATTACTCAACAGAGACTTCAATGTAAAAGAGAAGAAATTACATAGTTAATATAAAATAACACACAATAATGAAACAGTTGAAAAAAAAATAGCAGTGTTGAAATTCACAACCTGAACATCAAATAAACAAATATACAGAAAAGGTGTGAAGTGCAGGAAAGGTGTGAGCGCATAATGTTGAACAAGAAAAGCTTCGCGAAGCCATCTCAACCACCACCCCCACCCCCGCAAACAAATATATTCGAAAATCTGACACTCCCATAATTTTCATCAACTAGCAGTTGTTACTGAACTTGATGTAGATATTGTTGCTATAGAGACATATGCTAAAAAGAATTGAAATCTGCTTACTATTGTTAAAGTTATGCCATAAACAAGCTTAACATGATATTCTTTTAACAAAGGGCAATGGCTCCCATAATTTTTCAACAGATAGTGGTGGTTTCTGAACCTAACATAGACATTGTTGCTACAGAGACATATGCTAAAAAGAATTGAAATCCAATTACTATCGTCAAAGTTATGCCATAAACAAGCATTACACAATATTTTTTTTAAGAAAGGTCAATAACTCCAAAATTTTCATCGGATAACGTTGGTCATCAAACTTGAGGTAGACATTGTTCCAAAAGAAACAAATACCCCCCCCCCCCCCCCCCAAAAAAAAAATTGAAATTTGGTTACCAATGTTTAAGTTATTCCATGAACAAGCATTACACGATATTTTTTAACAAAAGGCAATAACTTCCATAATTTTCAATGAATATGGTCATCGAACTTGACATTGTTGAAATAGAGACATCTATGGAAAAGAATTTAAATCCGGTTAATATTGTTAAAGTTATGCCGTAAACATGCATTACACGATATTTTTTAAACAAAGGGCACTAATTTCATCTGATATTGGTGGACAGCGAACCTGACGTAGACGTTGTTGGTATAGAGAGATTATAGAAAAGAATTGAAATCCATTAAATATTGTTCAAGTTATGCCATAAACAAGTTTCACAGGATATTTTTTTAACCAAGGGCCATAACTACCATTATTTTCTAGAGATATCAGTGGTCATCGAACTTGAAGTAGACATTGTTGCTATAAAGATATATATACCAAAAAGAATTGAAATCTGTTAACTACTGTTCAAGTTATGCCATAAACAAAGTTCGGATGGATAGACAGACAGATGTATGGGCAAATAGTCGGATGCCTCTAAAAGACTAATTCTGGGTGGTAGCAAACCCTAACCCTTTCAGCTTACTGACCGTAACTGTAACCCTTACCCTAACATAAAATCCCTGAAAGTACAAAACCCACTTTTTGTCACTTAGTTTTAACCACATAACCAACAGTCAGACACATAAACACCATTTGTTACTTCACATTTATGTGGCTAGTCACATAGATCAGACTAGACACATAACAGTGCTGTGTACCAACAACTAGGCACATAAATCTGATTTGCTAGTCTGGACTGATGGATGGACAGATTGATGGATGGATACCTAGACAGACGGATGGAGGTCTTCGCCATATCCCACCCTTGGGGGGGATAACAAGTGCAATGTCAAGGGTGGCTATGGGCCCCCCCCCCCCACCATTGCCAAGCATGAGTTTCTAGTCATTTATCTTTGTTGATAATGAATTAATAAATATCCTATCTTATCTTATCTTATCTAAACCATCAACAGAGCAGGCCACCAAATGTGTCCATGGGACACTTATGCCCCTGCTTTATATGATAAACTATATTTAGTGGTTAGCAAAGTCCAACTAAAGGCTCTAAAGAGCCTGTAATCGCTCACCTGGAACTACATATAAAAATGTGATTTCCCATAGGTTTTCCATGGTAACTATGAGCTGCAATTGTAGCCATGTTTGCAACATTACATCAACATTACATCAGGATCATTGGTGGAAGGTGCCCCAGTCCTCAGTCATGTGAAGTTTCAAAACATTTGACTTTGTAGTTTCAGAGGGGATGATTTTTGCAAAATCCATCAATCAGAATCAGAAAATGTCTCTGGTGGCCATAGTTTCCAACCAATGGGAACAAAAAGAGGATAGTTTGTAGAGGGCCTCCTATAGACCATTCATGCAAAGTTTGGTTCACATCGGCTCAGTAATTCCAGAGAAGAAGATGAAAATGTGATTTCCCATAGAGTTTCTATAGAAATTATAAGCCGCAATTGTGGCCATGGTTGCAACACGATCAACATGAAATGAGGATAGTTAGTAGAGGGTGTCCCAGTCATCAACCATGCAAAGTTTCAAAACATTTGGCTCTGTGGTTTCAGAGGAGAAGATTTTTGAAAATCCACTAACCAGAATCAATGAATGCCTCTGGAAGCCATGTTTTTCATCCCATGGGAACAAAATGAGGATCATTTGTAGAGGACCTCCCATAGACCATTCCTGCCAAGTTTGGTTCACACCGGCTCAGCGGTTACAGAGAAGATGAAAATGTGAAAAGTTTATGGACGCCAGATGACAGGCGACGTAGGTCGGACGCCAAGTGATGAGAAAAGCTGTCTGGTGGCCATATTTTCCAACCAATGGGAACAAAAAGACGATTGTTGGTAGAGGGCCTCCTCTAGACCATTCATGCAAAGTTTGGTTCACGTCGGCTCAGTAGTTCCAGAGAAGATGAAAATGTGATTTCCCATAGAGTTTCTATAGTAACAATAAGCCACAATTGTGGCCGTGGTTGCAACACAATCAACATTAAATGAGGATCGTTGGTAGAGGGTGTCCCAGTCATCAACCATGCAAAGTTTCAAAACATTTGGCCCTGTGGTTTCAGAGAAAATTTTTCAAAATCCACCAATCGGAATCAAAAAATGATTCTGGCAGCCATGTTTTTCAATGCACGGTAACAAAAATGAGGAGCATTTGTAGAAGACCTCCCATGGACTATCCCTGCCAGGTTTGGTTCACGTTGGCTCAGAAGTTCCAGAGAAGAAAATGAAAATGTGATTTCCCATCGGGTTTCTATAGTAACTATAAGCTGCAATTGTTGCCATGTTTACAACCAAATCAACATTAAATGAGGATCGTTGGTAGAGGGGGTCCCAGTCATCAACCATGCAAAGTTTCAAAACAACTGACCCTGTGGTTTCAGAGAAGATTTTTCAAAATCCACTAATCAGAATCAAAGAATGCCTCTGGCAGCCATGTTTTCAAACACATGGAACAAAATGAGGATCGTTTGTAGAGGCGCTCCCGTAGACTATCCCTGCCAGGTTTGTTTTCATGTCGGCTCAGTAGAAGATGAAAATGCGATTTCCCATAGGGTTTCTATAGTAACTATAAGCTGCAATTGTGGCCATGTTTACAACCCGATCAACATTAAATGAGGATCATTGGTAGAGGGGGTACCAGTCATCATTTATGTGAAGTATCAAAACATTTGGCTTGCTGTTTCGGTAGAAGAAATTCAGGATAGTACTGATGGATAAATTCCATTGCCACCAGATGTTGTTCCGAAAGGGAAGGGTAATCCTCTTCCTTATCCCTTTCACCATCCGTCTGAATCAGCTGTGAATCTCAGTCCATTGCATCTGTGTGAACAGATGACTGGACCTACCCAGCACCGTCCGTTTGCTGGGATGCTGCGATCAGCTGCGCAATCTGCGACAGCAAATCCGTCATGGAGGCTTGAGGAGAGGCGGACTTCTGTTTTTTAGCCGCCTGCTGCTCCTGGGACGGCGTTCCGGAGATGGATCTCTTCTCAGAACGTCCCGATGAGGTAAGCCTCGGTTCCCTAGCTACCAGATGGTCTGACTTCACAGGTGAAGAGTGGCTCCTTTTTTGCGCAGCTGGTTGGATATACGAAGTCGGGTAGCTAGGATGCGGTCATGTGTGCTTATGAATTGTAGCACAGGAATCTGTGACTGTAGCCGAGGCCGGCTGCAGTCTAGAAGGAGCATCCCGAGTGGCAGGTGTGGACGTATGCTCCAGTCTGCACAGGTTTTTCATAACAACGTCTGGCCCCAGATGTTGTTGCGTTAGATAGGGACCTCTCCCGCTCGCGGCCTTGTTAGACCTTGCCGAGCCTCCCGACAAGAAACTTGCGGACTTCCTCCCTATTTCTGTCGTCACTGGGTGAGCATTTGATTTTAAGGTGCTCGCTCTACCCAAATCTACATTTCCTTGAACCGCAATGGACATACCCAGTGCTACAGCTCCCACGGACAGAGTAACTGCTTCACCAGTCGAGCTAGCTGCTTGCAAGGGATTAAGAACACTAACTAGAAGCCTTATCCCTTGCTTAATATTCAAGAGCACCTTTGCAGCTACCTCTGTTTGCTCATCACAGCGCGGTGACGGTAGCACACTTTTGGTGGGCGTCACAATACCATCACCATGTTCTTGTTCCTCTGAAAAAGAAACTGAAAAACTTGAATTATCTTGCGGTGAGAGCACTGGCAAAGGCATCTCACCGCGAACGACGTACCGTGACACCCGTTTCCTACATTTGTCATCCCAATTCACACATGTAGGACAAGAATCTGCAGGAGTACATCGACTGCAGGCAAGGCAACAAGCATGTAAATCTGAGGAAGATTTCATTGCCTTGCATTTAGAGCAGTAATCTTTCATGATTCAATCAAAATAAGTTGATAGTACTCCTGCAAACTCCACAATAAATATATGATAAAGATACATAAATAATTGCACTCACAATCAAAATCGAAAAATTAAATTCAAAAAAATGTTCAAAAATTTTTTGAAAAATCATAAGTTCCCAAAGGGAATATGAAGAGCCCAAGGGCATCCCGATAGAGCCTAAGTATGGACAAAATCCCAATTTTTTTAGCTACACTACCGGAATCATAATCAATGTATCTTACAACAACAATTCTACAGTAATATAATATCTAAATACTACTTATATTTAAAGACGTTGCCAATGTAAACAACGTCAAAGGAAAAAAAAGGAAACAAGACATCAGGCACTGAAAAAAGGCACAAAGTCAGTTACAGATTTTAAAGCTACCAGATGTAAAGCAAGATCTTCAAACGAAGAAAAAAGATACATCGGATAGAAGATGCAAGACCAAAACGACCTAACACCCCTAGGGTGAGGACGTAACCATGGGGACAAACAGAATAAACATTCTGTAATACACGTTAAACTCCCAAGAAATTTAATAAAAAAATTCGATAAAAAACAGCCCAAAAGTTTAGGAGTTTAACAGGAGGGCTTCAAGGAGGGATAGGGAAGGAACACTTAACAAACAGTGGATAAATCATTAGCAAGAATGATGACATCAGGCGCTTGTCCTGAAATTGGGAAACAGGAAATAATTTTTATAATTATTATAAAGTTACAGCCCTGAACGTTTCCAACCACTGTTGTTTCCTTCCATCATCCATTTACAGCCTTGGATCCACCAATTTTACCATTGATTTGTGTCTGGCATCCTCAAAAAAGGAGATTTAAAAGCACAGATGTCAGGTCATTGTTGCTGACTTTAGGGCCAAACAAAGAATGATGGTTGCGCCAATTTTGGTACCTACCTGGATACTGCACATGCGCAGATCTCAAAAGTATGGAGGACCATCTAGGACTTAATTTTTTCAGTTTTGTATGCAAATTTTGAGGATTGGGGGACAAAATTTGTGTTTGGCCCTGGATTAATTTGAGTTAGCATCAGCTAGTCTGGGCCATTCGTTGTCGTATAAAAATATGAATTGGACATCATATCTATAGCCAAAGTTATCACCTGGAAGCCAAAAGTGAAAGGACAGACAGACAGTTGAATGGACAAAGCTATACTGTAATACATCTTGTTTTTAAAATGGATGAATAATTACAATATGGTCATACTGGCAGTGATTTCTAGCCAAGTACTGATCACCACAATGAGAAGAAAAGACCTGATCACTCTCAGCATTCAAGAGACCAATTCTTAAAAAAGTTTCAGCTGAAAGTATTTGTAACTAAAAATGCCAATAAATTTTGTTTGGAGGTTTTCAAATCTAAATCGACTGAATCAAAGGGCTGTGATGTTTGCAAACTTTTCAATTTTGTAATCACAACATAACAAGTTAACTTTTTATTGAGTTAGTTGGTGGCTGCTTCTTATGATTTGTCACAAAATATTTATCATATTAAAAAAGTTTGAATTTTTTTTATTAAACAGAAATTCCCACTTCGACAAATGTTACAGACTTAAAACTTGTGCTCATACAACACTGCACAATAGTTGGGCTCCAAATTTAGTTTCAGTTTCTATACAAAAAGTCGAGATGACTGAAAACAAAATAGGAAAGCCTAAAATAAATGTTTCAAGTTTGTTTATTCAACGCAGTTGCTATAATGCTAGTCTCATGATGCTGGACTTTGTGAATGACATACTTGGTTCTGAAATCCCAAGGGCATGATACTGGTTATGCCTCAAAGGTCGTATTTATTTACTTATTGGTGTTTTAGGTCACTTTTAGTATCTATGGCTACATCATGACCACAAAAGAAGTATAAAGCTGAGTTTAGCCAATTGTTTACACTAATACTTCCTAGTTTAAAAGACCTTTACCCCAGGCATTGGTGACATTTTACCAGAAAAGCAGAAATTGTTTTCCATAGTAAACTACACCAATTCCTAGGGTTCCCATGGGGGCTGAAAGGCAACACACCAGTTTTGAAATGTTGTTGAAAAAAACTGTCGAAAACAGAAATAAATAAGCAGGATTTTGGAGAGAGAAAAGTGTTGGTAAAAAACTACATAAGATGAAAGTTTGAAGCACAAATTATTGGACTCCAACTGTGTACATAAAAGAAAATAAAAAACAGAAATGTGTTTAAAGTCACAATACATTTATCAAAATGAAAGAAAATACTGTGATAAAACAATGAAAGCAAATAGAGAACCCACAGACTAAGACAACACCATTTGTTCATTCACCTGAATTGCTCTGCTTTGGTGCTAGTCTCATGCTGATGGACTTTCTGAATGACAAACTTGGTTCCGAAGTTGAAATTGCATCAACTGATTTTGTCATACAGACAGCCCCTTGTATGGGAGAGAAAACCTCACTTTCCACTGGAGGAAGAGATCTTCTGTACTGTTTTGATATCTCTGCAATGTTAGTGTTAAATAAATTTAGGACTTGTAAAATGATCAACACACATAGACAATCATTTTATAGAAAAGATTGAAAATAGCAAGAAAACTTGTTTGTTACCTTCCATTTATGAACAATGATATTACAAGACAATGAATGAAATAAACATTTTTTTCAACTCCCCCCGCCACCTATGAAAAAAAAGATATGAAATTCGGCAAATCCATCAAGCATTATACAAAAAAAAAGCTATTCAAATTTAATTATTTTTTTCAAGTTTTGCTGCTCAAATATAACTTACAATCCATCACTGGAACACATTAGTAAAGCTCATCCCAAGATGGAGTAAAAGTTGTGTTTAAAAAGCAAAAACAAACTTTTTTAAGCTATTTGGAAAAAGAAACAGTGCAACTGTTTTTCAAGCCATGAAAGAGGAAGGGCTGATGAAAAGTGGTAAGATTTACTCTATAAAATATTCTAAAAAAGGAATAAATGAATGTGGTAGTGAGATAAACTTTAATGTACAGTAAGGCACCACAAAGGAAGTCTTCTGTATATCAGGCCATTTTTTGTAAAATTGCATGTTGGCGGGTATTTTTTTTTATTTGATTTTTGTAATTATTTCTTTGCCATCAAAAGTTCTTGTTCTTGGTTTGTTTTATGTTTAAGCCTCATAATCTACAGAATACCAAGGGTGGTGGTGTATTTCGGCCTTGAGTTCAAGAAGGCATTGCAATGCTAAAGCACCACAAAGCCTTGTTGCACTCAAAGGACAAATTTATCACTTTTATTAACTTGGGTAAAATAGACATAAACCATTTAATTTTGATTTTTTATGTTTGCATTGGTTATAAAAAGAGAGCATGCGGCAGCCAAAAGGACCATGTGGGAGAGCCTAAGATACAAATTTTCAACTTTTTTTTAGGCCTAATTTATCCTAAGTATGAACATACTGCTTTTAATTGTGACAGTGTGTGTATGTGAATGGAAAGGATGGTTGGAATCACTTGCAATTATGCACACTTTCAAGCTTTATATCCACTAAATAAGGTTAACTAACTGCTATGACATCACTGGTTTTAGTAAGAGCTTTCTTAAAACTAAAGGCCACTAAAATGAATTTATATCCCAATCAGAGAATATCTGCAGTTGAGAATTTTCAGGGTTTTTGTTGACAAAGTTGTTAGTAAATCATCAGAAATGTTATCACTGGTTAGTCTGCAGTTATAAACATTACAAACCAGTGTGTGTGTTTATGTGTGTAAGGGTTGGACGAGTGAGTGATTTTGCAGTGCATGTGTGGGTTTCTCTGATATTTTCATTTTTTCTATTTATTTAGTTACTCTGTTCACAGATTTCAAAATACCAGTTTAATCTAGTGTTAAACACATCTTAGTGAGCTTTGTTAAACAACATATACAGGTTAGAATCTTGCTGCAACATGAAAAATATGGTATTGCAGAAAAATGTATTATTATACAGCCACCACACTTATATTTTCCTTACCAACATGTACATTTTTGATGAAAAGAAAAAGAAAAAATGTTTTTTTTGTTTCTTATGAGAAATGATATAAAAAATATGAACAAATTTCACAAATTTGTCATCTTAATGTTTCAACATTTGCAATAATTTACAAAAAAACATTCTTTATAATGATAGTCTTCCTTGGTACAGTTTTGATTTTCAAAACTGACAAGCACCTGATAAATAATAATATAAACTGATATCCAGTCAAGTCAGAATTTCAATGGGATCTGTCCACTATGAAGACAGTACTGTTGCTTTCAAAACTCTGTATTTGAGTTCTGATTATGGCAGTGACTATGATCAGAGAAAGTAATAAAATAATAAAGTGGATTTTCTTGGTAGCTAATTCAATGTCAACATTGTAAGAAAAGTTTGATATAGTGTTAAAAATAATTACCTGCACAAATGTCTCGTCGCTTTCTGACAACACTTGGCTTTATGAGGTGCTCATCCTCACCAACTGTAGGATCATACTGATCAAATGGCACTGGTGATGATGAAGAAAGATTGTCATTTTCACTATCAGAGAAGTGATCAATGAATCGAGGCTGATCATAAATGGGTTCAGAATCTTCAGTACTTTGACTGAAATCAGAAAAATTAAGTTTTCAATGATCATACTTCGTATAATCCAGATTATTCCATATGGCTAATAAGCTGGGTCCATATACCCAAGATAACTACAGAGGGCTGCCATGGGTGGCTAATTTCCCTGAAAGAAATGTCCTGATACACCAGCCCAGCAGAACTTTACAGAGAAGAAACCAGAAAAATTTGTTAAAGGTCATTGTGACCGTGACCTTTGGCACAATGACCCCAATATAAATAGAATTATTCCTATCATCATACCCAAATAACATGTCAAGTTTGGTTTGATCAACTCAGCAAAACTGTAACTGTAGAATGAAAACTAGGAAAATTTCCAAGTTAAAGGTCACTGTGACCTTGACCTTTGGCAGAGTGATCTTAAAATAAACAGGGTTCTTCCTCTTCCTCAGATCATACCAAACCCACATGTCAAGTTTGATATCATTCTGCAGATAGGAACTTTAAACAGAGAGCAGAAAACAGGAAAATTTGTAAGTTAAAGGTCACTGTGACCTTGATCTTTACCACAATGATCTAGAAATAAATAGGGTTCTTCTTCTCATCATACTCAACCCACATTCAAGTTTGGTTTTGATAGATACAACGAAAATTTATTTGGAGAGCAGAAACCAACACCCAGAAAATTCTCCTCAGGTTCAGGGTCACTATGACCTTGACCTTTGGCACAATGACCCGAAAATAAACATGATTCTTCATCTCATCATACCCAACCCACAGTGGGTTGTCAAGTTTGGATTGATTAGACAAGCTCCACTTCAATTGGAAAGCGGACACAAAATCCGTCTACAGACGAGGGACAGATGAAGAGACAGCATCAGGGCTAATTTCAGAGAGATAATAAAAATCGGGGATTTTCTTGGACTTTTCTGGGGAATTTTGAAGTACATTTGAGGATCATATATTCCAAAACAGTATCTGTATCTGATACTTCCTCTTAGGAAGCTCTCGCTCTGTAAAACAAGATTGAATCAGCTGAATTCTTAGTTGCATTATGAGAAAACCTTGCAACTTGATGTTTCAGTATTTTGAAATCAGTGCAGAGGGTTAACTAAATATATTTTTCAATCAAAAAGTCTGGGTTTCAAGCACTTCCACAGACCCTGATTCAGTTCCAAAGAGCACTCTGAGGAATGGTACAAACCCTGACAGCCATGATGCTAAATCTTATTTGTAACTAATCATAACTATTTCATAGTAAATATATATGAGACATATTTTCTGTTTATTCAAATCTCAGTTTTTAATATTCTTCTTATAACTGTGTCACAACAGAAAGACCTATTTCACTTTTCTTGTAAACAAGAATATGCCACTGCTCTCCTGCTATACTGCATAATACAATTACCATATATTGAATTCATCTAATTTTACTGACTACTTGATAATTGAGTAAGGGAGGTCTATGTTGAGTCAAATATGCCTCTCGAGGATAAAATAAAGGACACTGGTCCAGGGTGGTGGTGGGGGGGGGGGATAAATTTGGGAAGCTACAGATCAAGTTCAGTTGTGCATCGACAATGACATATTAACGTAATCGTACCTGGCAAGTTATAGCAAGTGGGGAGGGTTTTTACTGTTCGTTTTACCTCAGTTTCAAGAGCACCAACATTGCTTATGTAGGACAACAATTTGCACTGTAACCTGCACAGTTGTTGCATTTATATTGGTTTTTCCTGTCACGTTTTGAAAAAACAAACATAAACACAACAACTGCACAGGTTATGGCACAAATGGTGTTCTGATTCTGAAATTATGAAGTCTCAGGCATAAACGAGTGTTGGATTTTCTCGACAGGGATGAAGACATTGGGGTGATAAACAAGCAATGAAAAACAAATAAAATTCAAGTATTTTTTAAATCTTTAATAATAATTTTCCTTTATTCTTTTATCTTATTCAACATGTGGTAACTCGTGAAAACTTACCTATTTCTGTTGCATCCCAAATTGGCAAAACGTATAAACTTGCAACTAATTCTTGTTGACTGCATATACTTGAAAATGGGTGTGCGACCTATACATGAGCTTAGGCAAAAGGGAGGAATTCCAAGTGTGAGTTGGGGGTGCGACTTATACATGGGAGCGACGTATACACGGACATATATGGTATTTTTGGTATACTGCGATAAACGTCTGAGATTGGCAGTGCATTGTTTACTTTTGGGAAAATCTCGAACCTCCATAAAAAAATTCAATGCGGGGGCATTTTTCCAACGCGGGTGGTGCCTGAAAAACAAAACCCTTTTTTTTTGGGGGGGGGGGGGGGGGGGGGGGGGGGGGGGCCTTAAATCTCTCAGTTTTCAACAAATCGTCGTGGTTTTTTATCTAGTCAAAGAAAATGTTAATGTAAATCAGCATATAATTAAAATCAGAGGTTTACTTTAAGTAATCGCACAAACATTAAAATGGAAATAACAAGGGGCCATAACTCACTCAATTTTTAAACACTTGTCAAAAAACATTATTAATACAAGGCATGATATCAAAATTTTTCAATTTCAAATGTTTACTGTTCAAGTTATTGCATAAACAAGCAAATTTCGAGCAACAAAGGGCAATAACACTCTCAATTTTTTAGATATCTTCATTGTTTTCAAACTTGTCCAAGAAATCATTACTGTAAAGCAGTCTACCACATTTTATTGAAATTTGATGTCTGAACAGTTAAAACAGTTGAAAGTTAATGCATAAACTTTAAAAATTCAGACAAAATACAAGGGTCAATAACTCATAAAAGGGGGATGGGGGGGGGGGGGGTGGAGATAATAACAGGGGTTCACACATTAGCTTCTTGGACTTAACAAATGAATAACCTTGAATACTTGAGCAAGATACTTTACTCATCTCACTCAGGTGCACCAAGCCATATAAATGTGAATGTGCTTTGGTTGGGAATGTAATCTGCTATGGTATGTTTACTCCAGGGAAAGTCATCCACTTAAGGAAACACCTACTTAGACAATCTCATACAGAAAAAACGTTTTTATCAAACAGGTATACTGCTTTCTACTAGCTTAAAAATGTTGTTTCCAAATTAAAGAGTCATAACTTTAAAAAAGACAAATCAGTTTGTTTTTTTCATGATTATCTACCTAGGACACATACTTTACGCATACCAAGACATACAGTTGCTTGGACAGTTGGCAGGACACATGGATGGAACAAGGGACAGATTTTTATGTACTAAATTTCATGCACAGGGATTTCGAACATGCCTACATGATACTGTTACAATAATTATCAACTCACCTGTTGCTACTGCTTTTTGTAACTGGATAACCACTGTACATTTCAGAAGGAAGAGGTGCTGGAGGGCGTTTCTCAATGTTGTAGTAAAGTTTCTCTTCATATGCTGGTGGACAGGGACCTTCTGGCGGCTGTAAGAATGTAATCTCAGTTTCTTCTCTCCGTTCCCATGCATCTTTGAAGAATGGTATGTATACAGCTGCTGTGAGAAAGAAAAAATGAAAATTCCATGCATAAATTAACATGTTAATGAACTAAAATAAAAATAATCACAAGTTAGTAACAAAATAATCTTTTAAATCACACACCATTCAGAAACAGGTCTGCATTTAGTTTAAAACTACGGTCTGCAGACAAGAATATAAACTCGACCAATTGTTCAGTTATTAGACAATCACAGCTTTAGAGATAGCAAACAATACCATTAATTTCATCCTCACAGTTGGTTATGGGCCTGGAGATGTTTTGGCGACTTTTTGTACACTTTGACAGTTTATATCCTGGTGTTTTGTAGTTCTTTCTAGGAAAGTCTTGGCTGCCTATTTAGGCAGCCAAGACTTGCCTAGAAACAGCTGTCAAGGTACCTAGAATGTAACATGCAAGTTCACCCACTGACTGCCTGTTGGGGCAAAGTCGGAATTCGGCCTTAAGGGTTAATCTCAGTTTTTTCAAACTGGAGCATTTCTATCTCTAATTCAACCCTTATATGCCTTTGAATTTTTGGTCAAAACATGCCTCCTTGTTGATACTGCATCAAAGTCAATAGAATAGGTAGACAATAGACATTTAAAGCTGGCTTTCATCAAGCAATGGCTGTAGTTGTGCTTGGTGGAAATGAAACTTCTTGTGGATAATTAACTGTACTCTCTTGTCCCTGAATGACTTCAACAGAAATGACTGAAAGCGAAAAGGAAGATCGACTATGAATAAGACATGGTTTACACCTATTATACTAGTAAAACAGACCCTGTATACTACATAAATCAAACACTGTTTCAATTCCCTTGGATGCCATGGGCTAACTGTCACTTGTGAAATGTTGTGCATCACACAACAACTTCATATCAGCTTATTGAGAAAATCTCAAAGAATGATATGTGAGATTCTGGGCCAGTCATACTGTTCTTGCACTAAACCATTTACCATGTTTCAGGTCTGGCTGTTTAAAAATATGCAGAACAGGGAACTTCACACCTACTAAATTTGTGAACTGCATAGGTTGTGATGCAAATTCACTTGCAAAGGAGTGGACACTCTGGCCAAATAATTAGTCAAGGACGGGTCAATGAAGAGAATAAGGGTGACCCTTCTTATTTTGATTATGTAAGAGCCAAGGAAGGTGAGAGCCATGGTTCTCATCAAATGATCAGGCCTGATGTTGCTATATAACATATGGGCATTTCAACTTATATTTTATACATTGTCAATTTGCAAATATATTTGGTAGCATTCCCACTGTGTCATACATTATTAAACATAATAATTACACTGTGGGAAGGACTAAAACAGATTTTTTTTAAGATTAACCCTTTACCTAACGAACTGGTCACATCTGCACGCATAATTTACAAATGGAGCAGAAAAAAAGATTTCGACAAATTTCAACAAAACCATATCAAGTGCCACCCTCAATGGAATGACATCATTGAGTTTGTTCCAGTGAGGGGTCACATGCTATGGTTTTGTTGAAATTTTTTAAACATTTGAAATAAAATAATTAAAATTACAAATTCTGATATTGTGTGTGCTGGGTAAAGAGTTAAATACTGCCCTGTCGTGTCAAATTTGGACATCAAAAAATTCATGTCACATTCTTGCAGTCTTGATAAACTCAAGCAAAGCTATGAAATAAGTGTTAATTTATTGGACATCACATATGGCTCAAGACTTATGCCTAGGAGGTGTTTCTGGTCAAGTGTCATCTGCCTTCACAAGCAGATGACACTCGACTAGAAACAGCTGCTCAGATTTTATGTTTCTCCCAACTCACTATTATCTGAACCATCAGTGCCAGAGCACCTCCTGAATTACATCACAGGCAAGTAGACTTGACTTCAAGTTTCTTAGTGTTACTCATCTCCTGTTAGTTCACATTTTTGGTAAAAGAAACACTACAAATTAACCATGAAGGGCCTGGACAATTGTCTTAAATGCACACCTGACCACAGTCTGTACACATCCAGTGGCGTAGCAGTGATTTCTCGTGATTTCCACTGTCCAGGTAATTTGCTATTGTTAACAGGATTTCCTCATGACGGCATGTGGAGGGCACCTGTTCTGAGGTGTTCCAAACTTGGAGATAGGCCTTTTAAAGGTTAATGATGACAAACACAATGGTAGCCCAAATAGAGGAAATATTGTGCCAAAATTATGAAGCATTTGAATACCTTTTGCCAAGTACTGCAGAGTTTCCCCATAGTTTGTGGTTACATGTCTTCAGTGAAGCATACAATTTAGTTCAGGACTTAGCTATCAAAATAGAATGAAACTGTTAGGTAAAACAAGAGGCCCCATGGGGCCTGAAGCACTCATCTTGAACAGAACACAATTTAAACAGAGTCCAAGAATGAGTCTACATTAAGCAAGCCATCTCCATAGGCTACTCTGTCAATCATTGAGTCCCTCAGGAGTGACAAAAATAATCTGGGCATCATGCCTTTTCTTCAGTTGATTATAAAGTAAAATGTAGAGCTCCCCTATGAAGCCCCTTGATACAACCTATGTGGGTTAATCTTAGTTCCACGCCTCTAGAGGGTACTGAATACAAAATTTTTAATTCTTCAGCAAAATGGCCAATTCCGGCTCCCATAGAGAGCCCAAATATGAACCCAAATCTACCCCCCCCCCCCTGCCCCCTCCTAGAGATATTGTATACCAAATATGAAAGCATTCCGACTGGTGGATCTGAAGACGAAGATTTTTAAAGAAATTTCCTCATATTGCACTAAGTAAAAATTTGGGCTACCATAGTGAGCCAAAATATCTACCTAGGGATCTGATTTAAACAAACTTGAATCTGACCCCCTTAGAGATGTTGCATACCAAATATCAAACCATTCTGACTGGTGGATCTGAAGAAGAAGATTTTTTTAAATTACCCTCCATACTGAACAAAGATAAAGTTTGGGTTTCCGTAGGAAGCCCAAATATTAACCTAGGGACTTGGTTTGAACAATCTTGAATCTGACCCTCATAACAATGATGTATACTAAACATTAAAAGATTCTAACTGGTGGTTCTGAAGAAGAAGATTTTTAAAGAATATTCGCCATATTACCCTATGTTAAAACTTCGGGGTCCTGTAGAGAGCCAAAATATGAACCAATGAGCTTTATTTCAACAAACTTTTATCTGACCCCCCCCCCCCCCCCCCCCCCCCCTCCCCTATGAATGCTGTATACCAAATATCAAAAGATTCTGATCATTGGTTCTGGAAAAAAGATTTTTTAAAATTTTTGCAAATATGCTGACTCCGCATTTTTTCGATGCCCATTACAGAACACCCTAACATAACCGATGGCAATTTTTTTTTACCACTCAATTCTATTGGTCCTAAGGATACTTCATACCAAATTACAGCTCTCTGTTCCGTGTGGTTTGGGAAATATAGACGTTTGAAAATATTTCTATTTTTAGCTCCCAGGGTTCCCATGGGGGATGCGGGAATTTTTTTTTTTCATGAGTCAAGTTCTTATGACCCAATAATACCACAAACCAAATTTGGTTCATACCGGACCATCGGTTCAGAAAGTTAAAAAATTTATAGTAATTTATATATTGTTTATACTTACCAATGACCCAGACATAGCTGGTGCTAACTCTTAAAATATAGGGCCAAACACAAATTTTGCCCCCCAATCCCCAAAATTTGCATCTAAAACTAAAGAAAACATGTCCTGAAAGGCCCTCCACACTTCGCCCCTACTGCGCATGCGCAGTGTCAAGGACGTTCCGAAATTTGCGCCATTAATCATTCTAATAACCAGTGCCTGGTAAGCGCTATGTACTCAGCGGGGAGGCAAGAGTTCCCAACTCCTGGGAGGGCCATCCCCGTCTGGGTCATTGGTAAGTATAAAAAATATATAAATTACTATAAATTTTTTAACATTTTTATACTGTACCAATGACCCAGACATAGCTGAATAGTAAAAAGGCTGGAGGGCCAAGGACATAGAGCAAAATGGAATACGCTCAATAAAATAAAATAGAGTCATCCCCTGTAGGGAAAAAGAAGTAATAGGCCTTACATGTATCTTTCTTATTTATGATAAATTAGAAAGATACAACACCTTCCAAAATTGAGCTTCATACATCCATGTACTCTATTAATATCCAATATAATCCTTATACTAATAATTTTTAAAGTAAGTCAATAAATAAAGTAAGTCTAGAGAATAGAGACTCTTATACTCCTAAAAGTGTCTGAGGATTGCATAATCATGTCCGTTGACATATGCAATATTCAAAAGCTATACTTTAAAAACTAAGACTTGAATGAATTTTAAAAACCTAAACTTCTCACTAAACAACCATCCCAATAACAGCTCAGAATTACTAACTCCGGAGGAGGTATCCCCTTGTTTTCATAGTAAAACAGGTGACCCAAGGGAACACCCTCCCCCCCCCCCCCTTTTCTTGCCCTGGGTCAAATAGCCCAGAGCAAAGAGGGCAGCCAAACGGAGACACTGCCGAAACAGACAGCCTACCTAGCTATAGTAGCAACTGTTAAGTGAATGACATTCTGAGCAGTAGATAATAGACCTAACAATAGAGGCCTCCAGAAATGGACTCGATATTTCTGAGATAAAAATTCATGAATGTGGATGGCTGAGCGCAATGAGCGGCCTTCAAAAATCTATAATAGCGACACTATTAATGTAAGCCCAAGAAGTAGAAGAACTCTTACTTCATGAGCCGAAATCTTAAGCACAACTGCTAAGTCAATGATATACCATAAGCAGTACCGATAGTTAATAGAATCCATTAACAATAAAATGGAGCGTAACGTCCTTCTACTAGACATCAAAGACAGAAGAAGCTTACGCCCTTTGTAATAAACAGATATCTGTTTATAAATACATAAACTGTACCCGGAAAGAGTAAAGGCCTATGCCCATACGAAGACGGAAGGACCTTAAAATAATAGGTTCCGGATAATAGGAGCCTAACTCTTATGCAACAATCCAACCTAAATAGTAACGGAAGTATTGATTCCGAAACTATGAAAGTGAAAATCATACATCGATAGTGCATGAAACTCACTGACTCTACAGTAAAAGAGAAACCAACAGAATTACTGTCTAAAAGGTCAGAATTTGAAAACTACTGTTTCCAGAGGCTCAAATAATTACTTAGCTAAATAAGAACCGAAGTTAAAATCCGTATAGGAATTTAATCTAAAGATTCTAAGTCTATTTATCAAAAAGTTACTAACTGACTTAGATAAAGAGACAAAAGACTCAATTGTAAACTATCGTAGAGTGCATAGGTATGAGGTAACATAAACCTATAACCTAAATAATAACAGGCTGCAGTAGATCTTGTGAAACAAGTATACTAAAAAATAGCAATGAGTAGTATGGAGGGATCAACAATATGAACATAATGATCCCTACACCACGACGGAAGAGCCTCCACTTTAGCCACATAGAATAGCGAAGAAGAGGATCTCCTATAGTAAGAAATCGCGTCCAAAGCTCGTCCAGTACAGTGCTTACAATGCAATACGGACCACACAACGGAATACATGAAGGTTGCGACCTTGCTGGTTGTGATAAAGATGACACGATTTACCCAGTGAAAAAGATCCTCACATAGAGGAAGATTTCACGTTAAGACCCACAGTAGACAAGAGAGTAAATTACTCATGATCTCTGTGAAGATAGAGATGCTATCAACAGAAATGTATTGTGGTTGTTTATCTTAGCAATACCTGCTAAAACAACAGCGCCGGAGGATACGCGTATCCTATCATTCCGTCCTATAGATCAATAGAGCGTTAACAATATTAGCTCAGGGATCTGGACAAGCCAACACATACGTCTGCAATTGATTAGCAAGCTGTGTCATAAATAAATCATCATTGGGCGCTCCCATAGATAGCAAATCTGATTGAATACTTGTTTGTTGAGAGTCCATTCTGACAGCAACAAGCGACCCGTAAGAGAACGGGAGTCCGATAAAACAATCAGACGACCCGGAATATGATGGACCAAAACTGAACTTGGTGTACTATAACCAACAGACGGATTCTTTCCATTAAATTGAATAACGGAAACGAAAGAGTGCCTCCCTGGTTCCGGAGATACGCCACTACTGTCGAATTAAAGGACAGGAATTTGGGCATGCGTTTCTGAATAATGTTCATGCAATGACATAAAGCAAGCCTAAAAAACATTATTCCGCGGAAGTTAAACTGATTGCTAAAAGACTGCGGAACCCAAAGACCCTGGCACTTCGAATCCGTAGGGATCAGTATTATATCCCAATCTGTTTGACTGGCAACCGTCATAACAGCCACACTCGGGTCCGGCAACTGCGGCGGCACTCTCTGAGTCAACCACCGAATGTTTGCCCCAGTCTGAATCTCTTGTAACACTAGATAGACAAGAGAACGTGTAAATCGAGCAATTCATGGATTGCCGAAAAGTTGCCGTCGAAGAGAAGCTCCTCCGAGAACGAAGCGACTCTGAGAGAGTTCTTAACCTTACTATCCACGCGTGTGGATGTAGCTAGGGCTGCGTCACGTCTAACTAACTCCAATCAGCCACTGAAGGGCGGAGTTATACGTGAACAAACTACTGCCCTCAAAAGAAATTACATTGAGAATAATATCCCGTAAATTTTTTCTTGAAGACGTAATGATAACGCCTCAGTAAGGCGGATTACGTATAATAAAGCGTCTAAGTTAAGTCTACTATACATAATGTCGTTCCCAACATTGAAATTGGAAAAGACATAAACGGCGAAAAAGAATATATGCAGTCTTTAATCACACCGTCTAGACGCATATGAACTCTCGGTATGCCCTGCTCTGCCAAAATAAACTATTTGTATAAATGATAAAATGGCAGAAATGAGCAACGCGGACAAGAAACTAAACTATCATGCTTAGTAGCAGGCTTGTATATATATATATATAGCGTCGAAAAATAAAACACATGTTGTAATGACAATATTGGACTGCGTCGGTAAGTCAGGGACAATGTCCCTGAACCGATCGAAAAATCCGAGTCCAATGACGCTATAAGTCTCTTATCCAAGATCGCAGCAATGAAGTCCGAAATAATAATCACTGGAAGATAATGCCAGAAGATATGAAAGGCATCTTCCGATACTACTAAAGGGAAAACTCGAAATCTTTCGAATCCCTTTCGCCATCCTGTCGGACCCTATAAAGCGTTCGGTCGTCCGTAGCTGATGCAACCGCGGACCGCACCGACCCAGCGCCGTCGGATAATTCCTGATTCGACCGAGAAACTGTCAATTGCTGGGATGCTGCGAAACAACTGTGCTAACTCGGATAGCACGTCCGTCACTGAGGCCTGAGGAGAAGCGGTCTTACGATGCATTGCCGCTGGAAGCTCCGTGATCGTTACCCCGTGCATACTACCAATATGCGAGCGAACGGAGTGTATAGGCCTCGTGTCCCTTGGCTACCGGATGGCGCGACCTATTCGCCGTGGAATCACTGAATGCCGAAACTGATCGGATACTCGAGGTCACGTAGCCAATGTGCGGTCGTGTGCCCTGCTGTGAGGATGAGGAAGCATTAAAGACAGTCTCTCGGACTGTCAATATAACGGAGCGTCCCGACCAACGGACATATGCTCCGAATGTAAAATATCTGAACCACAACATGCGGTCCCCTATGTTGTTGGGCGAGAGAAGGACCTCTCTCGCTCACGGCCCGGACGGACCTGGACAAGCCAGGAACCGGACTAACAGGCTTCCTCCGATCTGTCCTCAATCTGCCGTCACTGGGTGAGTACTAAAGTAATTAAAGTGCTCGCATCACCCAAATCTCCTTCCTAGACCGCAACGGACGAACCCGGCAGCCGAACCATTCGATGAATGTACGCTACACCGGGTGAGCTAGCGAATGTCACTCCGTAGGCGATAGACATATTCCATGAGCACTTATTGCTGCTAACTCTTCATTAACTATGACGACAGAGGCACACTTTTGAAAGACATCTCCATAACTCTTCGAACAAGAAACCAGAAATGCTTGGTTAGCAAGCATAAAATAATAATATATATAGCGTCGTTCAATAATTCGAAAGTTTGTGTGACATTATTGGACTATGTCGGAACTGAGGGACGATGTCCCTGAACCGAACCAAAAATTTCTAAGTCCACCGACGCTATCAATTTCTTATCCGGCATCGCAGCATTCTGGTCCGATGAAAGAAGCTGTAGAAGACCAAGTCAGATGACATACACAACAGCATATGTTGTTCCGAAAGGGAAAGCTCGAAATCCTCCGAATCCCTTTCGGTATCCCGTCGGACCGGATGAAACTTTCGGACGTCCGTACCCACTTCCGCGGAGCGTCCCGACCCAGCATCGTCGGATAAAATATATGCGACAGATTCAGTTGATGCTGGGATGCTGCGATAAACTGTGCTATTAAGGCAAGCACGTCCGTTCCCGAGGCCTGTGCAGTAGCGGTCTTACGATGCATTGCCGCCGGAAGCTCCGTGTACGTTGACTCCCGCACACTTCCTATGCGAACGTCCGGAGTCTGCAGGCCTCGTGTCCCTGGCTACCGGATGGTGTGACCTGGTCGCCGAAGAATCCTTGATCGGCGAAGCTGGTAATATATCGGCGGTCACGCAGCCAAGGTGCGGTCGTGTGCGCTGACGAGAAGAGGAAGCATTAGCAGTCTCAGCGGACTGCCTATACAACGGAGCGTCCCGAGCGACGGACGTATGCTCCGCTTGCGACACATTTTGTACCACAACATCTGGGGCCAGATGTTGTTGAACGAGAGAGGGGCCTCTCTCGCTTGCCGTCCGGATGGACCGGAACGAGCTATGAACCGGACTAAAAGGCTTCCTGCGTTCTCCCTCCGATCCGCCGTCACTGGGCGTGCATTAGGTTAATTTATAGTGCTCGCATCACCCCAAAATTCCTTCTAGACCGCAACGGACGAACCCGGCTGCCGAACCATTCGGTGAATGGACGCTACACCGGGCGAGCTAGCGGACGTCAAAGGCCGTCGAACCTACTAGGGTCCTCTTAGGCAATTGGCGTATTTACATGAGCACTTTTCCGCTAGCCCTTCATTAATTGTGACGACGGAGGCACACTGTTGGAAGACATCACAGATACATCACCCTAATCTTGATCGTCTGAAATAGAAATTGATAAAGTAGAGTGACCCTGCGGGGAAAGGACCGGAGTGTCCAAATCCCCAACAACATACCGTGACATACGCTTCCCATATTGTCATCGAAATCATACGATACAGAATAGGAGTTAATGCGAGTACACTGACCACATATAGAATGATAATAAAGTCAGAGGAAGACTTCCTCTTAAAACAACTGATCAATATCCTTTCAATGTGAAAAGAAAACAAGTCCTGGTACTCGCACTAACCCCTGGCAATCAAAATACATAATAATAATATGATCCATTAATATAGAAAAAATAATTGAAATCAAAATATTTTGAAAAAATATTTTTTCAGAACAGCCCAAGTTTCTGAAAAGTAACGTTGAGCCCCAATGGATCCCAAGCCTAAGTGTGGACAAAAATTTTAAAAATATTTTAAACAATTTATTCAACACTTACGAACAATAATAATGTATCTAGTTATGATTAAAATAACATCAAGATATTATTTTTTAGAAATCCCCCCCTCACACAGAGGGCTGTTGTAAATGTAAACAATGAGTGTAAAAACACTAAAATAAGACTCCAGGCACCCAGGCCCGAAATCAGTTACCAAAAATATACTATCTGATGCAAAACAGAGACTTCCAGGGAAGAAACTGCAGAACATCAGATGGTAGATGCAGAACACAACGCCTAACCACCCGTAGGTGAAGACGTAAACATGGGGAAAGAACAGAATTCATTCTGTTATTCAGCTAAAACTCCCAAGAAAATTTAGTAATAATAATTACAATGAAAGTGTCAATGACACTGTAGCTCAACTTGACAAACTTGAACTTGGTAAGTTATAAATGAAATGGCAAAATTGAAGATCATTGGTACCAGTGTCATTTTTTTTTGCCAGTGGCAACATTTTTTGACAGAAACCGAAGAAAATCGATAGCTCCCATCTAGAGGCCTTCCCAAACAAGCATGCCAGGTTTCAAAGCAATCCGATCATAAATGTGCCCTGTAGGGTGTACAAAAGGGAAATATTGTGGTCTGACTCGACTAAATTCTAAGAACGTTGGCCGTGGCAACATTTTTTGACGGAAATTGAAGAAAATCGATAGCTCCCATCTAGAGGTCTCCCCAAACAAGCTTACCAGGTTTCAAAGCAATCAAATCATAAATGTGCCCTGTAGGGTGTGCCAAAGGGAAATATTGTGGTCTGACTAAACTGAGTTCTAAAAACGTTGGCCACGGCAACATTTTTTGACAGAAATTGAAGAAAATCGATAGCTCCCATCTGGAGGTCACCCCAAACAAGCATGCCAGGTTTCAAAGCAATCTGATCATAAATGGGCCCTGTCGGGTGTGCCAAAGGGAAATATTGAGGTCTGACTAAACTAAGTTCTACGAACGTTGGCCGTGGCAACATTTATTGCCGGAAATTGAAGGAAATCGATAGCTCCCATCTAGAGGTCACCCTAAATAAGAATACCACATTTCAAAGCAATCAAATCATAAATGTGCCCTGTAGGGTGTGCCAAAGGGAAATATTGTGGTTTGACTAAACTAAGTTCTAAGAACGTTGGCCGCGGCAACATTTTTTGACGAAAATTGAAGAAAATCGATAGCTCCCATCTAGAGGTCACCCCAAACAAGCATGCCAGGTTTCAAAGCAATCCGATCATAAATGTACCCTGTAGGGTGTGCCAAAGGGAAATATTGAGTCTTCTGACTAAACTAAGTTCTAAGAACGTTGGCCGCGGCAACATTTTTTGACAGAAATTGAAGAAAATCGATAGCTCCCTTCTAGAGGTCTACCCAAACAAGCATACAAGGTTTCAAAGCAATCTGATCATAAATGTGCCCTGTAGGGTGTGCCAAAGGGAAATATTTAGGTCTGACTAAACTAAGTTCTACGAACGTTGGCCGTGGCAACATTTTTTGCCGGAAATTGCAGAAAATCGATAGCTCCCATCTAGAGGTCACCCTAAATAAGCACACCAGGTTTCAAAGCAATCAAATCATAAATGTGCCCTGTAGGGCGTGCCAAAGGGAAATATTGTGGTTTGACTAAACTAAGTTCTAAGAACGTTGGCCGCGGCAACATTTTTTGACGGAAATTGAAGAAAATCGATAGCTCCCATCTAGAGGTCACCCCAAACAAGCATACCAAGTTTCAAAGTAATCTGATCATAAATGTGACCTGTGAGGTGTGCCAAAGGAAATTGTGGACGTACGTACTAACGTACTAACGTACGTACGTACGTACGTACGTACGTACGTACGTACGTACGTACATACGTACGCCGACGGACGAGAAGTGATGGCAATAGCTCAGCTTGACTTTGTCAAGTTGAGCTAAAAACTATGCCAAAAGCATGGGAGAATAGCAAGGGGGACCTTAAAGGACAGGGAGAGAGGAAAACACTTGAAAAAACAGTGTAACTAAATAATCAGAATGACAACAAAATGGCTGCTGCCTTGAAAATAGGTAACTTAAGATAATTTCATTAAAAAATTTTAAGTTACAGCCCTGATAATATTCTGTCACACATTCCTTTCCTCTCCTCCTTCTCTATCCTCCTTAGAATCACCATTTCACTAATATTTATGTGTCTGGCATCATTTAAACTGAGATTTATAAGCACAAAGATCAGTCAGATGTTAACTGATGAAGGGCCAAACTTAGAATGATTAATGGCGCCAATTTCGGAACGTCCTTGACACTGCGCATGCGCAGTAGGGGCGAAGTGTGGAGGGCCTTTCAGGACATGTTTTCTTTAGTTTTAGATGCAAATTTTGGGGATTGGGGGGCAAAATTTGTGTTTGGCCCTATATTTTAAGAGTTAGCACCAGCTATGTCTGGGTCATTGGTACAGTATAAAAATATAGAAATTTTGGGCAGGGCCAAAAATCTTACCCCTCCTATTACAAAGCCAAATATTACTTCACGAACTTCGTTTGAACAAACTTGATTCTACACCTGATATGGAAGCTCCATAGCATTGTACACACTGGTTCTTGAGAAGAAGATTTTAAAAATATTTTGGAGCATTTTCTCCCACTCCCTCCCTATGGGGCTGGGCATGTTGAGTTGAACAAAAATGAAATGCCCCTTTGGGACCATCACTCACACAAACTTTCACTTAAAATGGCCCAGTGGCTTTGGAGGAGAAGACCAAAACATGGTGTTGACAGATGAAGAGCGAGGAGATTAGCTCAGCTTGACTTCGTCAAGATGAGCTAAAAAAAAAGGGTTTTGTTTCTTAGGCAATCCCTCAGTGAAATTGAACCTGTTGAATATTTTTTATTGGCTTGCAGTGTCTTTCAAAATTAATATGGAATCGCGACACTTTAAAATTTTACCTTTTGTGAAAATATGCTTAAAATACAGTTCCTATTTATTATATTTTTGTAAACATCCAGTTTTCTCTGTTCTGCAGAAAATAACTCAACTATTATGTGGATGGTATTTCTTTTTGAAAAAAGGTTACTTAAATATAACAAACATGCATAAACAAATGAAAGTGTCAATGACACTCCAGCTTAATTTGACTGTGTGTAGTGTTTGATGAAAAGGACAATGTTCAATGTTTACGAAAGGATTATGAAATAAGACAATAATTGTGATAATTGAGATGTTACATTCTGTACCCTATGCTATGTTTTCAACAAGAATAATTTGAGGTCTAGAGTGTACTAAGGAATTGAGGACTGGGTTGATGTGGCCCTGACAGTTAAAGTTTGCCAACCCAAGTTACCAAGTCACAGAAAAATCATTCCAAAAAAATCCTGTAGAGTGTGGTAGAAGAATTAGATCTGAGGCTTGGGGCCCCATACGGCTCTCACGGTTGATCGATCTGAACCAAAATGGGAAATTCATCCAGATATTTATTCAGAAATCCATCTGGACATCTCAATACAAAGTCACTTAATCAAGTTGCAATGAAATCACCTCATAAATATGGTCTGTAGACAGTATCGAAGGTTTTAAGAGCAAGGGCTGGTGAGGCCTCACCATTGACCAATTTAAACCAAAATACATGTAGGATGTTCTCATCTGGTCAACAGACCAAGCCATACTACCAAGTTACAATGAAACTGCTTCATAAATTTGATCTGTAGACTGTGGTAAATAAAAGATTTGAACCCGCAAGCTGTCCCAGTTGACAGATCTTGACCAAACTAAGATGTTCTCATCTAGACATCATACAAAAAGAAAGGATGATCCATGTTTATGAAAGGATGATTAACTGGTAGAGGGCTACATTATTTCCCAAAGGTGATTCGAAACATGAGTATTTTTTATCAAAGATACCATGCTACCAGCAAGGAGAATCTTGGTTTAGCAAGAATTTGCTCGCAAACAATTGTTTTCTTACTATTTATTGGAGAGAGCCTATTGTTTGTTTGTTTGTTTGTTGGTTGTTAACGTCACATATTTATGCTCCATGGCTAATCGTGACACAACATGGAGATGAAGTCAAGTTTAGTCAATCATTGATCTACATGTTGCCCATTTTAGAGGACTTTCACCCCAAGCATTGGTGACTGGGTCCTATTTTACTAGTAAAGCGGAACTGGTTTACCACAGTAAACAAGTGCTGCTTACTTCCCGGGGTTCCCACGGGGATAGAGAGCCTATTGGCACTCTCCAATTAATAGTAATAAAGCTATTTAATATAAATACTTTTTCCTACTGTTGAGCAAAAGGCAAGCTTATGCATAAAGTGTGAAGCTACTTAAGTGGCTTTCAGCACTTTTCAATAGAGCCATGAGAGTGGCCTAGCATTCAACAAGTTAAATAAGGAAAGAATTGTGACATTTCGCAATATGTTAAGTTCTGTACCTTATAGTTTATGCATACAACAAAAATAATAAGAGATGTAGACTGTGATAAAGGAATTTAGACTCAAAGTTGTGCAGCCCTCATGGTTGTCCGATCTCAACCAAAACTGGGCTACCAGACGAAATAACTAGATATCATACCAAGTCATCCTACCAAGTTACAATGAAATCCCTTCATACATAGAAGCTGTAAACAGTGCTAAAGGAATCTAGGTTACATGCCCAAGCGGCAGTAATGGCTGACCAGTCGTGACCAAAATAGGACAGTCCCATCTAGACATCAAACTGATGAGCTGAGAGGAAAAATTGGGAAAAACAGTGAAAAGGAGTGCCAAGTGTATAATTTGGGCGTGGTGGAGACCCTGAAACACTTTTTTCTAGAATGCCCAAAATAACAGTCTAAAAGAATAAGATTCACTGGGAGTATAATGGGGAAGTGGGATGGGTGAATGAAGGACATGCGGTTAGTGGGAGACTCAAAGGAGAGGGTTAATATGCTAATCGGAGAGATTGGGAAGAATGGGGCAAGAGATGTCATCAAGCAGTTCGTCTCAGAGTGATGGGAGGAGAGAAGAAGCATGGGAATAGGGAGGCAGTTGGGAGTACAGGGGTAACCAAGGCCTTCTCACTCGAGAACCGCAACAAATCAGTGGCCGGCCAAAGTACAGTCATCCTACCAAGTTACAATGAAATCCCTTCATAAATAACCACCTGTAGCTTCATACAAACTGTAGACTGTGCTAATGTGCTAAACAAATCTAGGTCGCATGCCTGTGTGGCCTTCAAGCTTGACTGATTGCAACCAAAATAAGATGTTCTCATCTAGACATTATACTGAGTCATCCTACTAATTTACAATGAAATCCCTTCATAAATGCAACCTGTAGACTGTGCGAAAGGAATTCAGGTTATGTGCCCCTGCAGCTGTCACAGCTGACCAAACCTGACCAAAATAGGACGTTCTCATCTAGACATTATACGGAGTCATCCTACCAAGTTACAATGAAATGCCTTCATAAATACGACCTGTAGCTAAAGGTCTTCAGGTCTTTGTCAAATTAAGCTACAAATTAAAGACTTCCTCACTCAATGATTTGAAAAATTAAAGGCCCAACAACCAAATATATTATTTTGTTTGGGCTTGAGGAATTTAAAAACTTAATGAGTTTGCAAGAGGAAAGTAACCAGCATTGACAGTGTCATTAATGACACTGTCGATGTAGGTTATTTCCACTGGCAAATTCTGTGTCATCATGTTGACAAAGTTCGAGATTTAATCTACTCATTTCTATTGCATTTCCTATAAACAGCATGCCTAATTTAAATTACTCAGACTTTCATGTGAGGTGGGGATATGATGGTTGATCCCTGTTCACTGTTGCGCTCAAACTAGACCACATTAGACATACATTAGCATATCTGATTAACACTGTGCTGAATCAGAGCTAATGTTGATATACAATGAAGAGTTTCTGCACATATTTCAAATTTACAGATCTAAAATGCTGATTCAATAAAACAGAAATAAATGGTATTATATACATGGCTGCCTGCATGCAATGTAAGAAACAAAATAAAATGCTTTTGCTTACTTTGTGAAGGAAAGTTTGCTGTTGTGGTCATAAAATTAGCCTTCAACTCAAATGCCAGTGTGTTACCTTCCAATACAAGTGTTTGACTACATTCATTACTGAATACAGATGATGCTCCACCACTGTCTGTTATAGCGAGGATGAGTATAGGCACTGGAGGTAAGTAATAGGCAAAAGCCCTGGAAAGAAAACGAATACTTGTACAATGTAAGATTATTACTTCAGTACATATTTCCAACAGACTGACAACGGAAGAATTCAACTCAACTGACAAATGGAAAATTAAAACTTTTTGAAAACGACCATTTCTTGCAATTGTAAACAGCAGAAGTGACAACTCGTTCAATGACACTATTAATCAGGTGACAGTGTTTGATACTTTTCTGGCACTTGAGATCATTCTTTTATATGTCAAAGTGTCTCCAAAACCTGAACTTCTACATGGCAGTAACTTCTAATGTAGTCATTGCTGTCTATATTTAAATCACTCCTGCAATAGTAGACTAAGAGTTTGCGGTAAATCGGTGTGAAGTGGAAATTTTTTCAGGCCCTTAAGGGTTACCGACTAAAGGAAAGGTTTCTTCTTTCTCCCTAATTTGCTGAATGGAAATATTTCTAAATAAACAAGTCTTCAGTAGATTGCCTTTTAAGGGCTTTTTACAATGACACAAACTTCTGTTCATTACATATGCTTCTCAACTATGAAATCATTTACTGTATTTTCCAATCAGAAACTATGAATTACAAAGAATTAACATAACAAAGAACTAAAATGCATGTGTTGTCATCAACATAGTGGAAGGAACACTAGAAGTGAGGTGTTGGAAGTAAATTGTAGAACAAAATGAAACTGAGTTTTTCAAAAACAACAAGAAAATTAAATTTTATGGCAGTGGAAAACTGAAATTTCCTTTGCTTATATATCCTGTTAACGAAGGGACTAAATTAAGTTCTTTTCTGAACTAAACAAGTGCACTGCCAGGTGTGGGATATGTCCCCCGACAGCAAGTTCTTACATTGGACATATTTCCAGACAAATTTTCAAAATCGAAAAAATGGGAAAAGGGCCATAAAAAACTCAGCCCAAATTGGCCGCACTGAACTTGACATGCTTATTCATGATACAAACCTATGTACAAAATCTGGTGCTGATTCAATAACTCAAACTAAAGTTATCAGCCGGACATCCAATTTCAAAGTCCAAAAAATGGAAAAAGAGCCATAACTCAGACAAAATTCGTCGGACCAAACCCAAATTCTAACTTGACCAGTGTATTCTTAAGACAAACTCATATACAAAAAATAGTTTTGATTCGATACCAAAATTAAAGTTAACATCTGGACAACAAATTATTGAAGGTGAAAAAATGGAAAAAGGGCCATAACTCACCCACAATTGGTCGGACCGAGCCCAAATTCAAACTTGACCAGTGTTTTCTTGAGGCAAACTGATATACCAAAATTGGTTTTGATTCGATCATCAAAACTAAAGTTATCATCCGGACAACAGATTTCCAACGTTCCAAAAAGGGTCGAAAAAGGGGCATAACTCCAACAAAAATTATCGGATCAAACCCAGATTCAAATTTTCGATCTCATTGGGGTAGGGGAAGTATATACCAAATTTGGTTTTGATTCGATGACCCAAACTTCAGTTATCACTCTGGACGTCCGAACACACACATGCATGCATGCACGCATCTGATTACAATAATCCACCAAAAAAATATCGAGGGACAATTAAGTGACTAAAATAACTAAGTGACTTTTCTGTGACAAGAGGACCAGGGGGTACCAGACTCTCACCAAATAAAGTTGTTTAAAGAAAGATTTAATCGAGTAAAAATTATAAATTTTAAGTAATTTGTATATTTTTTATACTTACCAATGGTCCAGACTAGCTGGTGCTAACTCAAATATTAGTCCAGGGCCAAACACAAATTTTGCCCCCCAATCCCCCAAATTTGCATGCAAAACCGAAAATTTAATGTCCTATCTGGTCCTCAATACTTTTCAGATCTGCGCATGCACAGTATCCAGGAAGACACTGAAATTGGCGCCAACCATCATTCTTTCTATAATTGCCTGTTAAATGAGCCATAACTCAGACAAAATTTGTCGGACCAAACCCAAATTCTAACTTGACCAGTGTATTAAGACAAACTCATATACAAAAAATAGTTTTGATTCAATACCAAAATTAAAGTTAACATCTGGACAACAAATTATTGAAGGTGAAAAAATGGAAAAAGGGCCATAACTCACCCACAATTGGTCGGACCGAGCCCAAATTCAAACTTGACCAGTGTTTTCTTGAGGCAAACTGATATACCAAAATTGGTTTTGATTCAATCATCAAAACTAAAGTTATCATCCGGACAACAGATTTCCAACGTTCCAAAAAGGGTAAAAAAAGGGGCATAACTCCAACAAAAATTATCGGATCAAACCCAGATTCAAATTTTCGATCTCATTGGGGTAGGGGAAGTATATACCAAATTTGGTCTTGATTCGATGACTCAAACTTCAGTTATCACTCTGGACGTCCGAACACACACATGCATGCATGCACGCATCTGATTACAATAATCCACCAAAAAAATATCGAGGGACAATTAAGTGACTAAAATAACTAAGTGACTTTTCTGTGACAAGAGGACCAGGGGGTACCAGACTCTCACCAAATAAAGTTGTTTAAAGAAAGATTTAATCGAGCAAAAATTATAAATTTTAAGTAATTTGTATATTTTTTATACTTACCAATGGTCCAGACTAGCTGGTGCTAACTCAAAAATTAGTCCCGGGCCAAACACAAATTTTGCCCCCCAATCCCCCAAATTTGCATGCAAAACCGAAAATTTAATGTCCTATCTGGTCCTCAATACTTTTCAGATCTGCGCATGCACAGTATCCAGGAAGACACTGAAATTGGTGCCAACCATCATTCTTTCTATAATTGCCTGTTAAATGTTGTAAACAGTGGGGAGGTATGAGTGCCCACTCATGGGAGGGCCATACCTGTCTGGGCCATTGGTAAGCATAAAAAATATACAAATTACTTAAAATTTATAATATTTTTATACAACAACCAATGGCCCAGACTAGCTGAATCATAAAAAGGCTGGAGGGCCTAGGATATAAAAGAAAATCCAATCTCTCAATCACTTCAGTAAAGGATATCTCCTACAGGAGAATAGGAGAAAAAGGAATTATATATGTCTTTCTCCTTTACGAGAAACGAGAAAGACATAACACCAACAATGTAATTAAGTATTACATAATATATAATTCTTCATTTAATGCCAGCATAACCCGTTATGCTAATTCGGTGAAGGAATGCCAATATATAAAGATAGTCCAGAGAATGAAACTCTTTATACTCATTTAAATGTGTCCGAGGATTATATATTAACACCTGTTTGACATGTGACATATACAAATGCTTCACAGTGGGCTACAGTTTAAAAACAGTACATAAATGAGACATAGTTATTGCTTCACACCGAGCTACACATTAAAACCATCTCAGCACCGACTCAGGACTACTGACACCGGAGGAGGTCTTCCCTTGCTTTTCACTATAAAGCCAGATGATCATAAGGGAAAAAAACGTCCCCCATTCCCCTTGTTCTGAGGTACGTAACCCCACGAAGAGGGCAGCGGAACAGTGTCACTGCTGGAACAGGCTGCCTAAATAACTATAGATGTAACCATTAATAAACAGACCTGAAGATCTAAGGTCACAGGAGATGGACTCTAAATTTCTCAGGTAAAACTTGGTAAATGTAGAGGGCTGTGTCCAGTATGCAGCCTTCATGAGTCAGTAATGGTTATACTGTTAGAATAAGCCCAAGAAGTGGACAGCACTCTAACCTCATGCGCTGATATCTTATTAATAGAACGTTGATCCGAAGATAGATTCTCATAGGCAATGTGTATTGCCAAATGAATCCATCTAAAAACTGAATGAACAGAAATATCTTTCCTGTCAGGAATCAATGAAAGAAACGTTTTATTCCATTTTCTAACAAAATCTGATTGACGTTTATATATGCGCATAGCCCTGACTGGACACAGCAGAGGTCTACGGTTGTCCGAGGATGATAGAGCCTTAATGGTAATAGGCTCAGGCCCTTTGTCTGGTTTCTGATTCTTAGCCAGAAATCCCACTTCCTTAGTCAGGGTAATGGTATTACCCACACTATGGTAGTGAGATTCATCAACTGATAAAGCATGAAGTTCACTAACGCTTCTAGCAGATGCAAAGGCTAAGAGAAATGCCATTTTATAGGTCAAGAATTTGAACTCTACAACGTCCAACGGCTCAAACAGAGCTTTTTTAAGCTTCAACAGAACCCAAGCCAAATTCCACTTAGGAATTAATCTGACGGTTTTAAGTCTATTAATAGAGAAATTTCTAACCAGCTTGGACAATGAAGCATAAGATCCAATAGCCAAGTTATCATGATGAGCGAAAGTGTCTGATAATATATACCTATAGACCAAAAGCCCTTAATAGTGACGGGCTGCAATTTGAGATGGTCAAACAAGTAGACCAGGAAATTGGCAACATTTGGTATGGATGGATCATAAACGTCTCTCGACTGATCCTTACACCAACAAAAGAAAACCTTCCACTTCGCTGCATAGATCAACGAAGAACAGGACCTCCTGCAGTTAGAAATTGCGTCCACTGCCCGTCCTGTAAAGTGTTTTCCCTGCAAGAAGGACCGCACAACGGAAATACGTGAAGGTTGAGACCTTCCCGGGTTGTGATGCAGTGTGCATGACTTCCCCTGATAAAGAAGGTCCTCTTGTGGAGGAAGCTTCTGGGGAACTTCCCATAACAGATACCTGAGAAGATTGATCCAAGGTTTCTGTGACGACAGAGGTGCTACTAGTAGAATTTTGCAATGAGACTATTTGATCTTTAACAGAATCTGCTGAATCAACAGAGTTGGAGGATACGCATATCCTATCATTCCGTCCCATGAGATCGACAGAGCGTCTACTGAGTATGCTCGATGGTCTGGACATGGCGACACGAATGTCAGTAACTGATTGTTCAGGTGTGTCGCAAACAAATCTATCATGGGGTGATCCCACTGGTAGCAAATCTGCCTGAATACTTGCTTGTTGAGCATCCACTCCGATGGCAACATGCGACCTTTCCGAGAGAGCGAGACTGCTATTACGTTCAGATGACCTGGTATATGACGGACAGAAAGCTGAACATGATGATTCAAGACATATAGAAGAATCTTCTCTGTTAGTTCGCATAACGGAGTTTAAGGAGTGCCGCCCTGTTTCCTGATGTACGCTACTACTGTTGAGTTGTCCGACAAAATCTGAACATAAGCATCCGCTATTATGTGAATCCAAGGTTGTAGCGCTAGCCATTCTGACATCATCTCTTTGATGTTTATGTGCTTCTCTAGGAACCGAGGGTCCCAAAGACCCTGATACTTCAAGGCTGCAGGACTTAGGGTCGTGCACCAACCCGTCTGACTCACATCCGTCATAATCGTGAAAGCCGGATCCGTCAGTTGCAGCTGAACT
Organism: Pictodentalium vernedei; assembly: GCA_031216915.1. Classification (NCBI taxonomy): domain Eukaryota; kingdom Metazoa; phylum Mollusca; class Scaphopoda; order Dentaliida; family Dentaliidae; genus Pictodentalium; species Pictodentalium vernedei. The sequence goes on from CM062289.1 coordinate 391,358,726, forward strand.
CCCTGAGTTAACCAGCGAATATCTGCCCAAATCTGTACCCTTTGTTTTATCAGGTCCGTTAAAACAATACTGGTTTCGAGCTAATGCATCTTCACACTCCAGATTTGAGTAAAGAATACCTGGAGGGGACACATGCGCAGACGACCCATCAGAATAAGATCCGCAGCCGCTCCGCACAGCCCCAACAGCTGCATGAATTCCCTCGCTGTTAATGCTTCTGAGTGTAGACAAAAGCGAGCATAGCAACTGACTAATTTCACTCTGGGTAATGGCAGACGAACCAGATTGTTGTGAGTCTCGACGCTCATTCCCAAGTGAATGAACGACTTGGACGGAGCTAGATCCAACTTTTTCTCGTTTACGATGAAACCAAGACGTCGGAGTAATAGAAGCAGACTCTGAACATTGTTCTGAAGAATAATTCTGTTGCCGTATCTTTGTAGAATGTCGTCCAAGTAAGCCGACGTTACCACAGACGAAGGAGCTCGGAAGTGTGACATTACCGAGTTCATTATTCGAGTGAATGCTCGGCGAACTGTAGGTACTTTCTGAATGCCGGATGTACCAGGACATGAAAGTATGCATCATTTAGATCTATGCTTGCCGCATAGTTGTTCACTCGATTGCTCGCCCTTACCGACTGAATGGTCTCCATATTACCGGTCGGAACGAGCCATCTGGCTTCAGTACGAGGAACAGGTGACTGTAAAATCCTTGAGAATTTTGATTCTTGACGACCTCTATTGCTTCCTTTGATAAGAGAGTCTGTACCTCCGCTAGGAGAGACTCTCTTTTGCAAGGATCTGACGGAAGATTTGTCCAATGCGGACATCTTGTTAGTGGGGGTTTTGTTCGGAATGATAGCCGTAGGCCATCCGAGACTACACTTCTCACCCACTGGCCTTCCGGGACTGCTATCCGGTTTTTCGCAAAGCTTGGTATCCTTCCGCCTTCCGAGGTCTTGACCATCACCTGTATGATCTGCGAGGCTTACGGGAGGAGAAACCATGTCCTCCCGCGCAAAGAACCTTGTCCGATCGGCCTAGGGGCATCCGACAGATAGCCCCGATCAGACCTCCGCCCCTTTCCCGAGTCGCTATACTGAGGACCTCCAGAGTAATTATAAGAGGGTTTCTTGTATCCTCGTGAGGAGTTTCCTTTTGACGATTTTAGTCTGGAATGTCCTCCTTTACTTGTCTGCTGAAGTGGGTTTTTGAGACACTGACTTCAAAAGCAGAGTACTAGACGCTTTCTCAGTAGCCTGATCATAGACTAATAAAAGCTTGTCGTCAAAAATAGTATTTACGGAGACCGAAGCGACTCGGAGAGAGCTTTTCACCTTGTCATCTATCAGTGATGACGACGCAAGGGCAGCATCATGTCTGATTAACTCCAGATTAGCCACTGTTAGGGCAGAGTTATAGGTAGTATACATAACTGCCCTGGAAAGAACTCTAAGAGAGGTACGGACGTCCTCAAATTCCTTTCAGTTGAGATGTAGCGCCATAGCTCTTGTAAGGTGATCTGCATAAGACATAGAGTCCAAATTCGCTCTATTTGAAGAAATTGCCGTCTCAATTGTGTTTGAGCAAATTGTGAATGAATCCGGTAAGGATACCTCTAGATCCTCGGCCTGCTCATCCAAACACAGAGGAACTCTCTGAACATCTTCCCCGACTGTTTTAAATGAATGTGGTCCAAGAAACGGTATGTTTATGGAACATAAAGTTAAGAAACTGCCTTTTCTTCTCGCACTCGAGAGGTTAAATACGGCGGCGTCTATATGGCCAAAAGCCTGTGACACATGCCTAGACTGGACCGGAAAAGAAAGGACTTCCTTCTTTGTCCGGGTAAAGTCTGCATCCAACGACGCCAGCGGTTTCTTCCTTGTCGTCGCAGCATTCTGATTCTGATTCAGGGTAGTATTGATGGATGAAATCCATCGCAACCATGTGCTGTTCCGAAAGGGAAGGGTAATCCTCTTCCTCATCCCTTTCACCATCCGAGAGAATCAGTTGTGATTCTCGGTCCATTGCATCTGCTTGAACAGATGACTGGACTGAAGCAGCCCCGTCCGACAGCTCAGGTTCCGAGTCTGAGGGAGGCTGCTCTTGCACCTGCTGGGATGCTGCGAACAGCTGCGCAATCTGCGACAGTAAGTCCATCACCGATGCCTGAGGAGCAGCAGTCTTCTGTTTCTTGGCCGCTTGCTGCTCCTGGGATGGTATGTCGGAGATGGCTCTCTTCTCCGCACATCCCGATGATCGAGGCCTCATCTCCCCAGCTACCAGATGGTCCGACTTCAAGGGTGAAACATGGTCCCTTCTTCGAGTAGCAGGCTGGATATCCAAAGTCGGGTAGCTAGGATACGGTCGTGTGTGCTTAGTAGTTGAAGCGGAAGAAGCCGTGACTGTAGCCGAGGCTGGCTGCAATCTATACGGAGCGTCCCGAGCGAAGGTGTGGATGTATGCTCCGGCCCGCGCAAGTTCTTCACCACAACATCTGGCCCCAGATGTTGTTGGGATACAGAGGGACCTCTCCCGCTCACAGTCCTTTCATACCTTGCCAAGCTTCCCAAAACACTTGCTGGCTTCTTCCCTAGTTCCGTCGTCGCTGGGTGAGCATGTTCAGATTTTAAGGTGCACACTCTACCCACTACACCTCCTTTGACCACAACGGACATACCCGGCGTCACAGTACCCACGGACGGAGGAACCGCTTCACTGGTCGAGCTAGCTGCTGACAAGGGATTAAAACCACTGGCTAGTGGCTTTATCCCCTGCCTAATATTCATGAGCACTTTGGCAGCTAGATCTGTTTGCTCATCAGAGCGCGATGACGGTAGCACACTGTTGGTAGGTGTCACATAACCATCACCATGTTCTTTTTCCTCTGAAAAAGAAACTGAGAAACTTGAATGACTTTGCGGCGAGAGGACTGGCATTGGCCTCTCACCGCTAACAACATACCGTGACAACCCAATCAACACATGTAGGAAAAGAATTAGTGGGAGTACATCGACTACAAGCAAGGCAACAAGCATGTAAATCTGAGGAAGACTTCCTCGCCTTGCATTTTGAGCAATAAGCTTTCATGATTAATCAAACAAAGTCGATAGAACTCCCACTAACTCCACAATAAATATATGATAAAGATATATAATAATCAACATTCAAAATGCAAATCGAAAAATTAAATTCAAATTCGAAATTTTTTTGACAAAATCCCAAGTTCCCAAAGGGAATATGACGAGCCCAAGGGCATCCCAATAGAGCCTAAGTGTGGACAAAACTCCAAAAACAATTGCTACACTACCGGAATATTATAACATGTATCTTACAACAATCCTACAGTAATAATAAGTTGAAACTACATATATTTATAGGATGTTGCCAATGTAAACAACGTCTATGAAAAAAATGGAAACAAGACCCCAGGCACTGAATAAAAAAAGACCTGAAGTCAGTAACAGATATTAAAGTTACCTGATGTAAAGCAAGATCTTCAGATGAAGAAAAAACAATACATCGGACAGAAGATGCATGACCCAAATGCCCAAACACCCCTAGGGTGAGGACATAACCCTGGGGATACACAGAATAAACATTCTGTAATACACGTTAAACTCCCAAGAAATTTAATAAAAAATTTCAATAAAAATAAGCCAAAAAGCTTGGGAGTTTAACAGGAGGGCTTCAAGGAAGGATAGGGAAGGAACACTTAACAAACAGTGGATAAATCTTTAGCAAGAATGAGGACGTCTGGCCTATGTCCCGAAATTGGGAAACATGAAATAATTTTGATAAAAATTATAAAGTTACAGCCCTGAACGTTCCAGACCACCGTTGTTCACTTCCATCATCCAATTATGTCCTTGGATCCACCAATTTTACCATTGATTTGTGTCTGGCATCCTCAAAAATGAGATTTAAAAGCACAAATGTCAGTTAATTGTTGCTGACTTCAGGGCCAAACAAAGAATGATGGTTTGCACCAATTTCGGTGTCTTCCTGGATACTGCACATGAGCAGATCTGAAAAGTATGAAGTATGGAAATCTTTTGTAATAGAGGATCCCGACAACTGGAAATACACACAATGTAACTAACACAAATCTTGCATAAAATCATCAGGCCAGAATATTTTATGCAATATCTGCATACATTACATTCTGTCAGGCCCAAGTATTTCAGGTTAAATGCTGAGTTTTTGAATCCACTAACACAAAATATTTCTATTTAAGTCCAGACTGCATTCTTGTGTTTCAACATTCTTCCATATTAATTTTCTCTGCTCCGAATTAATGGACAGCTGATCAGTAAAGGGGTTATAATTAAATGGTTAATAGGTTACCGAATTCCCAAACCATTTCAGCACTAAAATGAACAACCTTATGACTCCACAAAGATCACTCCAGTAGCTTTATTTGGAAAGAGTTTAAAAATACCATAACAAAAAAGATTATGTCAAATATGGGCATACAAGAACCAGCAGCCTCTGAAAAGATTTTGTTACCGTTTTCCCCAATACCTGCAGTTTTAAAATTTGAGTCCCATTTAAGGGAACTTTTACTTATAATCTTCAAAAAAAACTGAAATAGACTGACATTAGGTTTCCTAATAAGGAAATATTTCAAGATAAAGGTTTCAGTAACAAAAATCACTGATAATCTACAGTCGAATAATTTTTATTACTTTGGAGAAAAGATCATTTTCATGAAAATTTACAAAAGTGTTTAACCCTTAGGGGCCTAGAGATTTTTATAAATATTTTGCTATGCTCCGACAATCAACATCCTGTGGCTTTGCAGTTGTTTTAGGCAGGTCTTGGCTGCCAAAAAAACGATAGCCAAGAGTTGCCAAAAAACAACTGCCAAAATATTTAGAATTTAACTTGTGAGTTAACCCTGAGACAGCATGTTGGGACACCTGTTCTGTTGCAGTAAAAGTGATCAAAGTCGGAATTAGGCCCTTAATGGTTAAAAAGTTAAAAAATTTATAGTAATTTATATATTTTTTATACTTACCAATGACCCAGACTTAGCTGGTGCTAACTCTTACAAATATAGGGCCAAACACAAATTTTGCCCCCCAATCCCCAAAATTTGCATCTAAAACCAAAGAAAACATGTCCCGAATGGCCCTCCACACTTCACCTCTACTGCACATGCGCAGTGTCAAGGACGTCCCGAAATTGGCGCCATTAATCATTCTTGTAACCAGTGCCTGGTAAGCGCTATGTACTCAGCGGGGAGGTATGAGTTCCCAACTCCTGGGAGGGCCATCCCCGTCTGGGTCATTGGTAAGTATAAAAAATATATAAATTACTATAAATTTTTTAACATTTTTATACTGTACCAATGACCCAGACTTAGCTGAATAGTAAAAAGGCTGGAGGGCCTAGGACACAGAGCAAGTTGAAATACGCTCAATTATATAAAATAGAGTCATCCCCTCTAGGGAAAAAGGAGTATTAGGCCTCACATGTATCTTTCTTATTTATGATAAATTAGAAAGACACAACACCTTCCAAAATTGAGCATCATAACATCCATGTACTCTATTAATATCCAGTATAATCCTTATACTAATAATTTTTAAAGTAAGCCAATAAATACAGTCTAGAGAATAGAGACTCTTTATACTCCTTAAAAGTGTCTGAGGATTGTATAATAACGCCCGTTTGACACGTGATATATTCAAAAGCTATACTTTAAAAACTATGACCTGAATGAATTTTTAAAACATAAACTTCTCACTTAAAAGCCATCCCAGTAACAGCTCAGAATTACTAACTCCGGAGGAGGTATCCCCTTGTTTTCATAATAAAACAGGTGACCCAAGGGAACACCCTCCTCCCCCCCCCCCCCCCTTTTTCTTGCCCTGGATCAAATAGCCCAGAGCGAAGAGGGCAGCAGGACGGAGTCACTGCCAGAACAGAAAGCCTACCTAGCTATAGTAGCAACTGTTAAGTGAATGACATTCTGAGCAGTAGATAATAGACCTAACAATGGAGGCCTCCAAAAACGGACTCAATATTCTGAGATAAAAATTCATGAATGTGGATGGCTGAGCGCAATGAGCAGCCTTCAAAAATCTATAATAGCGACACTATTAGTGTAAGCCCAAGATGTAGAAAGAGCTCTTACTTCATGAGCCGAAATCTCAAGCACAAACTGCTGAGTCAATGATATACCATAAGCAGTACCGATAGTTAATTGAATCCATTAGCAATAGAATGGAGCGTAATGTCCTTCTATTAGGCATCAAAGACAGAAGAAGTTTTTGTCCGTACTAATAAACTGAAATCTGTTTATAAATACGTAAACTCTAATCGAACAGAGTAAAGGCCTATGCCCATACAAAGACGGAAGGACCTTAATAACAATAGGTTCCGGATATTATTAGGAGCCTGACTCTTAACCAAAAATCCAACCTAAGTAGTAAAGGAAGTAGTGTTTCCGTCATTACAAAAGTGAGAATCGTCCACCGATAGTGCATGAAGCTCACTGACTCCTCAGTAAAAGAGAAGACTAACAGAATTACTGTCTAAAAAGGTCAGAATTTGAAAACTACTGTTTCCAGAGGCTCAAATGATTACTTAGCTAAATAAGAACCGAAGCTAAATTCCGTATAGGAATTTAATCTAATGATTCTAGGTCTATTTATCGAAAAGTTTCTAACTGACTTAGATAAAGAGACATAAGACTCAATTGTAAACTATCATAGAGTGCATAGGTATAAGATAACATAGACCTATAACGTAAATAGTAACAGGCTGCAGTAGATCTTGTCAAACAAGTATACTAGAAAGTTGCAATGTCTAGTATGGAGGGATCAAAAATATCAACATAATGATCCCTACACCAACGACGGAAGAGCCTCCACTTTAGCTGCATAGTATAGCGAAGAAGAGGTTCTCCTACAGTAAGAAATCGCGTTCAAAGCTCGTCCTGTACAATGCTTGCCATGCAAGAAGGACTACACAACGGAATACGTGACGGTTGAGACCTTGAGGGTTGTGATGAAGTTGACACGATTTCCCCAGCGAAAGAAGATCCTCTCATGGAGGAAGTTTTCGCGGTAAGTCCCACAGTAGACACATGAGTAAATTTACCCACGGTCTCTGTGAAGACAGAGAAGCTATCAACAGAATTGTATTATGGATGTTTATCTTAGCAATACTTGCTGAATCAACAGCGCTGGAGGATACGCATAACCTATCATTCCGTCCTATTAGATCAATAGAGCGTTAACAACATAAGCTCAGGGATCCGGACATGCAAACACATACGTCTTCAAATGAATGGTGAGTTGTGTCGCAAATAAATTATCATTGGGCGTTCCCATTGACAGCAAATCTGATTGAATACTTGTTTGTTGAGAGTCCATTCTGACGGCAACAAACCACCCTTACGTGAAAGGGAGTCTGCTAATACACTCAGACGACCTGGAATATGACGGACCGAAGCAGAACTTGGTGTACTATAACAAACAGAAGGATTCTTTCCATTAAATTGAATAACGGAATCGAATGAGTGCCTCCCTGGTTCCGGAGATACGCAACTACTGTCGTATTAACGGACAGGATTTGGACATGCGTTTCTGAATAATGTTCATCCAATGACATAGTGCAAGCCTAAAGAACATTATTCCCCAGAAGATAAGTGCTTGCCTAGAAACTGCGGAACCCAAAGACCCTGGCACTTCGAATCCGTTGGGATCAATATTGTACCCCAACCTGTTTGACTGGCATCCGTCATAATCATAAAACTCGGATCCGGCAACTGCAGTGGCACTCTCTGAGTCAACCACCTAATGTTGCCCCAGTCTGAATCTCTTGCTACACTTGATAGACAAGAGAACGTGTATATCGAGCAATTCATAGATTGCTGAAAAGTTGCCGTCGAAGAGAATCTTCTCCGAGACCGAAGCGACTCTGAGAGAGTTCTTCACCTTACTATCCACGCGTGTGGATGTAGCTAGGGCTGCGTCACGTCTAACCAACTCCAGGTTGCCACTGAAGGGCGGAGTTATACGTGGAAAAACTACTGCCCTTGAAAGAAATCACATTGAGGATCATACCCTGGAATTCTTTCTCTTGAAGACGTAATGATAACGCCTCAGTAAGGTGGTCTACGTATGATAAAGCGTCTAAGTTAAGTCTAATAGACATCATTGTCGTTTCCAACATCGTGGTTGGAATTAACATAGACGGCAAAAAAGATAATTCTCAGTCTTCAACCCCGCCGTCTAGACGAATATGAACTCTCAGTATGCCCTGTTCTGCCAAAATAAATTATTTCCTAGAATTGATAAAAGGCAGAAGAGCATTGCGGACAAGAAACTAGACTATCATGCTTGGTAGCAAGCTTATATATAGCGTCGTTAAATAATTCGAATGTTCTAATGACATTATTGGACTGTGTCGGTAAGTCAGGGACAATGTCCCTGAACAGATCCAAAACTCCGTGTCCAATGACGCTATTAGTCTCTTATCCAGCATCGCAGCAATGTAGTCCGACGGAACAACCTGTGGAAGATAATGCCGGAAGATATGTATGGCAGCTTCCGTTCTTCCGAAAGGAAAAGCTCGAAATCGTCCGAATCCCTTTCACCATCCTGTCGGACCCTATAAAGTGTTCGGTCGTCCGAACCTGATGCAACAGCGGAGCGCACCGACCCAGCGCCGTCGGCTAATTCCTGATCCGACCGAGAATCTGTCGATTGCTGGGATGCTGCAATAAACTGTGCGAACTTGGATAGCATGTCCGTCACTGAGGCCTGTGGAGAAGCGGTCTTACGATGCATTGCCGCTGGAAGCTCCGTGTTCGTTACCCCGTGCATACTTCTATTATGCGAACGAACGGAGTGTATAGGCCTCGTGTCCCTTAACTACCGGATGGCGTGACCTGTTCGCCGTGGAATCACTGAATGACGAAGCTGGCCGGATACTTGAGGTCACGTAGCCAATGTGCGGTCGTGTGCACTGCTGTGAAGATGAGGAAGCATTATCGACAGTCTCTCGGACTGTCAATATAACGGAGCATCCCAAGCGGCGGACATATGCTCCGAATGCGAAATATCTGTACCACAACATCCGGTCCCATATGTTGTTGTACGAGAGAGGGACCTCTCTCGCTCGCAGTCCGGACGGACCTGGACGAGCTAGGAACCAGACTAACAGGCTTCCTCCGATCTGTCCTCTAATCCGTCGTCACTGGGTGTGTACTAAAGTTTATTATACTGCTCGCATCACCCAAATCTCCTTCCTAGACCGCAACGGACAAGCCTGGCTGCCGAACCATTCGATGAAGGGACCTACACCGGGTGAGCTAGCGAATGTCAACTCCGTCGATCCCACTAGGGACCTCTTAGGCGATTGACATATTCCATGAGCACTTATTGCCGCTAGCTCTTCATTAACTATGACGACAGAGGCACACTTTTGAAAGACATCTCCGTAACTTTGCGAACAAGAAACCAGACATGCTTGTTAATAGCAAGCAAATAATAACATATATAGCGTCGTTCAATAATTCGAAAGTTGTGTGACATTATTGGACTATGTCGGAACTGAGGGACGATGTCCCTGAACCGAACCCAAAATTTCTGTGTCCACCGACGCTATCAGTTTCTTATCCGGCATCGCAGCATTCTGGTCCGACGAAAGAACCTCTAGAAGATAAAGTCAGATGACATAAACAACAGCTTATGTTGTTCCGAAAGGAAAGCTCGAAATCCTCCGAATCCCTTTCGGCATCCCGTCGGACCGGATGAAATTTTCGGACATCCGTACCTGCTTCCGCGGAGCGTCCCGACCCAGCGTCGTCGGATGATACATGATGCGACAGATTCTGTCGTTGCTGGGATGCTGCGATAAGCTGTGCTATTTGGGATAGCACGCCCGTCACCGAGGCCTGTACAGTAGCGGTCTTACGATGCATTGCCGCCGGAAGCTCCGTGTACGTTGACTCCCGCACACTTTCTTATGCGAACGTCCGGAGTCTGCAGGCCTCGTGTCCCTGGCTACCGGATGGTGTGACCTGGTCGCCGATGATTCTCTGATTGGCGAAGCTGACTGGATATCTGAGGTCACATAGCCAAGAGCGGTCGTGTGCGCTACTATTAGAATGAGGAAGCCTTATTGACAGTCTCTCCGGACTGACTATAAATCGGAGTGTCCCGATTGGTGGACGTATGCTCCGAATGCGAAACATTTTGTACCACAACATCTGGGGCCAGATGTTGCTGTACGAGAGAGGGGCCTCTCGCGCTCGCAGTCCGGATGGACCTGGACGAGCTAGGAACCGGACTGAAAGGCTTCCTCCGTTCTCCCTCTAATCCGCCGTCACTGGGTGTGCATTTGGTTGATTTATAGTGCTCGCATCACCCCAAAACTCCTTCTAGACCGCAACGGACGAACCCGGCTGCCGAACCATTCGATGAATGGACGCTAAACCAGGCGAGCTAGCGGACGTCAACGGCCGTCGAACCTACTAGGGTCCTCTTAGGCAATTGACGTATATACATGAGCACTTTTCCGCTAGCTCTTCATTAATTGTGACGACGGAGGCACACTTTTGGAAGACATCACGGATACATCACCCTATTCTTGATCGTCTGAAATAGAGATTGATAAAGTAGAGTGACCCTGCGGGGGAAAGGACCGGAATGGCCAATTCCCCACTAACATAACGTGACATACGCTTCCCTTTTTGTCATCGAAATTAACACATACAGAACAGGAGTTCGTGCGAGTACACTGACTACATATACAATGATTATGAAAGTCAGAGGAAGATTTCCTCTTGTTACAATTGAACAATATCCTTTCATTGTGAAAAGAAAACAAAGTCCTAGTACTCGCACCAACCCCTGACAATCAAAATACATAATAATATGATCCATTAATATAGAAAAAATAATTGCAATCAAAAAATTTTGAAAAAATATTTTTTCAGAACAGCCCAAGTTTCTGAAAAGTAACGTTGAGCCCCAATGGATCCCAAGCCTAAGTGTGGACAAAAATTCTAAAAATATTTTAAACAATTTATGCAACACTTACGAACAATAATAATGTATCTATTTATGATTAAATTAACATCCAGATATTATTTTCAAGAAATCCCCCCTCACACAGAGGGCTGTTGTAAATGTAAACAATAAGTGCAAAAACACTAGAACAAGACTCCAGGCACCCTGGCCCGAAATCAGTTACCAATAATACACTATCTGATGCAAAACAGAGACTTCCAGGGAAGAAACTGCAGAACATCAGATGGTAGATGCAGAACACTACGCCTAACCACCCATAGGTGAAGACGTAAACATGGGGAAAAGAACAGAATTCATTCTGTTATCCAGCTAAAACTCCCAAGAAATTTTAGTAATAAAATTACAGAAAATATGCAAAAAGCATGGGAGAATAGCAAGAGGGGACTTAAAGGAAAGGGAGAGAGGAAAACACTGAACAAGCAGTGAAATTTGATTAATAAGAATGACCACAACAGGCTGTTGCCTCGAAAATAGGTAACTTAACATAATTTCATTAAAAAATTTTAAGTTACAGCCCTGATTATTTTCTGTCACTCATTTTTCCTCTCCTCCTTCTATATCCTCCTTAGAATCACCATTTCTCTAATATTTATGTGTCTGGCATCATTTAAACTGAGATTTACAAGCACAAAGATCAGTCAGATGTTAACTGATGAAGGGCCAAACAAAGATGATTAATGGCACCAATTTCGGGACGTCCTTGACACTGCACATGTGCAGTAGAGGTGAAGTGTGGAGGGCCATTCGGGACATGTTTTCTTTGGTTTTAGATGCAAATTTTGGGGATTGGGGGGGCAAAATTTGTGTTCGGCCCTATATTTGTAAGAGTTAGCACCAGCTAAGTCTGGGTCATTGGTACAGTATAAAAATACTGATTTGTTAAGAAATAAACTGAAAACTCTCATTCTTCAAGGATAATTCTGTTGGTAAAACTTACTTCAGTGTATTTAAAGAAGCTCTCCTTTTTACAGAATAGACTAGAATATATCCATGATACCAGGCTGAGTCACGATGATGCAAAGCATCATGATATGAGATTAACGTCACTTCTACTCGCTGTTTTGAGTACTCGAGAAAAGTATCTTGAATCAGTGTTGCAGGATAATCAGGTGAAACACGACACATTTCATTGTTCAATAATGGTCCTAATGGAATATCTAATGAATACATATCTCCACACATTAAACAAACAGCAATTCTGGAAAAAAATGAAAAAGAGTATTATTTTTTCATCACACAACAAAGCTGCAAACTCTGAAGAGTCTGTAGACAATTTTTAAAATAATTTCAACACAAAACCAGAAGACGCATGTAAGACAATACTGAAATAAAAGATCAATGACCAAATGTTTCCTGGCAAGTGGGGTGGGGAGGAATATGAATTAACTAGTGCGCGCTGTCACAGTGCTGAAGCTGCGACGATCCGTGCAACGTCAATGATGTTTTGAAACTCGCTGGTGACAAAAAAAACTTGGTGACAAAAAAAACTTGTTGGTGACAAGTCCATAAATGTGGCAGAAATTATCTGAATGACATGCACTATTGAGAGGGTGTAGACATCATGAAGATACACTTGCATACCAAGTATGGTGTCATTCCATTAAGTATTGTAGGAGTTATGGTATTTTTAAAACTCATTGGTGACAAAAAAACTTGTTGGTGACAAGTCCATAAATGTGACAGAAATTATCCGAATGACATGCACTATTGAGAGGGTGTAAACATCATGAAGATACACTTGCATACCAAGTATGGTGTCATTCCATCAAGTATTTTAGGAGTTATGGTGTTTTTTAAACTTGCTGGTGACAAAAAAAACTTGACAAAAAAAACTTGTCGGTGACAAGTCCATAAATATGACAGAAATTATCTGAATAACATGCACTATTGAGAGGGTGTAGACAGCAGGAAGATACACTTGCATACCAAGTATGGTGTCATTCCATCAAGTATTTTAGGAGTTATGGTGTTTTTTAAACTTGTTGGTGACAGACCGACTGACCGACCGACAGATCGACCGACCGACTGACAGACTGACATTGCCACATGTAGAGCTGCTCGTCGCAACTAATAAATATATTTGAAACTAGAGATTTATGTCGCCTGGTATACCCCCACCGTGGCATACCGCTTAGTGTGGGTGACTGAAAAAGGGCATTCAATTTTTCTAAGTAAAAAGAAAATCCAATATGGCCACCAGTCGGCCATCTTGAATCTGATGGGGAAAAAGATTATGTCACGCACTGCTCATCAAGTTGATCATTTTGGTGAAGTTTCATGAAAATGCGACTAAAACTGTGGAAGTAGTTCGCTCCACAAGTATTTTGCAAAATCCAATATGGCCATCAGTCAGACATCTTGAATCCGATCTGGAAAAAAATTATGTCATGCACGGCTTCTCATCATGTCAATCAAATAATATTGAGTTTCATGAAAATGCAGCAAAAACTGTAGAAGTAGTTCTGTCCACAAGTATTTTGCTAAATCCAATATGGCCACCAGTCGGCCATCTTGAATCCGATCTGGAAAAAAATTATGTCACGTACTTCCCCTCATCATGTTGATCATTTTTGTGAAGTTTCATGAAAATGCGACTAAAACTGTGGAAGTAGTTCGCCCCACAAGTTTACATATGCAATGGACTGACGACGACGACAGACCGACGGACATGTTGACTCCTATATACCCCCCCTCCCCCTCAAAAAAAAACCCCAAAAAACCTTCGTTTTGTGGGGGGAAAATTATCTAAGTTGACAAACGTGAATAAATCTGTGAAAAAATATTTGATTCTGTTACTTGCATAAATGTTGCACATCTTCAATGTGCCTGAAAATTGTGTCAAAAATTTCAGTTCTTTACATCACAACTATAACAGGAGCTGACTATAACATGAAGGCACCCAACATACCTATTTATTCAAAATCTTCAAATACAGTGTAACTAAACTCACCGAATGTCTGGCTCTAAGTTATCACAAAGAGACCATCGTCCTTCATTCATTGCACAGCCCTTAATAACAAATAATAGAGCTTGCTCTATTTGAGCACAAGAAAAAACAGTATTCTCTTCAGATGAGAGATCCCCTTCATTTGGAATGTCAACAAAGTCGCACTGAAACCTAAAACACAAAAATAATGAAAGTGTCAATGACACTGTAGCTTAACTTGTCTGTGTGTTGTGTTCAATGTTTATGAAAGGATTATGAAATAAGACAAGCATTGTGATAATTGAGAATATGTTAATTTCTGTTCCCTGTACGCTATGTTTTTAATAAAAATAATATAAGGTGTACACTGTACAAAAGATGTGAGGGGTGGGTTAATGTGGACCTCACAGTTAATGTATGCGGCCCTCACAGTTAACGTATGTCAACAAAAGTTACCAAGTTACAGTGAAATTATTCCAAAATGAGTCATCCTATCAAGTTACATTGAAATCCCTTCATAAATATGGCCTGTAGACTGTGCTAAAGGTTTTCGGGCTTTAGGCCTGTGAAGCCATGACGGTTGACCGATTGCAACTAGAAGGGGACGTCCTCATCTCGACATTATACTGAGTCATTCTACTAAGTTACAATGAAATCCCTTCATAAATACAACCTGTAGTCTGTACTAACGTTTTTCGGGTTTTGGGCTTGGGAAGCCATCATGGTTGAATGATCACGATCAAAAGGGGACGTTGTTATCTGGGCATCATCTGGAGTGATCCTATGAAGTTACAATGAAATCCTTTCATAAATATGACCTGTGGACTGTGCTCAAGGTTTTCGGGCTTCGGGCCCCTGAAGCCGTCACAGTTGACCAATCACGACCAAAAGGGGATGTCATCATCTAGGCATTATATGGAGTCAACCTAACAAGTTAGAATGAAATCATTCCATAAATACGACCTATAGAATATGCTAAAGGTTTTTGGGTTTTGAGCTTGGACGGCCATCAAGGCTGAATGCTCGCGACCAAAAGGGGACGTTCTCATCTAGACATTATTTGGAGTCATCCTACCAAGTTACAATGAAATCCCTTCATAAATATGACCTATAGACTGTGCTAAAGGTTTTTGGGCTTCGGGCCCCTGTAGCCGTCACAGTTGCCCAATCGTGTCCAAAAGGGGACGTTCTCATCTAGACATTATATGAAGTCAACCTACCAAGTTACAATGAAATCCCTTCATAAATATGATCTGTAGACTGTGCTAAAGGTTTTTGGGCTTTGGGCAGCCATCATGGTTGAATGATCGCAACCAAAAGGGGACATTCTCATCTGGGCATCATCTGGAGTGATCCTATGAAGTTACAATGAAATCCCTTCATAAATATGACCTGCAGACTGTGCTCAAGGTTTTTGGGCTTCAGGCCCCTGTAGCCGTCACAGTTGACCAATCATGACCAAAAGGGGATGTCATCATCTAGGCATTATATGGAATCAACCTAACAAGTTACAATGAAATCCTTCCATAAATACGACCTATAGACTATGCAAAAGGTTTTGGGCTCGGGCAGCCATCAAGGCTGAATGATTGCGACCAAAAGGGGACGTTCTCATTTAGACATTATTTGGAGTCATCCTACCAAGTTACAATGAAATCCCTTCAAAAAATGATCTGTAGACTGTGCTAAAGGTTTTCGGGCTTCAGGGCCCTGTAGCCGTCACAGTTGCCCAATCGCGTCCAAAAGGGGACGTTCTCATCTAGACATTATATGAAGTCAACCTACCAAGTTACAATGAAATCCCTCCATAAATATGATCTGTAGACTGAGCTAAAGGTTTTCGGGTTTTGGGCTCAGGCAGTCATCACAGTTGACAGATCGCGACCAAATGGGGAAGTTCTGATCTAGACATCACACGGAGTCATCCTACCAAATTACAATGAAATCCCTCCATATTAAATATGACCTGCAGACTGTGCTAAAAGTTTTGGGGTTTCGGGCTTGGGCAGTCATAACAGTTGACAGGTCATGATCCAAAGGGGATGTTCTCATCTAGACATTATACAGAGGCATCCTAAAAAGTTACAATGAAATCCCTTCATAAATACGACCTGCAGACTGTGCTAATGGTTTTCGGGTTTTGGGCTCGGGCAGCCATACCGGTTGACCGATAGCAACCAAAAGGGGACGTTCCCATCTAGACATGACCCCAAACCTGCATATGAAATTTCGTGACGATCAGACAAGAACTACGGGGTGTAGCCTGTGCTAAAGGAAAATGTGAACAGACGTCACAGACTCACAGACTTCCACACGTGTGATGGCAATAGCTTATCTTGAATTTGTCAAGTTAAGCTAAAAATGGTGGAATTTAATACAATGTCACTCCTCACTCAGGGTTTGTAATCCCTCAAGAGAAAGACAATCCAGGACTTTCTGGCCCTGCAATTTGATGGGGCACTGGCTGATAGGTGCCAAGAATAAGGTCAACCTGAGTCAGTAAATAAATTTTTGAGGGGTGTCTCTCATTGTGACAGGTGCCACCTGTTTTGTGACTGTACTCCTGTACTCGGTACCAGACACAAGGATTACAATCCAACAGTATGGTGAACCATTACTCTACGAAACCTGTGTATATTTTCATCTACAGAGCGGTCTATGCACATCACAAAAGATTCATATTAATTGTACATAATCCACAAATAAAATGCACATATAGATCTGATCAAAATCTTTCTTGTTGTCATTTACTGGAAAGCTCTCTTATATAAATAAGAAGGGGTCTTAATCGCTCACCTGATAAAATTGCTTAAATATGGATTTAAGGTCACATTCAGCAGTTACGTGGTTATATAGTTAATCAAATTTAACTAGGGGAGTGGGTAGGGAGAGAAGGGTCTGCTGGATGATTTTGTGTGTGTGTGTGTAAAATCACTCAAACCCCTTCAAAACACATTTTGAAGCAAAGAGAAAAAACTTACGAAGTGGACCCCTCCAACTCCCCCCCCCCCCACCTTCCCCTCAATGTAGTGAAATCACTCAAAATCCTCCAAATTGTCTTTTCAAGCAAAATAGATCATTTTGCCCAAAGGGCACACCTGGGCCTCAAGTTGCCTGGTGGTCCCCTTCTGAGCAAACATTAATCCTATGGACTAAAGTTTACCACAATTAGCACTGTCACACGTGGACACAATTCATTTAAACAAATAGTAAATTCTCCATTGGATTTTCTGTTAAATTTCAATCTTCCCACACTAAGGATGTCAATGCTATGCAAACAAAAGAATTAGACTCCTGGATGTGAAGAGGATTTTTTCAAAGAAAATATCAAATATCAAAAGATTCTGAAGAAGATTTTTAAAGGAATTTTCAAATATTGCAGTATGTTAAAATTTAGGCTGCTATAGGGAGCCCAAATATGAACCCAGTGACTTGATTTGTACAAACTGGAATCTGACCCCACTGACGATAATGCAAACTCAGGGTGAATTTAATTTTTAAAAATTTAATAGCAGTTTTCTAATTTGGATAAATTTTGATTAGCATGAGACTAGTGGTTCTGGAGAAGATTTTTAAATATTATTCCTCATATTGGAGTTAAAATTTGTGCTCCAATAAGGATTTGGGAGGGGGACTTTTTCAGGAATAAGAGCCCAGTGAGGTCACCAAAACCTGTTACGTCGAAGCAAACTATGTTATAATTCCAGTGGCTCCAATAATATGTCAGACATCAATGAAGTCTCTTGAATTCAGGTACTTGAAGGAGTCCTGTCAACTCCCTCTATCTTAAATCCTTTGAAAATATAACCCATGACAGTTTAGTCCATACATGTTTGTATCAATTATGCTCAGAACTTGGTCTCGGTGGTGACTGGATTGGATTGCTATAGCTGGTTGGACAGGCAAAACAGGGTCAGTGCCATTGATAATTTGTATGCCTTTTTCACATTAGAAATGGGGAAGAACTTTGGCCCCAAATAGGCTTTGGATTACACCCTGCAATGATGAAATAAATTTCGTCAAAGAAAAGTATGGAGCACACTTACTGATTAGACAGAGACAAACCTATCCTGAAAGGTCATTCTACTTGACAGAAGTGTCAGACAGAAGACTTTTTTTAATGATACCCATAGACACTAAGTGAAGCCAGTAATTGTTATGATAAAACATACCTTCTAGCCAGTTGCAAACCACAGTCTTTTAAATACAGTGAATCTTTCTCACTAATCTCTGGATTGAATGCTTGAATGATAACTATTGGTGTTCCTATCAGTGACTGCTCTTCTCTATCAACTTCAGGAGAAAGTGATATCTCTAAACTGGATCTGATATAATCAAGGGAATCCTCACAGAAATACACACAGAGACAACCTGTAATATGACAAAGACAGCCAATTATTCTAACTTCAACACCCATAAGGAATATTATCGAGAATGCATTATTTAACCTTTAAAAATCATAGAAATATTCAAACAATTACCTTAGATAAGTAACAGGATTTTGAGCTAAGCAATGGCCTTAGTACCGCTTGGATTGCCAACTAGACAAAAACTAGGTTAGCAATAGGGTTTTACCATCGCATCACTCAGCTACATTCTGCACTGATGCAATTACTTAGGCAAATACCCTGATAGTTGTATCAAAACTAGATGGACAAAACAAAAAATAACTATCTCTTTATTTATTTATTGGGGTTTAATGACACTTTTGACAGCCAGTTACACCTTGTGTCACTGCAGGGGTGTGATTGGGACCAGATGAAAAAAACTGAAAACATGTTTGCATGGTGGAAAGGTTTCAAAATCAAGCTTTATATCCCCATATAACTGAAGTCCTGTAGAAATATAAAGCTTTTGATGGTATTTTATTTCTTTAAATTTACATGAAAATGGTCTGAAGGACCATTTTCATGTAAATTTAAAGAAATAAAAACATGTAGTTGGGTAAGAAAATGAAAGTGTCAATGACACTGTAGCTCAACTTGTCAAGACAAAGACATGTACATGTATAGTATGTGACACAGCAATGACAAACATCTAGGTAATGACCTGATAACAAAGGTACATATAAAGTATTGTAACGGTCTGTACATAAATACTGACCGTTGCCTGCAACAAATGTATAGGTAAAGTATTGTAAAGGTAAGGGTGACAGTCAGATGCTATACTAGAAAAGAAATCTTTGAGTCCAAGAGTGGATCTGACTGAACCCCAAAATACTTGTTCTCATAGCACAGTGATAACAAAGGCACCCCAAAACACACTCATTCCTGTCCCAAGGTGAAAACAAAGGTACCCCAAGAAGTTTTGTGAAGATCAGTTCATAAATACGAGCTGTATAGAACTTGTGACAAAAAATTGATTGGACCTAATTTCGGTACAAAATGGCCACTGGCAGCCATCTTGAATTTTGGACCGTACCCAGAAACACTCATTCTCGTCCCAAGGTGATAACAAAGGTACCCAAGAAGTTTTGTGAAGATCGGTTCATAAATACAGCCTCTACCCTGAGCCGTATTGACATGTGTGCTTAAATTGTGTAAGGAGCACTGAATAAATCAAAGTTCATCTAATTTGCATAGTTTCTGCACGAAAAAAAACCCCCTTACAATATGTGATGCATTCCATGTTACTAAACATTCATACAAAAATTTATTCAAATCAGAACTTTCGTACAGAAGTTCTGTACAAAAGACTGATTGCACTAATTTTGGTACAAAATGGCTGCTGGTGGCCTCTTGAATTTCGGACCACACCCAAAAACACTCGCTCTCGTACCACGGTGATAACAAAGGTACCCAAGAAGTTTCGTAAAGATTGGTTCATAAATATGGCCTCTAGTCTGAGCTGTATAGAAGTTGTGTACAAAAAACTGATTAGACCTAATTTCGGTACAAAATGGCCACTGGCAGCCATCTTGAATTTTAGACCGCACTCAGAAACACTCGTTCTCGTCCCAAGGTGATAACAAAGGTACCCAAGACATTTCGTGAAGATCAGTTCATAAATACAGACTCTAGTCTGAGCCATATTGACATGTGTACTTACTGTGTGTAAGTCGCACTGAAAAAATCAAAGTTTTGCATAATTTCTGCACGAGAAAAAAACCTGTATTATATGTGATGTATCCCATGGTAGTAAACATTCACACAAAAAAATATTCAAATCAGCGCTTTCATATGGAAGTTCTGTGCAAAAATCTGATTGCACCTAATTTTGTACAAAATGGCTGCCATCGGCCATCTTGAATTTTGGACCAGACCCCAAAACACTCGTTCTCGTCCCACGGTGATACTAAAGGTACCCAAGAAGTTTCGTAAAGATCGGTTTATAAATACGGCCTCTAGCCTGAGCCGTATTGGCATTTGCACTTACAGTGCTGAAAGTAACACCAAAAAACATCAAAATTAGTCTAATTAGCACAATTTACGCACAAGAAAAAAACCCATATTATATGTGATGTATCCCATGGTACTAAACATTCATACAAAAAATTATTCAAATCAGAGCTTTCATATGGAAGTTCTGTACAAAAAACAAATTTCTGCATCGTCGGTACAAAATGGCAGCAAGCAGCCATCTTGAATTTCGGACCGCACCCAAAAACACTCGTTTTCGTCCCACGGTCATAACAAAGGTACCCAAGAAGTTTCGTAAAGATCGGTTCATAAATACGGCCTCTAGCCCGAGCCGTATCCAATTGTTGACGTACGGACAGACGGACGACGGGCCATGACAAAAGCTCAAATTTGGCTTCGCCAAAATTGAGCTAAAAAACTGAAATCAGATAAAAAACTGAAAAATCACACCCGTGTCAGACAGTTTTACAGGTGGAGGAAGCCGGAGTACCCGGAGAGGATCACCAAGCAATGGCGAGTAACTGTCAGACTCTTCAACATACTAACTGCACACAAGCAGAGTTAGCACTGGTTGAAGACAAGAGCACCATCAATGTGCAGTATCCCTTATTGCACATCACCACCATGCTCCTAAGGACACAATGCAGTTACCCCTGGTGGGGATCAAACCGGGGACCTTTTGCCTCTCTCCCTGATTACAATCTCAGTTCCAATGTCTAAACATCTGGAAGATTACTGGCTAAAGCATTTACCAAATGTGATTTTCACTCAACATGGAGACAAATGGTTTTCCTGACTCCTGTTGCCTGATTGATAAATAGGTCCAGTGCAAGAAGTCTAAATAAGAAATCATTTCAAAAGTGCTAGGATTCAAACTCTAGTTGAAACAAATAAATCATTTACTTGGTGTTTACTTGATCAAACCTAAAAGTTATTTTCTTACAGTTTATCAGAGAATACCATATGGCATTCTCCAGTAATCTGTTTAAAAAATTTATTAGAAGGAGAAACAGAAAACATTAGGGTAATGACCTCAACAGAAATGTGATACATTAAAAAATATTGATTTTGAAAGATAAGTTAAATTAACTAAGCAATGACCCAGTTTATTTATGTCTCCATCCATAGGATGATAATCTAAACACATGCTTTTTATATGAATACTCATCATCAATGCACAGATGCATGAGCATTATAACAAATTTACAACATGTTTCTTTAATCTTTAACTGGTAGAGTGTTAAATTATTTTTGGCCATGAAAATTTGTTCACGTTTTTGCCTCATTACAATTATAAATAAATAATGATAATAATTATAAATATAGACTTCTAGCACTCTACCAGTTAAGGACCCGCACAACTTGTCAGATATTCTTCTATGTCGTAACTTCTAAGTCTACAGGCAGATCAGTGTTTACTACTGAAGTCTTGGCTGCCTATATCTGCACCTAAGCCATGACTACAAACCTCTTCCAGGGTAGGAGTATTCTAATCTGGAATATTGCCACATGACTGCAGGTCAGGACACTTTTTACGAGTCCACATGGTTTGTTAACCCTTTGAACCCGAAGGCCGATTTTTCGGCCCAAGGCATAATTTTGTCCCATTTTTGTCTAATGATAAGAGATCTATACACAGGGCATTGATGATAAAATAATAATTGCAGTCTGCAGCCGACTGCAGTTATTATTTTATCCTCCTCATAAATTGATATTGGACTGACCCACCTCACAGTAAGTGTGCACAAGGGAGATACCATTACAGGAAATGAGGGTTCATAGGGTTAAAAGGATTAATTTCATGAATAAAATCTGCTTAAGCCAATCACTACAGACTTGAATAATCTGCCAACACTTCCACACAACTAATAAATGAAACAGAGTTATATGACCTATTTGATCTGTTTACTCACCATGTGGTTTAAAATTGGCAGTGGCTAAGGCATTTTGTTCCCTACTTATGTCTCCATCTATAGGACGATAATCTAAACTATACACATGCTTTTTATATGAATATTCATCTTCAACACATAAATCCTACAAAAGAAACACATGAAAATTAATTTAAATGAAAGTGTCAATGACACTGTAGCCTAACTTGACTGTGTGTAGTGTTTGATGAAAAGGATAATGTTCAATATTTATGAAAGGATTATGAAATAAGACAAGAATTGTGATAATTGAGATTATGTTAATTTCTGTTCCCTGTATGCTATGTTTTCAATAAGAATAATCTGAGTTGTAGACTGTACTAAAGAATTGAGGCCTGGGTTAATGTGGCTCCACAGTTAATGTCTGTCAGCCAAAGTTACCAAGTTACAGTAAAATTATTTCAAGCTACTTTGGACATATTTTATTTATACCATGATCGTCAGATTCTTAAGAGTTTAAATGTATGTCAGACATACACACATGCTAATCTGTTTTTGTTTACATGAGCACCAGTGAGCAGTACTTTCGCTATCAATTTTATCGTCAAAACAAAATGGAAAAACAAACACGCAAATCAAGGGCCATTTTTCATTTTAATAACATACTATTTCGTGTTATGGATGCTTTATTAACACGAGACAATACATGTTAATTTTTAGTGTCTTATGGGGTAAACTCATTTATAAACATAATAATTGCCACTTTCATTTCACTCTTCGCGAGGTGATGTGTGATAAATTTAGACAAGTTCGCATTCAGATTGACGTCACCAAAGCTAAACTTGGATGTAGTTTCACTGTAGGTGTAAATTTTAAGAACTGAAATCCCATTGCTGGCATGTTCACCTCAGTTGGTGTGTAAAGCTAAAATTTATGTCATATAGGCTTTTCATATATTGTAGAATAGGTAATCATGGTAAGTTGCTACATAACACCTTAATTATGCATTCTCACAATAAAGACGGACATCAACGATTATTTGGGATCAGAATCTAATACAAGAGGCCTCTCAGCCTGAGCACTATTTTTAAGGGAAGCTAAATACAAGAAAAGAATCCAAGTGTTATGCTTGTGACCTTGACCTTGATGATATGACAATGGATCAAGGTCATTACACAACATTAGGTTATGGGTAACAATTGTGTGAAGGAGGAAAAAGATCTGTCACAAAGATTCAATTATACAGACCAGACAAGAGTTGTATAACAATATCAAAGTTTTGGTGTCTGTCACCTTGATTTTGATGATATGACCTTAGATCAAACTTGTGACACACCTTTCAGTCAAGAGCAATAATTGTGTACCAAGTATGAATAAGATCTGTCAATCATACTTAGTTATATGGGCTGGACAAGGGCTGTATAACAATATTAAAGTTTTGCTGTCTGTGACCTTGACATTGATAAGACCTTGGATCAAAGTCGCGACACACCCTTGAGTCATGAGCAGTAATTGTACCAAGTATGAATAATATCTGTCAATCATACCAAGTCACATGAATCGGACAAAAGTGACAGAGAAATTTCAAAGTTTTCCTGTCACCTTAATGCAGGGCCTGTGACCTTGAGGGGCACATACCATATTATAATTAGCGACACACCATCTTTTGATAATACATATTGTTATAAAGTTACGTAAAAAAAATATTCAGTGGTCAAGAAGTTATGGCCTGGACGAACAAAATGACAGATGATGTACGATGGACAAATCACTACCAGAAAAGCTGTGCTGACATCTGGCAGTCGGAGCTAAAAAAGTGTTGGGGGTCTGTCATCATACTAACAGTGATGGTGGGTACACGCTTTGTCATGGGGTACGACTTTTTACTAAACCGATTCCAGGGGCCACATTGAATCAGTGCATCTAAAAGATCATTGTTCATCTCATATTCCAAATGTGGGTGAATGGGTCTTTTAACTGGTCCAGAGCCTGATTCCACTGAGTGACAACACCCATTTGGGAAGTAAAGAAACATCCACATTCACTACCACCTCAGGTGTCATGTCCAGATGATACTGTTGAAATCGGGAAATGTTCTCAGGATTTACAAACCTGAATGCCTCACTTACAGGCACATGGAACAGGAATTTTATTTATTTATTTATTGGTGTTTAAGGTCAGAAATATCTGCACAATGGCTAATCATGACCACAACAGTTTTACAGATGGAGGAAGCCAGAGTACCCAGAGAGAACCACTGGGCAATGGCAAGCAACTGTCAGCTCCCAACATACTAACTCCACACAAGCAGGGTCAGCATTGGTTGAAGACAGGTGCACCATCGACATGCCGTATGCCTTAGTGCACAATGAAACCGTGCACCCATGTGGGCAATGGGGGTGAAGAGTCTTGCCCAAGGAGACAACGTGGTTGCTGCAGGTGGGATACAATCCAAGGACCTCTCGGCTTGCAGCCTGCAGCTCCACCTACTGAGCCACTGTGCCCCATGGAACATGAAAGAGAAGCTGAAAAATACTGTAGTTATATTCCACAATGTAACACAACTATGGATCAAGTTTCAAAGACCACAGAAAACAAGAAGCCTGTAGTATAAGACAAAAAAATGTTGACAAACATATGTATGACAGATGACAAACAATGTCAACAACTCAACGTTCTCAAGGTACACAAAAAACAGTTGCAGCTGTCAACCAAACACTCACAAACAATATTCTGGATGTTGAGCAAAATACAAAATACACATACCCTGATTTCTTCATTGAGCATAATAGAAAGACCATTTTTTCCAAGTAGCACCAAGTTTAATGGTCTGACTTCATTATGAGAGGAGGCAACTGCTCTTTCTTGCCTAAAAAACATACAAGACAAATACATACAAGACAAATATTACCCTCAAAAAAACAGCTGTTCACACAAACTTAAGTTTCAGTTGATTTTATAAAATTATTTTGCTCAAGATGAAATCCCTCTCTTCAGACTGCTCTTCATAACAGAAATTGAGGAATATGGGAAGGAGCTATCTTTTAATCCTTGGCATACTGATGTCAAAATGCCAAAATTTTGAGCAGCAAGTTTTTTCCATTGTGCAACTAGCAATGTAATTTATTCTTACTGACACAGCCGATTGAGCTCTGTCAAATAAAAATGAATTGGTTAACTTTCTAGTTGCTTAGGGTAAAAAAATGAAAGTGTCAATGACACTGTAGCTCAACCTGTCAAGACATGTACATGAATAGTATGTGACGCAGCAATGACAAACTTCTAGGTAATGACCTGATAACAAAGGTACATATAAAGTATTGTAATGGTCTGTACATAAATACCGGGCGTAGCCTGTAACGAATGTATAGGTAAAGTATTGTAAAGGTGGGTGACAGTCAGATGCTAAACTAGAAAAGAAATCTTTGAGTCCCAGAGTGGGTCTGACTGAACCCCAAAATATTTGTTCTCATAGCACAGTGATAACAAAGGCACCCCAAAACACACTCATTCGGACCACACCCAAAAAACACTCGTTCTCATCCCACGGTGATAACAAAGGTACCCAAGAAGTTTCATAAAGATTGGTTCATAAATACAGCCTCTACCCTGAGCCATATAGAAGTTGTGTACAAAAAACTGATTAGATCTAATTTCGGTACAAAATGGCCACTGGCAGCCATCTTGAATTTTGGACCGCACCCAGAAACACTCGTTCTCGTCCCAAGGTGATAACAAAGGTACCAAAGAAGTTTTTGTGAAGATTGGTTGATAAATACAGCCTCTAGCATGAGCCGTATTGACATGTGTACTTACTGTGTGTAAGAAGCACTGAAAAAATCAAAGTTCATCTAATTTGCATAATTTCTGCACAAGAAAAAAACCTGTATTATATGTGATGTATCCCATGGTACTAAACATTCATACAAAACATTATTCAAATCAGAGCTTTCATGTAGAAGTTCTACACAAAAATCTGATTGCCCCTAATTTTGAACAAAATGGCTGCCAGCGGCCATCTTGAATTTCAGACTGGACCCCAAAACACTCGTTCTCGTCCCACGGTGATAACAAAGGTACCCAAGAAGTTTCGTAAAGATCGGTTCATAAATGCGGCCTCTAGCCCGAGCCGTATTGGCATTTGCACTGACAGTGCTGAAAGTAACACTAAATAAATCAAAGTTAGTCTAATTTGCATAATTTAAGCACGAGAAAAAAACCCGTATGATATGTGATGTATCTCATGGTACTAAACATTCATACAAAAAATTATTCAAATCAGAACTTTCATGTGGAAGTTCTGTACAAAAAACAGATTTCTGCATCGTCGCTACAAAATGGCGGCTGGCAGCCATCTTGAATTTCGGGCTTTCGGGCCACACACAAAAACACTTGTTCTTGTCCCACAGTCATAACAAAGGTACCCAAGAAGTTTCGTAAAGATCGGTTCATAAATACGGACTCTAGACGGGGGCCGTATCCAATTGTTGACGTACAGACAGCCGGACGACGGGCGATGACAAAAGCTCAAATTTGGCTTCACCAAAGTTGAGCTAAAAATACAGCTTGAAAGTTTGATAATCAGTATGAAATGGGTTAAAATATTCTGGGTGATTGGTATTCAGCTACCCTGGCAAAAATGAAGCCAAGAGGTAAGACTACAAACTCTAAAACCACCAGTCTAATTCTGTAAGAAATTCAATGTTGTTAACTGGTAAGTTATTTTTTGTCCTGAAAATTTCTTTGTGCATCTTTGCTTGTTACAATTTATGGGAGAGTGCCAACTGGCACTCTCCCATAAATTGTAACAAGGCAAATCCTAACAGATAAAAATAATATCACTTCAAAGATGATATGAAGCACATCCACAGAATATGAAGCTTTTAAATTGTGGTACTGGGACATGAGAATAAGCCCAAATTTGGGCTTCCAGAATTCTACCAGTTAAGGCCAGGTTCCAGTTTTGCCTTGAAATAGTCCTTAGCTTATGTTTAAATTCAATCAGATGGAATATTTCAGTTGGTGAAAAGGCAGGGCATTTAATTAGGAAAATTTGCCTCAGCAAAAAAATTACCTAGGAAAATGGTGTTTCCTCGGCACAAAATACCATGTGCCCACGCAATTTTGAATAAAGTAAATTAAGGTTTATATATGTGTTCAAGAAATGTTAAATCAACAAAATTGGGTTTGATGGGCTTTTTGTTTATTACACACCACAGTAGCCGGGCAACTGAACAGATCATGAGATGGCTTTTCAGTACGTCCAGTGGAATTACCTCAATCTCAACGACACAGCAAATTATATTTAGAATAAACATTGATATATAAACATCAAAACTGACCTCAAACCCAATTTTTAATGTGATAATCCTTCCAGTTCGATGTTCCCTACAGGAAAAAATTTGAACATGTGCTTAAAAATTGCAACATTCATGAAAATGCCTTGGCAAATTTATTATCTAGGAAAATGGATTTTAGGTCGGCAAAATACCTCGGCTATGCATATTGCCTAGGGTTAATTAGATGGCCTGAAAAAGCAGTTGTCTTTATTAAAACTCCACGAAAAGTGAGTAAACAAACAGCCCATAACAATTGAATTCAGAACACAATTAGATTGGCGGCCTTAAAAAGAGATGTTCAGTTTTTAAATTTTCCCTCAGTTTGGTTTCGGTTCAGTTTTAGACCAAAAAAATTGGTTTTTGTAACACAATACATATTTTCCTTATGTTATGTAATAAACTTGGACAGGATAGTACTAAAACATGTTAAATAACAAACAAGTGAACCAGAAATGAAATAACACTGTACTGAGATTGTTTCCAGTAAATTCGATGAACAAAAAATTATATCTGCAATCTGCATATGCTTTCATAACAAGAGGCCCCCACAGGGGCTTAATCGTTCACCTGATAAAGAGGTTCAAAGAAGAAGATCACATTCAGTTAGTCATGGTTCATCAACACTACAGAGGAATGAGGTCTAGTGTCCATGTCAGATGATTATTATCATAAGTCTTCCTGACTGCTTCCAATTCTATCAGCTGTAGACCAGCACTGCCAAATTTTCAAGGGTTATTATGTCACTGCAGTTTGAAATGCAAATTTTATGGAAAGAAACCCACTTTGGAATGCATCTGAACAAACTTGGACCCCCACTCCTGCCTATCTTACTCCCCTCCCCCTGAAGAGAGTCCAAATTTTAAGGCAGGGACTAAATCTGATCTTCCCAGAGATGTTATATACCAAATATAAAAGATTCTGATTGGTGGTTCTGGAGAAAAAAGTTTTGAAGAAAGTCCCTCATATTGCACTAAGTTAAAATTCAGGCTCCCATTGGGAGCACAAATATTAACCCAGAGACTCGATTTGAACAAACTGAATCTGCCCCCACTCCACCATCTTACAGATGTTGTATACCAAATATGAAAGGATTCTGACAGGTGGATCTGAAGAAGATCCACTTGTCAGAATCGTGGCTTAATATTTAGGCTACTTCTGAAGAAATTTCCACAAACTGCACTAAGTTAAACTTTGGGCACCAATAGAGAGCCTAAATATTAAGCCAGGGACCCGATATGAACAAACGTGAATCTGACCCTCCTAGAGATGTTATATACCAATATGAAAGGATTCTGACTGGTGAATCTGCAGAGGATTTTAAAAAAAAATTCCCCATATTGCACTAAGGTAAAATTAGAGAGCACAAATAATAACCCAGGAACTCGATTTGAACAAATTTGAATCTGACCCACCTAGAGATGATGTATACCAAATATGAAAGGATTCTGACTGGTGGATCTGAAGAAGAATATTTTTAAAGAAATTTCCTCATATTGTATTAAGTTAAAATTCGGCCCCCCATAGGAAGCCCAAATATTAACTGAGAGACTTGATGCGAACAAACTTGAATCTGATCCTCGTAACAATGATGTTTACCAAATATTAAAACATTCTGACCAGCAGCTCTGAAGAAGATTTTTAAAGTTTATTTTCCAAATTGCTCTAAGTTAAGATTTGGGCTCCTGTGTTGAGCCCAAATACAAACAGAGGAGCTTAAACTGAACACACTTGTATCTGACCTGCCTATGGATGCTGTATGTCAAATATCGGAAGATTGTGATCAGTGGCTCTGAAGACATTTTTTTTTAATATTTTATAAATATGCTGACTCAGCATTTTTTCGATGTCCCATGCCCCCCCCCCCCCCCCCCAACAAAACCGATGGCAATTTTTTTTTGATCATTCGCTTCTACTGGTCCTAAGGATGCTTCATACCAAATAACAGTAAGGGTGCTTCATACTAAATAACAGTTCTCTGTTCAATGTGGTTTGGGAAATTTGGGCGTTTGAAAAAATGTTATATTTTTAGTTCCTGGGGCTCCCATTGGAACATGAGAAATTTTTTTAGCATGAATAAAGTACTTATGACCCAATAATACCACATACCGAAGTTCATTCAAATCGGACCATCGGTTCAGAAAATAGAAATGTTGGGCGGTTCCCAAAATCTTGCAACCCCCCCAATTACAGAGGCAAATATTGCTTCACGAACTTCGTTTGAACAAACTTGAGTCTATGAGTCTACACCTCAGAAGGAAGCTTCATACCAAATATCAAGTCACTGTACCCAATGGTTTATGAGAAGATTTTTCTAGAATTTTGGAGCATTTTCCCTCACTCCCTCCCTATGGAGCCTGGCAACTTTATTTGAACAAACTTGAATAGACATATGATAAGGACCATGGATATCAAATTTGGTTCAATTTGGCCCAGGGGTTTAGGAGAAGTCGATAATGTAAAGTTAGTTCATGCTGGACGACGGACAGAAAGTGATCACTTCAGCTCCCCATGACTTTCAGTCAGGTGAGTTAAAAAGTCATTCAAACCCAAGGGCGTAGATTCAGGAGTCGGGAGTGTGTGTCGAGGGTCGCAAAGATGCCGTTGGAGATGGAAAATTTATGATTCGACTGTCCTGTCAAATTCGTCTTTCATTTCCATTCATGGCATTGACTATTGCCTGACATGAAAATATGTGAAGAGGGTCAGAATTTCAGAAGGCAACTGCCCGCTATTAAGAAGTTGAGAATTTTAGAATATGCCTTTTACTTTCAGAAAGACAGATACCCATTTCACAAGCTAACTAACTTGACAAGTTGACATTTGTACACAAAAGGAGCAAACTCTAAATTCCAGAATCATTCATTTACAAAGCACTGCAGAGGTTATGCAAATTATCAACAAGATGGTCACCCGACCTGATTTGCATGTCCATTCTTCCTTTCGGTTTGCACTGAATTATCATTATCAGAGAGTATTCACTGAATTCTGAGAATTTCCATTTCTTTGAAAAACAACACAGCCACTTGTGTTTTGCACGTATACATGTATTTTGAAATTTTAGTTTTCATTCTATTGAAATTTCCGATTGACACTTTGTATGACAGGTATGTGCAGCTAACGTTTTATTAATATTAATTTAACCCTTACCTGCAAAAAAGGGTTCCCCAACATTAACAGAGCATTGAGCAAATTGATACTTTTCTCTTACATTGACATCAAGTCGCTTTACAGGTGTCACAGTCCATTCTTTTTCAAGAACATTTTTGTACTCTTTGGCGTGATGCTTATGTATGTGGCGACGTAGGTTGGAGGTATTTACGCAATGGGAGACGACCAACTTATTACAACTTATTACATAATTGGCATTTGGCATTTCTATCGTCGCTTCTAAGTTCTTACAAAATACTGATATATGCTACTATGCGTTTTAGGTGACATTTTGTTGATTATTCAAAATTATGGCGTGCTAAGTGTGAATATTCAAAAGTTAAGCAAAACCGAAAATATACGGTTTTTAATTTCTTTTTTGGTTCAGTTTCAGTTTCCACTTAAAAACCAAATTTCGGTTTCGGTTCAGTTAAACTAAACAGCTATAGCCTTAGAGCTTGGCAAGACTAGTGATTTAACACTACAAATAACTAAGATGAGTAACATTCAGATAGATTACTACTTAGTATAATAATCTTGTACTGCTTACCAAGTACTGGATGGTTCAAGGAAGAGGGAAAGGCAGCAGCAGTGTACGAGTGCGCAGCCCAAAAGCTCTGATGTTCCATCTCCGTAAAGTCAATGGGTCTAGGGAGAGAGAACATCAAAGTATATTTCCAATAACATACATTCAGGCCAGGAGAGATCTCCAATGGATTGAACCAACTGACAGCCTTCAATGGACTATACATTCACTCTCATCCTTCTGTGAAAGTTAAGTTGTGCGCAAAATTGACAAATGATCCATGCCATTCCCATGAATAAAGAGTGTTGTTACTGTTTGTAATGCATGATGTAGGGGCAGTAACACAACATCATAATTCATAAAACAGAGAAAAGAGAATACAGTCTCATGGCGAATCACATGATGCTCGCCTAAAAAAAACAGGTGATGACACATCAGCGACTGCTCGTCTCTGAAGAAGCCCACACTCAAACATTTATCAGACAGATCATCCAAATCCACTAAATATGTACAGTAAAACCCTGTTAATTGAATAACCCCACTTTGCCAATGAAAATTATTCAATTAACAGAAGTATTCAATTAACAGGAATGTGTCTATTCTTGAGATAAACTTGGCATTTATTCTATTATATCTTGTTTGACAGAGCTCCATGAGATCTGTCAAACAAGATATAATAGATTAAATGCCTATATCGAATGTACTGAGGCCAAATAGGTCTGTAAACAAAGGAAAACTGGGGAGATTCAGAGCAATTTCTAGACATTTTACAAGATTTTTTATTCAATTAACAGGAGTTTACCCTATAACCTATATTCAATTATCAGGTCAAATTTGTACTGGAGGTATGGTAAATGGTTTTGTGTTGGGAAATTATATTCAATTGACAGGGATATACAATTAAGAGATATCCAATTAAGTGGGCTCCTTTGTATAATAAAAATGAAGTGTCAATGACACTGTAGCTTAACTTGGCTGTGTGTTGTGTTTGATGAAAAAGGATAATGTTCAATGTTTATGAAAGGATTATGAAATAAGACAAGAATTGTGATAACTGGGAATATGTTAATTTCTGTTAAATGTATGTTATGTTTTTAATAAAAATAATACCAGAAAGTCACATACTAAAATTCTTTCCGATCAAATAATCCTAACTGGAGTTATCATCCGGACACCGCAAATCCTGAAATTTCTAAGTCGCAAAAGGGGTATAACTCTAATAAATGAAAGTGTCAATGACACTGTAGCTCAACTTGTCAAGGCAAAGACATGTACATGTATAGTATGTGACACAGCAATGACAAACATCTAGGTAATGACCTGATAACAAAGGTACATATAAAGTATTGTAACGGTCTGTACATAAATACTGACCGTTGCCTGCAACAAATGTATAGGTAAAGTATTGTAAAGGTAAGGGTGACAGTCAGATGCTATACTAGAAAAGAAATCTTTGAGTCCCAGAGTGGGTCTGACTGAACCCCAAAATATTTGTTCTCATAGCACAGTGATAACAAAGGCACCCCAAAACACACTCGTTTCTGTCCCAAGGTGAAAACAAAGGTACCCAAGAAGTTTTGTGAAGATCAGTTCATAAATACGAGCTGTATAGAAGTTGTGACAAAACACTGATTGGACCTACTATCGGTACAAAATGGCCACTGGCAGCCATCTTGAATTTTAGACCGCACCCAGAAACACTCATTCTCATCCCAAGGTGATAACAACGGTACCCAAGAAGTTTTGTGAAGATCGGTTCATAAATACAGCCTCTACCCTGAGCCGTATTGACATGTCTGCTTACATTGTGTAAGTAGCACTGAATAAATCAAAGTTCATCTAATTTGCATAATTTCTGCACGAAAAAAAACCCCTTACAATATGTGATGTATTCCATGTTACTAAACATTCATACAAAAATTTATTCAAATCAGAACTTTCATACAGAAGTTCTGTACAAAAGACTGATTGCACTAATTTTGGTACAAAATGGCTGCTGGTGGCCATCTTGAATTTCGGACCACACCCAAAAACACTCGCTCTCATCCCACGGTGATAACAAAGGTACCCAAGAAGTTTCGTAATGATTGGATCATAAATATGGCCTCTAGTCTGAGCTGTATAGAAGTTGTGTCCGAAAAACTGATTAGACCTAATTTCGGTACAAAATGGCCACTGGCAGCCATCTTGAATTTTAGACCGCACCCAGAAACACTCGTTCTCATCCCAAGGTGATAACAAAGGTACTCAAGACATTTCGTGAAGATCAGTTTATAAATACAGACTCTAGCCCGAGCCGTATTGACATGTGACTTACTGTAAGTAATGCATAATTTCTGCACGAGAAAAAAACCCGTATTATATGTGATGTATCCCATGGTACTAAACATTCACACAAAAAATTATTCAAATCAGCGCTTTCATATGGAAGTTCTGTGCAAAAATCTGATTGCACCTAATTTTGTACAAAATGGCTGCCATTGGCCATCTTGAATTTCGGACCAGACCCAAAAACACTCGTTCTCGTCCCACGGTGATACCAAAGGTACCCAAGAAGTTTCGTAAAGATCAGTTCATAAATACGGCCTCTAGCCCGAGCCGTATAGGCATTTGCACTTATAGTGCTGAAAGTAACACCAAAAAACATCAAAATTAGTCTAATTTGCACAATTTAAGCACGAGAAAAAAAACTGTATTATATGTGGTGTATCCCATGGTACTAAACATTCATACAAAAAATTATTCAAATCAGAGCTTTCATATGGAAGTTTTGTACATAAAACAGATTTTTGCATAGTCAGTACAAAATGGCGGCTGGCAGCCATCTTGAATTTTGGACCGCACCCAAAAACACTCGTTCTCGTCCCGTGGTCGTAACAAAAGTACCCAAGAAGTTTCGTAAAGATCGGTTCATAAATACGGCCTCTAGCCCGAGCCGTATCCAACTGTTGACATACGGACAGACGGACAGACGGGCCATGACAAAAGCTCAAATTTGGCTTCGCCAAAGTTGAGCTAAAAATGATCGGTCTGAACCCATACTCAAACTTGACCTGTATTTTTACCCCAGAAAGTCACATACCAAAATTCTTTCCGATCAAATAATCCTAACAGGAGTTATCATCTGGACACAGCAAATATTGAAATTTCTAAGTGGAAAAAGTGGCATAACTCTAATAAAAATACTCTGGCCGAAACCATATTCGAACTTGACCTGTGGTTTGGGCTAAGAAGGTTAAATAACCAAAATTGGTTCCAATCAAATGATCCAAACTGGAGTTATCATGGGTACACCAAGTGGGACGAACGCACAGGTGGACGGACAGATGGATGCAAGCACAGACGGACGGACACCGCTGATTTCTATATAGTCCATCGAATTTTTTTTTTTTGGGGGGAGGGGGGAACAATGAGGTATACACTGTACTAAAAAACTGAGGGGTGGTTTAATGTGGTCTTCACAGTTAATGTACGTGGCCCTCACAGTTAACGATGTCAAAAAAAGTTAACAAGTTACAGTGAAATTATTCCAAAACGAGTCATCTTTATAATGAAATCCCTTCATAAATGTGGCCTGTAGACTGTGCTCAAGGTTTTCGGGCTTCAGGCCTGTATAGCCATCAGGGTTGACTGATTGCAACTAAAAGGGGGCGTCCTCATCTCGACATTATACTGAGTCATTCTACCAAGTTACAATGAAATCCATTCACAAATACGACCTGTAGTCTGTACTAAAGTTTTTCGGGTTTTGGACTTGGGCAGCCATCATGGCTGAATAATCGTGACCAAAAGCGGACGTTTTCATCTGGGCATTATCTGGAGTGATCCTACGAAGTTACAATGAAATCCCTTCATAAATATGGCATGTAGACTGTGCTAAAGGTTTTTGGGCTTAGGTCCCTATAGCCGTCATTTTCACCAGTCACGACCAAAAGAGGATGTCATCATCTAGGCATTATATGGAGTCAACCTAACAAGTTGCAATGAAATCCTTCCATAAATACGACCTATACACTATGCTAAAGGTTTTCGGGTCCCTGTAGCCATCACAGTTGACCAATCGCGTCCAAAAGGGGACGTTCTCATGTAGACATTATATGAAGTCAACCTACCAAGTTACAATGAAATCCCTCCATAAATATGACCTGTAGACTGTGCTAAAGGTTTTCGGGTTTTGGGCTCGGGCAGTCGTCATGGTTGACACGATCGCAACCAAATGGGGACGTTCTCATCTAGACATCATACGGAGTCATCCTACCAAGTTACAATGAAATCCCTCCATATTAAATATGACCTGCAGACTGCACTAAAAGTTTTTGGGTTTTGGGCACGGGCAGCCATCATGGTTGACAGATCATGATCAAAAGGGGACGTTCTCATCTAGACATTATACAGAGGCATCCTATCTAATTACAATGAAATCCCTTCATAAATATGACCTGTAGACTGTGCTAATGGTTTTGGGGTTTTGGGCTCGGGCAGCCACACTGGTTGACCAATCGCGACCAAAAGGGGATGTTCTCATCTAGACATGACCCCAAACCTGCATATGAAATATTGTGACGATCAGACAAGAGCTACGGGGTGTAGCCTGTGCTAAAGGAAAATGTGAACAGACTCACAGACTAACAGACTTCCACATGCGTGATGGCAATAGCTTATCTTGACTTTGTCAAGATAAGCTAAAAACAATCAACAGCCTCTTTTCATTTTTCATTTTAAAAAAGATTCAAGTTATTTGGAAACATATATTAATGTCATTTGAAATCTACTGGTCTCCACGTGGAAGAATGCAAAATATTATTACAGTTAAAACTACAAGTCCTGTCACAAACTGTGCACTTATCTAGGCTTAATTGCGCGTAGGAATTGCGCGCAATTTCCATATAGAATGGCCTCCAAAGCCTGGCAGGTTCTCCTGGTTACCCGGAGGTCCATTGGCTGAAACATTGCATGTGCACAGGCCATATGTACAGAATTTGATAGACTTACTATGGTTATAACACGTAGGTTAATGCGCAGATATTGACGTGCTATTTGTGCGCATTTCATGATAGGACTTCTAGTTTTAACTGTACTGCCAAACTGGCTGTAACCTTTGTAAATTCAAAATTCAGCCAGTGGCATTCTTAATTTTAAAAAACAATATTATCATTTGAAACCTGTATATATATGTATATTTATAAATTCTATGTACTGCACTACATGGAAATCAACGAGAACACCTCTTTTTCAAATTTTCTGCGAGCAAAGTGGGGGTTCAAACCCACGCCAAGAGAGAAATTGGTTTTAGATATTTTTTCAGGATTAGCGGAGTGCTAACTAGCACTCTTCATAGACAGAGCAGATATCCACTTTGTATCAATATAAAGACAATGTGCAAGAATAGGATCTAAAAGCTATCTTATAGCTCACACAATTAACAGTGCCAGATAGTAGTTCCAAAGCAAAAAATCCAACTCAGAGACCACAATTTATACAGCAAACAAGAATGCTTCTTGTGCACTCCATGATTCTGATCATGAATTTACAATGTTTATTCCTGAATCAAAGATGAAATTTTGAGATGTCAAAATTCCAGGAAAGTGTAAATCGCCGAGCAAAGCGAGGCAAGCACGACTAACTCAGGCTGGGGTCCAGGGGCTGCTCTAGGGTTGTAGATGCTCCGAGATTGATTCACACATTTATTTACCTGGCATTGAAAAATGTTGATGGGAGTGACTGATTTGAATTTATCTTGGACAGCTTTCTGATAGGTACTTTTGTTTTCGCATGTTGTTTTAATACTTTTTTGACCTTATTTCTATAGTCGATTTCTTTTACACACCAAGTACACTTCACTTTTCCAGCACAATTCATTTTCCTTATGAAGTCAGATATAAAGTCATGAGTGATATATCCTCCTATCCTTTCCATTGTTCACTTTGAAAAGCATGGGGTGCGTTTTTTTGCTCTCCAGGAGAGCTCCAGAAGGTCTCCAGTTGCATTTGTTTGCTGTGTGGAGATCTCCAGGAGATCTCCAGTCTCTCCATTCTAAAATGCAGGTAGAAGCTGGAGAGGAGAGCAATCAATCATGGCCGTAAAAAAACAATTGGGTTATTGTGTGATGAATTCAAAGTCATTTTCGCAACCACCAAAGCATTTATTCAGCATTCGTGCGTACAAAAACAAGAGCCATTAACACAGCACCAATCAGGTAACGTAAATTTAACTTCCAAATTCCGCATAAACAATTTAATAAAGAATTTAAGAAATGTCACCCAAATTCGTCTGTTTGTAACTTCGCTCCTTACCAATCAATACCAAATGACACCAGGGTTGTAACAATGTGGGGGGAGGGGTGGAGATGGGACCCCTTCCTTGTGACTACATCACTGTAATGAATTCACCAATCCAAACTGTTCATAAAAAAATTTGCTCAGTGTTTCTTTTTTGCGTGAATTCATATATCCCGAAAATTCGAAACGGAAAGCAGTAACAGAGAAAAACGCAACATTTTCAAGATTGTAAATAAACTTTAATTTCTCAGACAACGACATGTTTTTAAACGTACATCACACTCAGTAAATCAGTGCCGATATCTGTGACCAGGTCCCCTTTTCATCATTTTCTGAGAGTTTGTCGACGACAAGTGACAAAAAATACCTCCATTTTTGTTCTATTTATCCATTGTGGAGATCTCCAGACATGTTTTTGTAGTGTGACTACCGGAAGATATCCTGGATATCTACTTGAGAGAGCAAAAAAACCCACCCATGGTCTTCACTGAGCACTGAATACACACAAGAAACAAGAAATTCCATTGGCTGAACTCTCACACAATTTCACTTATTGAATATGACTGTCCAATCAGCATTTAGTACACAAAAGAACTTGGTTTGACTTTCAATTGCTAAAATATGAAAAACGGAACTACAAGTAGAACGGAAAAGTTGATTACCAGAAAAAATAGACTTTGGGTTGATAAAAAAGTAAAATTTGGAATACAAAAAATGGCTCCAGAAATTCCGAAATACTGTCAATTTCCAGAAAACTTTTATCCCTAACCTGAATGGAATCTACAAATTTATGACAATTCAAAATAATTATTTAACTGGTTGAGAGCTACATTATTTTTGGTGGTCTGAATTTGTTCATCAAAATTTGTTTTATTAAAAATTATTGAAGAGTGCTCATAGGCGCTCTTCAATAATCTGTGATAAAACAAATTTATATGAACAAATTTTTGTATTGACTGAATATGAAACATGAGCAAGGAAAATGTTGGCTTTTCCTCTGGTACCCTAATTTTTTTAAAAAGACCTGATAGCGGCTTCTAGCACTCGAGTTAATACAAGAATTAAATGTGAACACAAATGAGAATCTCATATTACATGTGAAACCATTTTGATACACCAATCAATCAGATTAACCAGGAAGTAGAACTGATGGGGTGGGGTGAGGTGGGGTGGAGGGGGGGGGGGGCATTTCAATGATATGTAGGTCTTTGACTAGAATTTACACATATTGGATTCTGTTAGATTCTAATGAGAGAAAAAATCTGAGGGAATCCAAATCAAATTCCAAAAGAATATGGTGAAATATGAGGCCTAAGTTACATCAGAAGGTCCATGAGCTAAAAGGGGATAGTGCTTCTTGAGTATTCTCAGAAAATGTTAAAACTGAGTTGAAAAATCCTAGCACTATCCCCCGAATTTTAGTAGTTACCCATTCTCTCCATAATGTGTTTGTACAGAAATATCATTTTGACGGGTTAAGGTTTCTCTCTCTAGATTGGATGGGATGGGATCAGGGTGTGACACATTTGTGTTGGTGGATAGAAATTTTGTGAACAAAATATTGTAAACAAAATATTGCAAAAAAATACAACTAAATCATCAAAAACAAATGAAAATTGTGTTGAAGATTAAATGTTTTCAGTTTTCATTTTTTTTTTTGACAGAAAAGCACAGAGAATTTCAACAAGATGGGGTCCACGTCATGACCAGTCAAAACTCTCTGTCTCCTTTTGTAATGACAGTAATACATAATAAAGCGCTGAATGAAATGAAAAATTAAAGTATGTTTTACATACATTATCTAAAAACTAAATATTTTACCTAGCTTCTCTGTCATTGAGAATTTGTTGAACTTGATTGTCAACACACTCACTCCTGAAATAGCACCTTTCCTTTGATGGACACTGCATAAAACCTAAATGATTCAAAACCCCAACTTTCCGGTCTTCATCCAGTCGGTTCATGTTCTTGTATCTGAAATTGAAAAGTAACCTCCCAGCAACAACTTACGAAAAAAATTTTATATTCTGCATTCTGGACCTTTTTTTCATTCTTTGGTTCTTCTTGAGAAGGTAAATACCATACAATTTAACTGTTTCAAAAAACATTTCTTCTCAAAGGTTAGCGTATCGAGAGAAGTACACATTTAAGGAAATAGCAGGAATGATTAGAACCTCCTGCTCATAATTGTCAAATTCATCCATCAGTATTGCTCTCACGTTATTTAATAAAGTGCTGAACTCATTTTGATTTTCAAAAGTCTATTATAATTTATTAGTGCATCTACAGCAACTCTACAGTGAACAGTAACAAAAGAAATATAAATTTTATAGTAAATTTCCTTTCTTATTATACCTACCGGAATTGTTTAGTACAGGCTTGCACTACAGTGGAAGAACCTAACTTGGATAAAATACTCTCTATTTTAATCTTTCCCAAGAGATTTGGGAAAGAAAAGTGGTGTAAAAACACCACAAAAAAATAAGCCAAAACTGGGTCGAGCGCCATCGGCGCACACCCAGTAAGGGACGCTCTTCTCTTAGTACAATTCCACGTCTTTCGTTAACCAGTGTGCAAGCAGTCATCAAAACCATTCTTCAGAGTCCGCCAACATAGGAGGTATGTGATCAGTGGGGAGGAAGGATTCTTACCTGAATAAGAAGATGGGAGGGCCTCCATGTAAACAATTGCAGTAGGTATAATAAGAAAGGAAATTTACTATAAAATTTATATTTCTTATCAACCTACCTTACAATTGTTTACTACAGGCTGAATAGACAAGAGGATGGAGGGAATCACATAACCAACCCACACATAACTCAAATGCACTGGAACCGTGGTCAGAGGAAGAGATCCCAAGCCCTATCAAACCATAGCATCACAAACATTAGTAGAAGACAAAGAAAGATGAGGCGTATGGTGAAGTGTGACGCACAGACAAAAAGGGCAGTAACAGCATGGAGCTGGAACTGACCCTGTAAAAAGCTGAATGGCTGGGATAGACAACAACTTCAGCCGAAGAAAGAGGGCCTGTAGGACAAAGGTACTCTGTGGGCTCCTGCAACTGTCGCAGATAAATGGAGAAGGTAGCATTTCTCCAGTAGGCTGCCAGTATAACATCCGACAACATGACGGAGTTAGTAAAAGCCTCGAGAGGAAGACAATGCACATACCTCGTGGCAGAAAAAACAATTGGTAATACAATCACCAGTAGCTAGACGAGCGGAAGCTGCACGAATAGCAAGACAAATCCATCGCGAAATGGATGCAGGAGAGATCTGGCATGTGAGAAAACGCATATCCATCCAGTATAAAGGCGTGAACACCCCCCCCCCCCCCCCCAAGCAGAGCAGCGCCCAAGAAAGTGTCCATCTTGGAGTAAACTGCAAAGTCCTAGGCCTTTTCAAGAAAAAGAGCTGAACAAGCCTGGAGAGGCAAGGATGAGTGTCGAAAAATGCGGTACCACATATGAAAAAGGTCTCTGAAGCATGGACGTGTACCCATTGCTGGAGACCCCCAGAAACAAACAT
Organism: Pictodentalium vernedei; assembly: GCA_031216915.1. Lineage (NCBI taxonomy): Eukaryota > Metazoa > Mollusca > Scaphopoda > Dentaliida > Dentaliidae > Pictodentalium > Pictodentalium vernedei. Next base: position 391,399,758 of record CM062289.1, read on the forward strand.
ATACCAGAAACTCTGCAATCGGTGTGATCGAAGAAGTGACAGAAGCAACAGAGTGATCGCACACCATCAACAGAAGAACCTTTGACTGAGCCACAGAGGCTAAACCAGTGGAGTGAGTGCCTCCTTGAAGAAGAAAAGCAACTCCACTGCTTGTCTCTACAAACCACTACGGAGGAGACAGGACTCGATAAAAGACATGCACAAAGGCACAATGAAGTCGGGTCAACTTGAAACCTACTCGGGCGACTTTGGCAGAGAAAGTCGCGACGTAGAGGGAGACATGCCAGAACCGCCGCGAACAGAGAGCGGAGCAGAATGATCCACACTCACAGAGGCAACAGGGGTGTGATCGAAAGGATTCGACAACTGCAGGTTCATATCTGGGCTAGAACCTGAGGCGGAATCGAAACCGGCAGGAAGGCGTAGCCGACAAGGCCGTCCCAAAGCAGGGCCAGAGCGTCCACGGCGAAAGCCAGAGCATCTGGACACAGGGACACGAAAGTGTCCACCTGATGGTTCCAATGAGTCGCAAAGAGATCGATGGAACACCGCCATGTTGGAGCATCCACTCGGTGGAAAAGAACCTGCCCCGTCGGGACAGGGAATCGGGTAGGACGTTCAGACGAACGGGAATGTGATGAACAACCACCGTGTTGACATCCTGAGCGAGCAGTAGAAGATCCCGAGCCAACTCGTACATTGGAACTGAGTGCGTGCCGCCCTGTTTCCAAATGTAAGCAACCACTGTCAAATTGTCGGACAACAGAAGGACCTAATGATTCAACAGATGAGGGATCCACTGCCTGAAACTCAGAAGAAGAGCAAGAAGCTCCTTCTGGTTGATGTGTAGAGATGCCCAATGCTGGTCCCACATCCCGTGAAGGAAAAGACCTAGAGGTTCCAACATCGCACCCCATCCAAGATCGCTGGCATCTGCCGTCAGAACGCGATCGGTCGTGGGTAAGTCCTACAGGACACCCTGCGTGATCCACTGAACATTCGTCCAGTGGAGAAGGTGAGGATGAAGAGATTCTGGTAACTGAAGCACCAGATCCAGAGAATCGACATTCGGCCTCCAACGACTGAGCAGAAAGTGTTGGAGAGGTCTGACATGCAGCCGACCTAGAGGAATGAGATCCGTCACCGAACCGCAGAGACCTGCAGAGACCGAGCAGCCGGAGAACACCCTGTGCTGTTGCGGATGTGGACTGGTACAGAGTCAGAGCAAAAGCTGAGAAAATCACAGCCCAGGCCTGGGGAACCGCCACCATATTGAACTGCGTGCGGAAGGCCATCCCCAGATGACAAAACGACTGAGAAGGAACCAGATCCGACTTCTCCTTGTTGACTCTGAATCCTAGCGACGTGAGCAAGCTCAACAGAGTGGCAACATCCAACACCAGTAAGGCAGCATTGGAATGCCTATGGAGGATATCGTCTAGATATGCCAAAGTAGTCACCCTGGACTGTGTGCGATGGAAGGCTATCACATGCGATATCAGTCGGGTGAAGGCCCAAGGAGCCAGGTTGAGGCCGAAAGGCATGGCCTTCAACTGGTAAACTCGTCCCATTTTTTCTTTTAGAAACTCATAGGGCCATTAAAACTTGGAGAGCTGAAGAAAATTAAAAATAGAACACACGGTTCTTGTTGGACAGTGCTCAGAGTGATCTATTGAGAACATAAGTTTGTTTATACTGAGGGTCCAGCTTCATTGGATCCCCATTACCAGAATACTCTGAAGATTGCATACACCTGTTAAACACCAAAACATTTACCACGCCAGCAGTACAAATTTGACCGGTTAAATGCAAATGGGAGATGTTGTACAGTATGGCGATCACAAAAGTGACTCGAGAATTTGTACTGTCAAACAAGATTGAATTTATTAAATTCCTAGATGCATTGTGAGAAAGTTTTTTACTTGAAATTTTGGTATTCTGATATTCTGACATCAATATGCAGAGGATTAAGTGGTAGAGTGGTAGAAGCCACTATCAGGGCTCTACTGAAAAGTGCTGAAAGCCACTTTAGTGGTTTTGCACTGTGCATTACCTTGTTTGTGTAGCAGTAGAGAAAGAAATGTTCATATAAAATTGTATTATTACAATTTATTGGAGAGTGTACTGTACTAAGCCCCCCCCCCCCCTCCCACCCACCCCTCTCCTGCTGGCAGCACTCATCTATAAAAAAAAAAATACCCATGTTACAAATCCCCTTTGGAAAATAATTTAGAACTCTACCAGTTAACTGAGAATTACATGTTTGTGGAAGTGGACAAGAATACTTACTTGTTTTACTACAAACTAAATTTTTCTAAAACTTTCTATGTGAAAATATTTTTGAAAATGAGGAAGAAAGAGGAAATATATGTCAGAGAAAATATAATTGTAAAACCCACCTTGGATCGTCTTGCAGAGCTCGTGTTATCTGAGAGTAATCTTCAGTTGTTAAACGTCCCTCTGAACTGATTCCAAGGAAGTCAAATGTTTTCTCCCACAACAATTCATGTAGCTCTTGTTTTGCAATCACCCTTAGGTCACGCTGATGCTGCTCATAAACCTGTTCCCTTTCATGTTCTTGTAAACCAGTATAACAGTCTTTACCAACAAAAAATATGTATGTGTCTTGCCATGGTTTCCCAGGTGTTACTTGTGGATTATCTACAAGAAGTTGCCTAAATTCTTCTTTCATTCTGAAAAATAAAATGAATAAGGCAGGTTCAAATGTTTTAGTATTTCTTGGTAGATAAGAATTTAGCATCCTATAAAAAACAAACCAACAAAGTAGACTGTCTCTTGATAACAAATTTATGATACCTAAAGGCCAGGTTTAGTCCTGCAAAACTGTTCTCCATATAGTCATTTGTAATCAATACAGTAGAATCCTCTTAATTGAATATCCATTTTGCCAGTGAAAATTATTCAATTAACAGGAGTATACAATTAACAGGGATTTGGTCAGTTTCCTGTGTTCTGGAGGTAAACTGAGCATTTATTCTATTATATCTTGTTTGACAGAGCTCATAGAGCTCTGTCAAATAAGATATAATTGAATAAATGCCTGTATTGGATGAAGTGAGGCCGAAAAGGTTGATAAATAAGAGGAATTTGGTGCATGTCACAGTCATTTTCTCGACATATTATAAAAATTTATATACAATTAACAGGAGTTTACTCTACAACCCATATGCAATTAACAGATCAAATTTGTACAGAAGGTATGGTAAATGGTTTTGTGTTTGAAAATTATATTCAATTAACAGGGATATACAATTAAGAGATATCCAATTAAGTGGGCTCCACTGTATTATGAAAAAACTTTAAAAAACCAACTACACATTGAGTCTGTTCAATGAAGTTGATGGTCTTGTATACCAACAAGTAACTGCAAAAAAATATAATTTAATCAGAAATTATCCTAACCTAAATTCAAAGATTATTGTGCACTATTCAGTGAGGGCAATATTTGTTTGAAGTATGAGCAAGGTCTGCAAATTAGATAAAATTATATGGACCGGAGAGAAATGAAAGTAAAATATTGAAGTTTTCTTGAATGTGACCTTGACCATAAGAATAAGGACCATGGGTCAAGATCATGACACAACCTTTGGTTATGGTCAGCAACTGTGCCAAGTATAAACAAGACAGACTAATGACATCCATATCCCCTGACAACTTTTATGTTATAATAGGAATAAGCACATGAGGTGATCAAGACAGATGGAAAGATGGATGAAGAAACACTGAGATGGTGAATGAACTTCATTGGACAAGGTTAAATACCACTCAATAAATATCATTTATTTCTTTTTATCGCAACTGAAGATATCCTCCAAAAACCTGAAATTTTACAGAAATTCAGAAGAATTCTAAGTACAGTAAGGGCCATAAATCTGGTAAAAAGATGTAGACCAATCTCATTATTGACATGGACATGTATTAATACCCAATAACGTCACTCACCAAATATCATTTAATTTCTTTAATCGCAACTGAAGATATCTTCCCAAAACTTGCAATTTTGGTAAATTCAAAGTCAACAAGGGCGATAACTCTGGAAAAATTATTTGAATTGAAACTTCCTTTCCATATGCATATGTACACGTCATACTCATACTGCACACCAAGTTTAAAAAAATTCAATAAAAAATGCAGGAGGAGTTAAGCAGACAAGCATTTGTGACGGAAATTTTGCTATTACCAAGGGCCGTAACCATGCAAAATTTATCGCATCAAAAATTCCTGACCACATGCACACCTACACTTGATACTGATACTTCAGACCAAGTTTCGGAAAAATCCAATAAAAAATGTAGGAGGAGTTGAGTGACCAAGCCCTTGTGATGGAAATTTGGCTATTTCCAAGGACTGTAACCATGTAAAATTTGTGGCATTGAAAATTCCTGACCACATGCACATCTACACTTGATACTGATACTTCAGACCATGTTTTGTAAAAATCCAATAAAAATGTAGGAGGAATTAAGCAGACAAGCCTTTGTGATGGAAATTTTGCTATTTTCAAGGGCTATAACCACGCAAAATTAATTGCATAGAAAATTCATGACCACATGCACATCTACACTTGATACTGAAACTCCAGACCAGTTTCAGAAAAATATCCACTGAAAACTGCAGGAGGAGTTAAGCGAACAAAGTTTGTGATGGACAGACGGACACCATTTCAATATCCCCCTCCCGACTTCGTCGGCGTGGGATAACATGATCAATCATATGGATCAGATTATAGAGACCAGTCAAGGGCAATATAGCAATATCCAAATATTATTTTTACCGACCTTCATCTTGAGGGTAGAGACCTCATTATGGCTGATGGCACACTGTCTAGTGACAATACATACGGTTACAAAGTTTTGTTAAAAAATATTCAAATGTGCATTTTGCACATGACACACCATCTAGAGTTGCTCTATAGGATGTGTAAATTTCATTGTGATATCTCCTTCCACAAAAACATTATGGACTGGACATGAAAAAGTTGATGTGAATGCTGAAACCATGGGCTGACCTTTATCTGTGACAATGACCTGGGTGGGCTGGTTGTGAACTTTTGAGGCATATGTTGTGTAAATTTCATCGTGATATCTCCTTCAACAAAAATGTTATGTCCCAGACCCTGAAAAGTTGATGTGCATACCGATTCCGTGTTGGCAGCTATCTGTTAGCTTTACTTGGTGGGCCAACCATGAATTTTGTACACAACTCACCATCTAGTGGTGTAAGTTTCATTGTGATATCTCCTTCCATCCAAAAATTATGTCACAAACACGAAAAAGTTTATGTGCATGCCAATTTAATGTGTCGACCTATATCTGTGAGCTTGACATTAATGGGCTGGTCATGAATTTTCTCTAGTGGTGGTACATATGTTGCTTAAACTTCATCGTGATATCTCTTCCCATTAAAAAGTAACAGCTCGAATACAAAAAAGTCAATGCATGGGTACCCGAATGGACAGACACCCAGGCGGTGCCATAATACAATACTCCAGATTAAAAAAAAGTGAATTCATGTCTCCCCCTGGGCAACAGTTTCAAGGGAAATTAATGCATCCAGTGGAATATAGTTGAGCTGCAAGTGAAAGTTATTTAAAAGAGACAGAACAGACAGTGCTTCAGACAGTGGTTATCAGATTTATTTTCACAGAGGTCACTGTCAAAGCAAGTAAAGTGATGTGGAGTATAACTGTGAGAATCACTAAAAATTAAGACTGTATGATATGACATATTACATTAAACTGATGTGAAAAGTGTTAATCAACCTGTAAAGCTTGTGACTGGAAGTTAATGAAACCTTGGAAGTGATGTCCAGATAATATGGTGGTCTGTATATGGTACTGGGAGAGTCTGACTTTGTAGAGTTGCAAAAGAAGTAATTATGAAGACATATTCTGGTCTCACAATGATAACAAAGATACACAAGACGTTTTGTGAAGATCGGTTCATAAATATGGCTTTTAGTCCGAGGTGCGTTGATGCATGGGTGGACGGACAGGCAGACAGACAGATTATCAGTACAAAATTTCCCACATTCGAACTTGACGTAGGTATTGATAATAGTAATCCATATATGAAATTTCATTGAAATCGGTTGACTCTAAGGAAAGTTAGAGTCTGGAAACCATCAGCCAATCAAATTTAAGAAATCTAATTAAATATGCACGGAAAATGCCCATGTTCGAACTTGGACCCACAATTGATGAAAGTGATCTACTACCCAAATTTCATCGAAATCGACTGACTGTAAGGAAAGTTAGAGTCTGGAAACGAAAAACACGGAAGGTGTGCACTTACTGTGTATTAGTAGTAGCACTGAATAAATCAAAGTTTCCCTAATTTGCATAATTTTTGCACGAGAACAAAACCTGTATTATATGTGATGTATTGCATGTTACTAAACATTCATACAAACATTTATTCAAATCCGAACTTTCATATAGTAGTTCTGTACAAAAAACTGATTACACCCAATTTCAGAACAAAATGGCCACTGGTGGCCATCTTGAATTTTGGACCACACCCCAAAACACATATTCTGGTCTCACAATGATAACAAAGATACCCAAGAAGTTTCGTGAAGATCGGTTCATAAATACGGCTTTTAGTCCGAGGTGCGTTGATGCACGGGGCATCCAGACAAGCAGACAGACAGATTTTCGGTACAAAATTTCCCACATTCGAACTTGACCTAGGTATTGATAAAAGTAATCCATATATGAAATTTCATCGAAATCGGTTGATTTTAAGGAAATTTAGAGCCTGGAAACCGTCAGCCAATCAAATTTCAGCAACCTAATTAAATATGGGCGGAAAATGCCCATATTCGAACTTGGATCCAGGGACCAGCCGTGAGGGCGACTAGGGTGATTATGTCGCCCTTCTAAGCCCTAAGTCGCCTAGAAAAATAGTCGGGGCAATTACAAGTCGCCCTCTAAAAATTGGCCAAAATGAGGAAAGGCTGAACTGAGTGATGCGACTCACGAGGTTTTACATGAAAACGATTATTTTCAAAAATCAAATGTGCTCGAGTGTGATAAATGGGCATTTTAATTCGTCAAATAAACATCCATTTATTTGAAATCACATGACAATCAATTGTCCATTGTCGCTTTTGGCGGATTTTTTTATTTCTATTTTGTTGTGTTTCAGTCGGAGCGTCAAGTGTCGAAACGAAAATAGGTGACTTACACGACTCAACAAAATAACCCAGTTTGAAAGTAGATTACGTCGCTTAGGATGCCGAAAATGTATAGACAACAGACGTATTTTATAACACAGTATTTTCATTTCGTTTTGCTGACGACTGTTAATGGTTGGGCTGTCTATTCCCAGCAAAACACGAATGGAATTGAAACACATGAAAAAAAGCTTTAGTGATGACAAGAAAAGCTTTGTACAGGACACAAGTGTGCATGTGGACGATCTTGAAAAAGGGTCCTCCTAAACACCAGAATGATGCAAAATGATGCGGAATGACACCGGAATGCCATAAAAATGATGCGGAATGCCATGAAAATGATGCGGAATGCCATAAAATGATGCGGAATGATATTTCTTTTACAAAATACTCAACCCCAGAATGTATTTTGTTTATTAACTAACAAAGTACCTCCCAAGCAACCTTCTTACATCGGGTCCTGTTCACACTTTCAGACTTAGGAAATTATTAGCTTAGTAGACTTTGGTGAAAGGCAACCACAGGAGGGTGCTGGGGGGTTGGCACGAAGAAGAGGGGAGGGGTCATGAAGGAGAGGGTAGCAGTGGGGGATTTTCAGTCAATAATTACTTTGTGATTTTTTAACCTGGCACAGATGCATCATCAGACAACTGGACCTGGATTGTTTGGACGTTAATGGAGGACCACAAATTGAAAATATGAAGGGGCAGCGGGGGTGTTACATGAATATTCTTAATTTTCCCCACTTGCCTATGAAGTCTCCCTACATGACTCTGCAGTCTCCCTATTTTTTCTGGAGGGAGACTTGAAGTCTCCCTAAAATTCCCCCCTAGGCTGGTCCCTGCTTGGATCCACAAGGAAAGTTAGAGTCTGGAAACGAAAAACACGGAAGGACGGAAGGATGGAAGGACGGAAAGGATGGAAGGACACCCCCAATTTAATATCTCCCGTTTTTTTTCAAAAAGTGGGAGACAAAAATGTGATTTTCCATGGCAACTATGAGCTGCAATTGTGACCATGTTTGCAACATTACATCAACATTACATGAGGATCACTGGTAGAAGGTGTCCCAGTCCTCAATCACGTGAAGTTTCAAAACATTTGAATCCATCAAACAGAATCATAGAATGTCTCTGGTGGCCATATTTTCCAACCAACGGGAACAAAAAAGAGGATCGTTTGTGGAGGGCCTCCTATAGACCATTCCTGCTCAGTTTTGGTTCACGTTGGCTCAGTAATTCCAGAAAAAAGATGAAAATGGGATTTCCCATAGGGTTTTTCTATAGTAACTATAAACTGCAATTGTGGCCATGTTTGCAACACGATCAACTTTAAATGAGGAACGTTGGTAGCGGGTGTCCCAGTCATCAACCATGCAAAGTTTCAAAACATTTGGCCCTGTGGTTTCAGAGGAGAAGAGTTTTCAAAATTGACCAATCAGAATCAAAGAATGCTTTTGGCGCCCACGTTTTTCATCCAACAGGAATAAAATGATTAACAGTTGTAGAGAACCTCTCATAGACCATGCCTGCCAAGTCTGGTTCACACTGGCTCAGTACTTTCAGAGAAGATGATGAAAATGTGATTTCCTATAGGGTTTCTATAGTAACTATAAGCCGCAATTGCAGTTATAATTGCAACCCGATGAAGATTAAATGAGGATCATATTGGTAGAGGGGGTTACAGTCATCAGTCACATTAAGTTTCAAAACATTTGGACTTGTCGTTTCAAAGAAGATTTCTTAATGATGCACACATTTATGAATTCTGTTTCAACAAAAAAATCAGTAAAACAAGGTTAAATAATTTGAAAATTACAATTTTTCACACAATATTCTCTTCCAAATAGCTTTGGAAAGGTAAAGGGTTACAGGAAACACATTTTACTCCAATTCTATCATATCTTAATTTAATTTACTGGACAGCTACTGGGAAAACAAAATAAACAAAACTTCCATGCTTTCCAAACACCTGTCATCAAACAGTATTTCAGATAAGTAATTTGAGAGTAATACATGTATTAACATAATTACAGCTGCACTTGTTTACAGTAGTAGTCAAAATAAGTTGTAGGATAATCCTATAAACTATGTATCTTTCTCTTCCTACCCCGATAAGACCAGAAGCTGACATCATTTTCTGGAAAGCTCTCACTGATAGCTTTCCAGAAAATGACAGATTCTGATCTTGTCAATGCAGGAGCAGTAGTTTACTTAGTTTATTGCAGTTATGCTACAACTTATTTTGACTTGTACTGTACACACAATATTTGGGTTTTTTTCCCAGTTCTCAGTGGAGAAAACTGGTACCAACCCTTACCAGATTCTCAAAAAACAAGTATTTTGCTGACAGTACCGATCTTCGTGCAGACAGGAGAGGCATTGGGTTAAGCATTAGAATATAGCCTCTGGCGGCCACATATTTTCATCCTCTCATAGACCATTCATGCGAAGTTTGGTTCACGTCGGCTCAGTAGTTCCAGAGAAGATGAAAATGTGATTTCCCATAGGGTTTCTATAGTAACTATAAGCCGCAATTGCAGCTATGCTTGCAACCCGATCAACATTAAATGTGGATCGCTGGTAGAGGGTGTCGCAGTCATCAACTATGCAAAGTTTCAAAACATTTGGCCTAGTGGTTTCAGAGGAGAATATTTTTCAAAATCCACCATTCAAAATCAAAAAATGCTTCTGGCAGCCATGTTTTTCCCTGCATGGTAACCAAAATGAGAAGCCTTTGTAGAAGACCTCCCCATAGACTATCCCTGCCAGGTTTGGTTCATGTCGGCTCAGTAGTTCCAGAGAAGAAGATGAAAATGTGATTTCCCATAGGGTTTCTATAGTAATTATAAGCCGCAATTGCAGCCATGTTTACAATCCGATCACCATTAAATGAGGATCGTTGGTAGAGGGGGTCCCAGTCATCATTTATGTGAAGTATCAAAACATTTGGTCAGGCAGTTTCAGAGGAGAAGATTTTTGAAAATCCACCAACCAGAATCAAAGAATGCCTCTGGTGGCCATGTTTTTCAACCCACGGGAACAAAATGAGGAACGTTTGTAGAGGGCCTCCCATAGACCATTGCTGCCAAGTTTGGTTTACGTCGGCTCAGTAGTTCCAGAGAAGAAGATGAAAATGTGATTTCCATAGGGTTTCTATAGTAACTATAAGCCGCAATTGAAGCCATGTTTACAACCCGATCAACATTAAATGAGGATCGTTGGTAGAAGGGGTCCCAGTCATCAACCTTACAAAGTTTCAAAACATTTGGCCCTGTGGTTTCAGAGCAGAAGATTTTCAAAATCCACCAATCAGAATCAAAGAATGCCTCTGGTGGCCATGTTTTCATACCCATGGGAACAAAATGTGGATCGTTTGTAGAGGACCTCCCATAGACCATTTCTGCCAAGTTTGATTCACACCGGCTCAGCGGTTACAGAGAAGAATATGAAAATGTGAAAAGTTTATGGACGGCGGACGACGACGGACACCAAGTGATGTGAAAAGCTCAAATGGCCTTTTAGGCCAGGGGAGCTAAAAAGGACTACAATCAAATTGAGTTGAGAACATCAATACAGAATCTACAACATGTACTCTACATGTATCAAGGGCGATACCAAACATCATGATCAATCCAGTCTTTGTAATATTTATTAAACTGTTCTTATACTATTAACTCTTAAAGGGCTGTGGAGATATTTTGTCATTTTTGACACACTTTGACAGTCTGAAGTCTGTAGCTTTACAGCTGTGTCTAGGAAAGTCTTAGCTGCCTATTTAGGCAGCCAAGACTTTCCAAGAAACAACTGACAAGATTCTTAGAATGTAACTGCCATGTATATCTGAACACTGCCTGTTGGAGACCTTTTTTGTTGCAGCAGTGGAATCTGATCAAAGACAGAATTTGGCCCCTTTAGGGTTAATGAAGAACCTGATGTATGCCCTTGAGTTCAGATGTTTTCTGTGCTTTGTTATCTTGGTAATTATTCATCATTAGAGGGCTTGTTACCACCCAGTTCTGGACACAGATTGTAAATTGAATTTTTGTTGGACTTGGGACAAAGATTGGGAAAGTTTGGGCTAGAATTGGGAAAAATCATGCCCTTATGCCATGTGAAAAGGGGCCGATATTCAGCTCGTGAACACTCCCAAAAGAAGCCTGTTATAAGCAAGTTTTTCTGATCTTAAATTAAATTTCTATCTAGATAAGAAATCTCATTACACATTACAGAAATACAAAAAGATGGTCTTACTGAAGTTTTTTAAACTCGGCTTGTAAACCATTCAAATGATTCCTGAAGCATACTTCAGCATCTGATGAATTGAGCATATCAAATGGAATCCTTGTCTCTTCTCGATCATCCAACAACCTGTTACTGTCTTTCCATGATTCTCCGTCCTCACAAACGATAATAAAGTAATCATCAAAGTCATCATGTCGATGTATACACCTCTCGCAGGCAGGCCAACTCCTAAGAGTAATAATAAAAGTAATAATGAAACAATTTTTCTGAAGAAATTCTAGAACTTCACTCAATATGAAATGTGAGTTAAAAAGATTACAGGTGTTACCCATTTACCTAACATATCAGTCAAAGCTGTCCAGTGCTATACACGAATATGATCATTCAAATTTATTTTCTTTGTTCAATTTTTGCTTCCAAAACACAGCTTATCACCTCTCATTGTAACGAGTTGTCAAGCCCATTCCAAGGAAGGGAGGTCATAAGTTATGTGTCTAATTCTTCAGAAATAATCCATCTGTTTGTGAGTTATAGAAAAATTTTCAAACTTTTCACTTTAACGTCATGCAGATAATAAATGTAACACAATCACTAAAAATAGAGGAAATTCTGTGCTACGTTTGTGTGCTGGAGAAATTTAAATTGTATAGTAAATTTCCTTTCTTATTATACCTACCACAATTGTTTACTACAAGCTTGCACTACAGTGGAAGACCCTAACTTGGAAAATATGCTCTCTATTTTGATCTTTCCCAAGCGATTTGGGAAAGAAAAGTGGTGCAAAAACACCAAGAAAAATAAGCCAAAAATTGGTTCGAGCGCCACCGGCGCACACCCAGTAGGAGACACTCTTCTCTTTGTACAAATCCACAGTTTCCGGAAACCAGAGTGCAGGCAGTAACTAATGAATCATTCTTATGAATCCTCCAGCACTGGAGTTATGTGATTAGCGGGGAGGAAGGATTCTTACCCGAATAAGAAGATGGGAGGGCCTCCATGTAAACAATTGTGGTAGGTATAATAAGAAAGGAAATTTACTATAAAATTTAAATTTCTTATCAACCTACCTTACAATTGTTTACTACAGGCTGAACAGACAATAGGGTGGAGGGAATCACATAACCAACCCCCACATAACCCAATTGCACTGGAACCGTGGAAGAGGTCCCTAGGCATATCAAACCATAGCATCACAATCATTAGTAAAAGACAATGAGAGATAAGGCGTATGGTTCTGTGCGATGCACAGACAGAAAGGGCAGTAACAGCAGAGCTGGAACTGACCTTGTAAGAAGCCTAATGGCTAGGGTAGACAACAGCCTGAGCAAAAGAAAGAGGGCCCATAGTAAAAAGGTCCTCTGACTGCTCCTGCAACTGACGCAGATAGGTGGAGAAAGTAGCATTTCTCCAGTAAGCTGCCTGCATAACATCGGACAACATGACCGAGTTAGTATAAGCCCAAGAGGTAGACAATGCACGCACCTCGTGGGCAGAGATACGATTGGTAATACAAACGTCAGTCGCTAGACGAGTGTAAGCCGCACGAATAGCAAGACAAATCCATCGAGAAATGGATTGAGAAGAGATCTTCTGTCGACCAGGAATAAGAGACAGAAAAAATTGTTTCCTTTCTTTACTAATGAACTGCGTCCAATTGAGATAAATGCGAATTGCACGAACTGGACCGAGCAAAGGGCGGTTACCCTCAGCAGAAGGAAGAGCCCTGATACAGATAGGAGGTGGAGTAGTTTCTGGTATCTGATTCTTGGCCAGAAAGGAGCAATCAGTGGTAAACGTAACACTGTTGGGAGAGCTCCTGAAAAAGGCCGGGTCAACAGAGAGGGCGTGAAGCTCATTAACCCGTCTGGCTGAGCCAAAAGCCATCAGAAAAGCTGTCTTGTATATGAGAAAATGCATATCCACCTGGGATAAAGGTTCAACAGCCACGGCTCGTTTTTCGACGGGAATCCAGGAATCCGATTCTCGTAATATTCCCATAAACACAACCAGCGGGAATCCAAATGGATTCCCGTGTATCCCAATGTATAAATTTTATATTTTTGAGTTTTATTTTTACCTTTTTGACCTAAGTTGCATTCGCAAACTGAAAACTCAATCTCAATGACAATACCAGTTAGTAAGTTCGAATGTATTGTTTACAGAATTGTGACATATTTGGTTGAATACAACTGAACTGGAAGTGGAGTAGAACTGGTAGACTTTTAAAAATGCACCATTCCTGCGCAACAGAAATTCGGCCATGTTTTCCCCAAGTCATTTCGTCCCCCGTTTATAGTAATAAAAAACACACCACATGGCGAAATGACCAAGTGCCAGAGCAGCTTGCTTTTGAAATTACCATAAAAGTCCGAAACGTCCAAAGAAGTACCGAATGCCTCGGTGATAAAGTAACCAGGTGATGATGAAGTAACATCGAAATTGAAAGTGTAAACTTAATTTCAACAAGGGCGAGATGGTGGGGGCCACTTTTTTATCCGCTGTCTGTAGAAACTCTGGTTCACTGTTGTTATGACTACCAGTACGGTATTGTTATTGTTATTGTTTAGCACCGGCATTTCACTTCACACTCAAAATGACATCAAGTGAGGATAATGAGAAAAAGGGAAAGCCAATTTCAGCTGCTTCTTTTGAATTGTGGCCAAACGAAGTCAAAGAAAGTTTCATTTTCACCAAAAATGAATCTGGGTCGAAAATTATAAAGGCCATCTGTCAATTATGCTCGAAGCATTGTAAGACCATCGTGACAACATGTCATAATTTTGTAGCAAAACCTACAATAATTAAAATCGTAACGACTCAGAACTTTAAAGTGGTTAAGATGAACAAGACTTTCTTTTATATTAATTTCGTTCAGACTTTAAAGTTAAAGTTTTACTTTACGTTGCAATTTTCAGATTCAAGGTTAAGCAATGACTTTTATCCTGCGTTTACTTTTAAGTCCTGTGACACAGGGAATGCCATAAGATAAGGTATCAAATGAGCAGAAAAAAATCACTTGAAAAATCTTTCATTAAAACTGTGAAGAAGCCATACCTAATATTAAATCACTCCAGAGTTATTTTGTTATAATTAGAAAGTCTTAAGTGTAGACTAGTCCAAGAATTTACTTTTTCAGTTGAGCAATGGTGTCTGCAAACAAGTGAGCAGGCGACTGGACACAGACTGACATGTCATTGGTGCACATGGAGAATAATAGGGGGGCTAGGACTGTTCCACGGGGAACTCCTGGTGTCACTCCAATGGAGCAACATTACCAAGATGCTGCGTGATGTCTGGAGCAGTCCTAGGCCCCCTACTATTCCCTTTGTACATCAACGACATGCCGGCCTGTGTCCAGTCTTCCCGTGAGTGTCCTCAGACCTGTGTTCGATCTGCAAGGAAATACCTGATTCAGTCAATGATGATGCCTTTTACATGTCTACTGTAAGGACCTCACCACCATAATTGTCAATTTGAGCATAAATTATGGAATAAAATGAACATAAAAAATCACTGACTTCAAGTTGATTTTCAGAAATTTATTGAGTATTTTATTGTATTAAAACAAACTCTTACGCCAGCAATGATTGAAAGACATCATTAAAACTATCTCCTGCTAACACTGACAATATTGGTCTTCAGTTTTTTCATGATTTGTAAAGTTTATTTCAGAAAAAAAGGAATGGACCCACCATCCTGCATACTAACATATCTCCTTGCTCTGTAATGTTTGAGCACAGTCAGCAAGGTGACAACCCCCCCCCCCCCACCCCCCCCCCCCCCACACACTTCCCGTGGAGCAGTGCTGTGGGCAGCTTGGGGCATTAATCATATCATAAATATTGTCACCAAGTACTGACTGAGCTCAAAGATTACAGAGCAAGGATTGCATTTTTAGAATCTGCCAACCGGGCGCATACCCCATCCCACCGTGCCCCCCGCACCACAAACACCCCAATCAAAGAGTCATTTTGACTTTAATTGACGAATTGTACACAAGAACTCGGAGCGAGTCGTCTGTGTGGGTAAATCGTCTTGTAACCCTTGGAAGACAAGTGTAGGCCACACGAGGATCCAGCGTGTTCTTTTGAATTCTTGGGAGTGGAAAATTGGGAGAAATTAAAAATAAAAACAACAAACAGACGGTAGTCAGGTACGTTTGGACTTTTTTATTGTTTAACTGGGAATGCTGTGAAATTTATTGCTCGATAATAAAATATACTCTCACACTGTGCCGTTTTGAGCACTTTCCCATTTTCGATGCAAGCTGTGCACCCTGAACATTTTTCAACCTGTACGTATATGGCATTGGGTAATTTGTTTCATTTTTTGATATTTCGAATGTCTAAAAAAATTTTGGTGTCCAAAAATTTAGATGAAATACGCCAGTTGAGGTGCTCACTCAGATGCAAGGAAATGCATTTGTTTGGACCCTGGAAGCGTCGGCCCGTCGTACCGGCGACCCTTGGTCGCCACACTGGATTCTGGTGGATTCCCGTCAAGATAATTTACAGGAATCCAATTGGATTCACGGCAAACCGTTCGAAAAACGAGCCCTGACAGCCCCCCACCCAAGCAAAGCAGCACCCAAGAAAGATTCCATCTTGGGGTAAGCTGCAAAGTCCTAGGCCTTTTCAAGGAAAAGTGACGAACAAGCTTGGAGAGGAATGGATTAGTGCTGATATGACGCTGTCCCACATATGAAAAGGTCTCCAAAAGCACGGACCTGTACCCTTTGATGGTAACAGGCTGGAGACCCCAAGAATCAAACAGATATACCAGAAACTCCACAATCTGTGAAATCAAAGGATTGGCATAATCAACAGAGTGATCGGCACACCGTCGACAGAAGACCTCCACTTCGCTGCATAGGCTAAACCAGTGGAGTACCTCCTTGAAGAAGAAATGCACTCCACTGCTCGTCTCGAAAAAACCTCTACGGAGGAGACAGGACCTGACAAAAGATATGCGTGAAGGCACAATGAAGTCGGGTCGACGTGAAACTTCCCCGGGTGACCTTGGCAAAGAAGGTCGTGATGTAGAGGGAGATGTGCTGGAACCGCCACCAACAGAGAGCGGAGCTAATTGATCCACACCCACTGAGGCAACAGGAGAGCGATCAGAGTGATTCGACAACTTCAGGTTCGTATCTTGGTCAGAACAAGAGGCAGAATTGGAACCTGTGGGAAGGCGTAGCCGACAAGACCGTTTCAATCAAGTGACAGAGCGACCAGGGCGAAAGCCCGAGTATCTGGACACGGGGATACGAAAGTGTCCACCTGATGGTTCCAATGAGTCGCAAAGAGATTGATGTGGGGACGACCCCAGAGATCGCAAAGCGACTGGAACACCGCCCTGTGGAGCATCCACTCGGTGGAAATGACCCTGCCCCGTCGAGAATGTGACGAACTACAACTCCGGCGTTGATATCCTGAGCAAGCAGTAGAAGATCCTAAGCCAATTCGTACATGGGAACCGAGTGAGTGCAGCCCTGGTTCCGAATGTAAGTGACCACTGTCTAATTGTTGGACAACAGAAGGACCTGGCAATTCGAAAGGTGGGGGATCCACTACCAGAAACTCAGAAGAAGAGCAAGAAGCTCCTTGTGGTTGATGTGAAGAGCTGCTTGATCCTGATCCCATGCCCCATGAAGGGAAAGACCTAGAGGATCCAATGTCGCACCCCATCCGAGATCGCTGGCGACTGCCGTCAGAACACGATCGACGTGGGTAAGTCCAACAGAACTCCCTGTATAATCCAATGAACATCCGTCCAGGGGAGAAGGTGATGATGAAGAGACTCCGGTAACTGAAGCACCAGATCCAGAGGATTGACATTCGGCCTCCAACAACTGAGCAGAAAGTATTGGAGAGGTCTGACATACAGCCGACCTAAAGGAATGAGATCCGTCACCGAACCGCAGAGATCGAGCAGCCAGAGAAGACTCCGAGCTGTCGCGGATGTGGACAGAGTCACGCTAAAAGCTGAGAGAATCACAGCCCTTGCCCGGGGAACCGCCACCGTATTCAGCTGAGTACGGAAGTCCATCCCCAGATGACAAAACAACTGAGAAGGGACCAGGTCTGACTTCTCGTTGACTCGGAACCCTAGCGACATTAGCAGGCTCAACAGTGTGTCGACATCTGACTCCAGGAAGGCAGCATTGGAATGCCTTTGGAGGACATCGTCTAGATATGTCTAAGTAGTCACCTTGGACTGTGTGCAATGTAAGGCTAACACATGCGACATCAGTCGGGTGAAGGCCCACGGAGCCAGGTTGAGGCCGAAGGGCATGGCCTTGAACTGATAAACTCGCCCCAGAAAAGAGAACCGGAGATACTTTCACTTTCGCAATGTCTGATGAATTGGAACGTGAAAGTAAGCATCTCGCAGGTCGATGCTGGAAGCGAAAACTCCCTGGTGAATGGAGCGACGAACCGACCTGAAAGTCTCCATGCTGAACTTAGGAGCAATGATAGACTGGTTCAGGATACTCAGATCGATAACCGGTCGGAGTCGGCCATCCTTCTTCGGCACCAAGAACAGGCGGGAATAAAATACCACTGAATGAATGTTCTTGATGACCTCGATCGCCCCCTTTGACAGGAGATTGTCTATCTCCGTGATCAAAAGTTCCCAACATATAACGTCTGAAGCAACTTGTGTAGAAAGAGGCACTCTCGACAGAGTTGGATGCCTCCGGAACGATATCCGCAGACAAGACCGAACAACATCTAACACCCAAGGATCGGATGTGATTGCGGCCCAATGGTCTGCGAATTCTGAAATCCTTCCTCCAACCTGGGATGAATCGAGGTGAGGACCTTCATTTCAGCCAGAACATTAATTCTCAGTTTAATCACTTCTCTTGAACCTGGCCGCTCTCCTCTACTATATGAAGAATCCTGAGTCCTCCCTCTAGCCTGCCGACGCTTACCACCACCCCATGAGTAAGTAGAAGTGGCGGCAGGAGGATCAGCCCTTGGCTTCGCATAGGAAGTAGAAGGGCGCTTGTCAGACTTTGGATGGCCCCTGCCTCCAACAGAAGGCTGATCAGGCTGACGAAGCAGCAGCTGATCTATGGAATTACATAGGACATCATCCTGGACCGTCCCCATGGAACCATGGAAGAAGCAGATCGAAGAGCAGCGCGCTGCCCCTCAGGAAGGGAATGGTGTGTGTCCAACACAGCGTCCCTGCAAACTAATTCTAAGTTAGCCGTGTTACAGGCATGCGTGTGCATGAGAACCTTGGAAAGCACACGCAAAGGAGCCTGTATGTCGTCAAACTTATCTGGAGGCAGATAAGCAGCTAAAGCAGAGACGTGATCCAAGAGAGAAAGCATGCCCAGCATCTCTCCCGATAAGCCCAACAGGGACTCCAGAGTCGCCATAGGAATAACGACTGACTTGGGCTTGGAAAGCCTGAGGGAGGTGGAGTACTCAGCCAAGACCATCAAAGTCTGCAGACTGACGGATTGGCAGAATCGTAGAAACGATAACGCACTAGAGGCAAAAAAGTGTCAACCCTGGTGAAGAACGAAGTCTTCATAGCCTTGGAACTCACCTTAGAGTCCAAAGCTGAAAACGCTTCAACCACCTGTACCGCCTGGCACAGTCGAAGGCGCCGAGAAGCAGGTTGCTCCACAGGCTGTAGGCATGCGACTGCTGATCACGGCCTGGCTGACACTGTCGGCTGGTTTGAAGGGTTTGAGATCTCGAAGGAACCTAAACACAAAGTCAAGAGCTGCCCCAAGTCAGAAGATTGTTGGATCTCGATGTCAGGTATGCCAGACTCATCCTCGGAGTCAGAAGACACATAGCCCATCATGGGCAAACCAGCCGATGCCTCTTATGGTGTAGGCACACCTGAGGAATCAGAAAGTGGCCTGCTTCCAATCCCGGGAGGCGGCGCCGCAGGGGGGCACCTGGAAACCACTAGTAGCCTCGCAGGAAGCAACGGAAAGGCGCTTGGAAAGAACCTGAGTGAGCAAGAAGAGGGCCTCCCTAAGCTCACGGCCCATGTCGGCCGGTTCGACGTGGGAACGAACTGGCAAAGTGGCTTCACTCCTGACTTTTTTAACCAGCGAAGGTTCGCGATCCTCAAATACACCCAACGCGGGGCAACGGGTGGCAGCCGAAACATCTGAAGGCAGATGTGTATAGGGGTACGACATACCCCGAGGATTTACAGAGCGGGAACTCAGGAGAGTCACCGCGGACCTCTGAGGGACAGAAGGTCCAGGCTGCACAAAAGGCACTGGTCCCACAAAACTGGCCATGGGACCAGAGTGCATGGATGGAAACACCACAGAGTTCATGGAGGCCCCACCATGAACATCCGAATCCAATGAGAAAACTGCGGTGCTCAACAGCTGAGAGACCACAGCAGAGGGTTCGGCCGGCAGCCCCTTCCGACTTCGCCGAGTTGAAGTCAGGGAAGGCTGAGGCTGATACCCCTCGTCCACACTACCAGACATCTCTGCAGACCCCAGCAGGGATAAAACTGCTGTGCTCAACAGCTGAGAGGCCACAGCAGAGGGTTCAGTCAGCAGCCCCTTCCGACTTCGCCGAGTTGAAATCAGGGAAGATTGGGGCCGATACCCCACACCCACACTACCAGTCAACGCTGTACACCCCTGCAGGGATAAGCCGAGTCCGGCTGAAACAGTGACCGATGACATTGCAGACGGAACAGCAGTAGCAGCAGATACGACAGGAGCTGTTGAAACTGGAGGAAAAGGGGAGAGAGCAACCGAGCTTGGCTCCAAAGGAGGAGTCACAACCCTAGTGACAGCCTCAGATGTTGACTGCAGAGGGACCATAGTCCTGGAACCAGGCATCTCTTCACCAGACAACTCAACAGCTCCCGCAGTATCCACCACAGACCCCCCCCCCCCCTCCTCCCCCGTGGGTGCAGGAGGAACGGCCACAAGCAGCATAAAAGACATTGCCCTCAAGGAACAGTCCTGGGTATAACAGAGGTGAGAGCAGTAGAAGAAAAAGGTGAACTCAACAGATGTAGAAAGTAGAACACCCCCAACTACGAGAGTAAGGTGGCAGAAAATAAAGGACCGGCGGGAACACAACTGAACCCAGACGGCCGACAGGGACCAAAAAACAGAAATTCTGCCCTCAACAGAGAGGAGAAATCCTGTCCATACAGCCCCTCATTGACACCTAACTCCAATAATAATAATAATATCCAAAAGGATAACATAAATTTATCAACCGAACATTTTTATGTCCGAACCGCAAGGTATGCGAAAATCGCGCGAACACAGAGAATATATAAAATGCAATGAAAATGTGGTTGAAAATAAAAACAAGAATATATAAAACACAGTCCTGTTATTATACGATCCTCAGATCCATAATTCCAGTCACGGGTAACCATTATCAACGAGTTGAATTATCACTGTTTCTTAAAGCAAATATGGACGTCTTGCCACATGGGCAGACGAAAAAAGAATGATTTATTAGTTACTGCCTGCACACTGGTTTCCAGAAGCTGTGGATTTGTACTAAGAGAAGAGCATCGCCTACTGGGTGTGCGCCGGTGGTGCTCAACCCAGTTTTGGCTTATTTTTTCTTGGTGCTTTTGCACCACTTTTTTTCCCCAAATCGCTTGGAAAGATGAAAATAGAGAGTATATTTTCCGAGTTAGGGTCTTCCACTGTAGTGCAAGTCTGTAGTAAACAATTGCAAGGTAGGTTGATAAGAAATGTGACAGTTCTAGTGTTCAAGAACCCAAACTGAGCATGTGTTTAATAGGAAATACCACGCGTTTAACTTTAAAGTTTCACTTTCCCAATTGGTTGCACATGTAAACAAGCTGAACTGAAAAAGAAATGAAATGGTTTCGCGTGCCAAAGGCACGCAGGGACACTGTGGGGAAAGCCCCTTTCGACCCTCTGTGACTGTTGAGATCAGGAAGTTACATGTCTAGGCTTGTGGAAGGAGGAAAAGGATCGAGTACTCGGCAGAGTTTAGGCTAGATGATCAGGAAGAGTGTTGGGTTGTCTTTGTGTAGGTCATTGACTGAACCCTCGGGTGAGGACCAGAGCGAGAGGGGATCCCCTCACAAAGGTGCCCACCTCTCCCCAAACAATAAATATATATGCACCAAGCCTTTCACCCAAACCATGCAAGTTGTTTGATAGCTTCAGTTGAAATAACAATATTTTGAAATTCAAGTAATGTTTATCAGTTACAAATCGTCATGCTCTGGGTCAAGAAAAGAGTTGTGAAACTTTATGAGTCTGTTTGTGGCTGTCAAAACCAGCAATGCTTGGATTCGAATTAAACTCATCTAATTAAACAACTGATCAGTCAAACAATCAACTGCTTGTTTTGTAGACCACTGGTCATCACTAACTATTGTGTCCATTTAAAGTGTTGGGAAAGATCCAACTTCAGGAAATTGTCATGAATTTTGAGTGACGCAGACCAATTGTACTCCTTAAGCAAAAATAAGGCTCAAGGGTGATTGCCTACCTCAAAACAACAAGCCTGCAGCTTTGCACCACTACTTTGTTGGAAAATTTATAGTCTTGCTCCACTACTGGAACAAACTGTCGATATAATAAGTATCAGGCCAAGTAAAGCTGACAATTCTTAGCAAAAAGTGGCTGTGACAGGCCTTTACAATGTTCTAATTCTGGGACAACCACAAAAAAAACACACTGCATTGTGATCAGGTGTGGGGGGAAAAGCACTGGTATTTTCTCCTTTTTGGCGACATCTGTCGACTAGGGCTGAAACGGTTGGCTCATTTTCACAACCGACTAACCGAGAGCTATAACCGGTTAATATCCAGTTATCCATAGCCATTATTTCATCGAATCTGGGATCAAAACTATAGGAATTGGAAAGCAGTATTCTCCGAAACTATTCGGTAGTGTGTGTATAAACGAACGTTGTCGAGTACTAAACAACGTTCGTTTGTATACATACTACGGAATAGTTTCTGCAGTTACTCAGTGATCACAGAAATTGCTGATCATCAACGAAGTCTTGAAGCCAAAGTCGATTATTTCTCAATATATACAGCACTGCTTTGAGGTGAAAACTATTCCAAGGGAGATGCGGCAGATTTATTACGTTTTTACCGTGGGATGATGATCACTATCAATATTTCAGATAACCGGTTGACGTTCTTGTCAATTGGTTAGGTAGGTAACTTATCCGGTTAAACATTTCAGTACTGCTGTCGACAGTGTCATACATGACATTGTTGATGAAGATTGTTTTTCAAAGGCAAACTCTTGTGGCTGTTTAAAACCCATTTATCAGTTTCATTGTTTTGATTCAACAGGTAGGCCCTAATTGATACAGGTACAGCATGCATCAGGGAATTTTGACCAAACTATATGTGGCCACAACACTACAAATCTTTGAAAAATATGTTAAACACTACATAAGTTGGGCACAATTACATCATTTGAGCACAGTGCTTTCCATCACTATTTGGGGGGAATTTAAAAGACTAGACTGTGCAGTCAGGGATATACAATGCCAATATCCTCAGCAGTGTCTATAGTATGCAAAGGATGATTTGATTTTGAGAGCTACACATTTTCAAACTAACAAGACCACTAGGAACTTGAGAACTCAAAAAAGTGAATTTGCTTTTATACATATTCAAGACTTACAAAACACTATAAAAACCCTGCAATTCCTTCTCACTGCAATGACTTTGGAGTCTGATTTGATGTAATATACAAATAAAATAACCTTCATAATGTCTCAAAATCTAACATTATTGATTATATCTTAATTGACGTAAAGATTAACTGAAAAGAGTTTACCAGAAAACAGTCAAAACTAACCTTTCAGATATCGTCTCCAGGTTAGGAAGAAAATGTTGGAGAATGTCTGGCAACTTCTGAATGTAAAATTGTTCTTTTCTGTGGATCTGATCTTCTCTTAGTTGTTTAATATGCTGCCTAAACATCCGTTTTGCCTTCTCTGTACCAAAGAGATCAACATAGTGACCAAAGTCAGGTTCTTTTTGGAATTTGCGTTCCCATGAAGCCCACACAGCATTGAAGTCAGCCACATTTTTATTCAACAGATTTTTATAAGAGTCTGTAGCCACATCAAGAAGTTCTTTCCGATGTTTTATAGCTTCTGAGAATGACTGGATTTTTGATCGACCTTTAGTTTTATCAATCATATGAGCAAGTGCCAAGAAAGTGTGTTCAATGTTGATATTTTCATGAGCAGATGTTTCCACATATGGAATGGTTGCACCTTTCAATTCTTTTTTGTTCAGTAGTTTTTCCACTTCCTTTCCACATTGTGGGTCAGTATCATCACATTTAGTCAATGCTAAAATCACTGGTTTCTTTGTTTTTACTACTGCTGCTAATACGACAGTTAAAAAATCAACTTGTTTATCCACAGAACGTTGTGGCACTTGGCTCACATCAAAACAACAAATAAAACCATCGATTGTAAGTTTTCCATCCGGCATTATTTTCTGTTCATAATCACTGTCTGTTTCCATTCCTGAAATCATAAAATAAAACTTTAAGAAGTCTAATACCATACTGTGATCAAAAAAGTTGTTTCTCATTGTCGGATCGTAATCTGGTTAAAACATATTTACACATGTGGATCCTGATCAGTTAAATAAACAAGACTAACAGTGACAGCAAGGCCGGTGATGCCTCCGATCTATGACCTTGATCTGTGACCTTGACCTCCATCGAACAAAAGAAAATTTTGCATGCGACATATCGTCTCCACAGAAGCAACATGTATGCCAAGTTTCAACAAAATCCAACGAAGCATCTCAGAGTTATGGAGCAGACATGAAAAACTTCCTGATGGATGAACAGACAGACAAGACAGAAATGAAAAACACAAAATGCACCCAAAAACTTTTTTTCAGGGGCATACAAAATATTACAAAAAAGAGACTTACTCTCAAGTTCAGGGGGTATATGTATTGAAAAATTTTGGAACATGCATATGTCGACTTCTTAATGGTACATGTTATGCTTGAGAAGTTTCAGCCAAACCAGTTCATAAATAAAGGAGGAGTCCTGCACACAAAAAATTCAGACATACTGACTGACCTATCTTCGTACGTAGACATACATACATGCAAATGTACAGGGTGACAACAAATGTAACAAACAACAAGAGGAATGTTACATCCCAACGCTCACCTACATTCAAGCTTGATAATGCCGTTCCAATGTAACATGCCTAATATTTAGTTAATATAAATCATTAACTAGGCATCAAATGATTAATGTGGTTTATGTGATGGCTTTGGAAAGTCTATATTTCTGCATTTATTATATATCAATTCAACATAGGACCATTGGATATAAAAAAAAAAAATCAGTTATATTTCTGCTTACAGTAGGGTTAATACCTAAAGTAGTTTTTGAAAAGACAAAAATAAAGAGTAATGGTAAGTGAAGGCACCACAATGTGCACAAAAGATGACTTTAACGCAAAATCTTAAACCTAAACACAAATTCTTATAAGTTTTGGCAGAAAATCAGGCTCAAATTCCTCAAATATGCATGTAACGAGGATTAAATATTACTGCAATGGAGTTCAGTAACCCAAGTGTAGAATATCAATCGGCCGGAAAGACACATAGAAACACAAGTCACCTAAACAGAAACTTTAAGAACTTAAAATTGACTCAAGTTCGAGAAAAGCATGGAAATTTTTACTGAAAGAAGAAGAAATTGCAGTTAAATTTCTGCATACAGTCGGGTTAATACGTACAGTTGTTATTGAAATATGAAAATCAATAGTAATGAGAAGTTAAAGCAGCACAATCTGCACAAAAGCTGACTTTAACGCAAATTCTTACAACACCTAAACACAAATTCTTAAAACAAGTTTTGGCTGAAAATTGTAGGTGAAATTTGAAAGAAAGTCGTAGTATCAGGGTTAAATAATGTGCTGATAGTCGCCTACAACGTACATATGCAATATGAAAGGCCTGAGGCCAGTGATCTTTGAAAAAATAACCTTAACATTAAATCTTACAATATTGGACACGCCGGACGCCGACGCTGACGTCCGAGGCATCATATAAGCTCACCACTTGTAATAGAAGTAGGTGAGCTAATAAAAATACATCAGATCAAAAAATAAAATAGGAGGTGCAATATGGCGTTATGTAATGAAGAATCATTGAAATTGTAATTGAAGTACATTCATTGGTTAAAGAGGAGTTGCGGAAAAACATTCGTTCAAGAAAGTGACTATAAGTCCCAACAAAAATACATCACATCAACAAATAAAATAAGCCTTAATGTTACTAGTAACAAGTATGAGAAAGCATTAAATAAAAAAAAAAAGTTAAAAAAAATTTTGTTTAAAGAAAGTGAATATAAGTCCCAAAAATCCCCCTCAAATTCCGCAAATATGCATGTAATGAGGGCGCAACGTTACCGCAATGTAGTTCAGTAACCCATGTGTACAATATCAATTGCCTGGAAAGACACATAGAAACAGAACTCACCTTAACACAAACTTTTAAAACTTAAAATTGAGTAAGTTAGAGAAAAACGTGAACATTGTGACTGAAAAAAAGAAAAGAAATCAGTTAAATTTCTGCATACAGTAGGGTTAATACCTAAAGTAGTATTTGAAATGAGAAAATAAATAGTAATGAGAGGTGAAGGCACCACAATCTGCACAAAAGCTGACTTTAACGCAAATTCTTACAACACCTAAACGCTAATTCTTACAAGTTTTGGCAGAAAATCAGCCTCAAATTCCTCAAATATGCATGTAATGAGGGTTAAATATTACTGCAATGGAGTTCAGTAACCTAAGTGTAGAATATTAATCGTCTGGAAAGACACATAGAAACACAACTCACCTAAACACAAAGTTTACAAAGTTTTACAACTTAAAATTTACTAAGTACGAGAAAAACATGAAAATTTTGACTGAAAAAAAAGAAAATTTCTGTTAAATTTCTGCATACAGTAGGGTTAATACCTACAGTTGTTATTGAAATATGAAAATCAACAGTAATGAGAAGTTAAAGCAGCACAATCTGCACAAAAGCTGACTTCAACGCAAATTCTTACAACACCTAAACGCAAATTCTTACAACAAGTTTTGGCTGAAAATTTTAGGTGAAATTTGGAAAAAAGTTGTAGTATCAGGGTTAAATACTGTTCTGATAGTCCCCTACAACCTACCTATGCAATATCAAAGGCCTGAGCCCACTGATCTTTGAGAAATTAACCTTAACATTAAATCTTACAATATTGGACACGCCAGACGCCGACGCCCGAGGTTATGACAATAGCTCACCACTTCAATAGAAGTAGGTGAGCTAAAAATAACCTCGCACAGTGTTCAAAATTTCAAAAATGACTCTAACCGTTCAAGTGGGTTGGAGATGGCTAACCGAACGCTCAGCTGTGAAAAAATTCTTCGGAAACTGCTTTTTTATCATTAACAAGGATTCATATATTGCATGAAATTGAAATAGATATAGCCTCTCACAGCAAAAGTCTAAAAATTTATCAAGACACAAGAAAGGCTGCTTAACATGGTAGAGTGTTATAAGCCCATATTTGGGCTTTATTCTGAACTGCAAGTATCTAAAGTTAAAGGCTTCATATTCTGTGGATGTCCTTCATATTATCTTGTATGAAAAATTAATTCATCTCCATCGATTTGCATTTTTATAATTTAAATTGCAACAAGACAAAAATGTGTGAACAAATCATGAGGCTGAGAAAAAATTTAGCACTCTACCATTTAAGTGACTCAGACTTTACCATTCACAATGCAACTTTTGGCTAACTGGTCATCCATTCGCGTAGATTTAAATTTGCGTAACTACCATGCGAATGAAACAAGCGTTCTTGTCAAATTTTGCACACTGCTCTCAGATGTGTTTTGACAGGTTATATTCTAGTCTTTCAGGCAGAATAGCAGAGACAGTTGAAACCCCCTGTCCGCATTTGTAATGCTACTATTGTACACACTTCTATTATGACTTAATTTTTTATCTAACACATTTTTTACCTCACACAATCAATAGATGACAATCAAATTACATGGAAATTTAAAATTTATCTCTTGCAAAACCTAGTTGGTGACAGGTCATCAAACTTTTTCTGGTAAAGCATCGTATGCTTTGCTTCAGAGGCAAAAAAAAAAAGAAACATGAGTCCCCTAGGGGTCTTAATCGCTCACCTGATGAAATTGTTTAAAGAAGGATTTTAGGTCACATTCAGCATCTACATGTCAATACAGTAAAAGCTGTCTTGAGAGACAACTGTCCTGAGAGACCACCTATCTTGAGAGACCACTGTGGCCATGCACCGATTGTTTCACACTATAACGGACCTGTCATGAGAGACCACCTGTCATGAGAGACTGCAAAACTGTGGCACAAACTCAGTTTTTCACTTGTTTTGAGAGACCGGAAAATCAATATTTGCAATTTCCGAGTATTAAAATCAATTAAGATCAATGCAATGTGTACAGAAATCAATAGTTCAAATATGTAACCAGGACATCGGCCCAACAGTAAAAGTATCAGGACAATTGTCCCCTGAAACCTTAATATCTGAAATCATACACAAGTATGACAGATATCTTTCACTGTAGATTGCCTGATAACTATATTAATTGGCTTTCAATTACATTGTTATTCAGTTGTATAACACTTCAAGTCTGAGAAATTTTTACCAAGATCCCTTTGAAAATATAAAGATTATTGTAATGTCTATTATTTGCTCAAGTGTGACAAAATCAAAGAGGATTAAGCAAACTAAAACACCCCGGCAAGCTTATTTTTACTTAAAGTGTGACTGAAATAATTTTCTATTAAAACAAAACCTGACATACACAAAAAACAGACTTTTCAAGATATAACTGTAAATTATTGTAAAAATAACTCATTTGAAAATATTGATAGAACGAAGAGAATACTTTGTTTGTATGAAGTAAGAAGTTACTATTTTAGATGGACCAGCCCCTTCACACATCATAATCTCAGAGTTGTTCAATTTATGTACTTTTAAGTGTTATTTCTCAAACAATGCCTCTGTACTTGTATTAAAACTGAATTAAAATAAAACAATAATACAAAAAAGATGACAAATCAATTCTTCTCCATTTCTGCAATAAATGTTCTCTGGCTGGCCATTCATCGTGCACCTGCTCCTCACATTCGCACCTTGGACTCCGAGGTGCTAACAACTGAACAATGGAACTCCCACTTGTTATTCAAGACACACTTGTCAGAGTGAAGGCTACCCTTGCCACCACCTGGAGTATCCAGGTGCTCAAGGGTAAAATTCACCTGACAGTGGATTTTGATAGAGAATCGGAACCGCCGTCCGTGGAGAGGTGTAGTACCTTCCATGAGGGGATTTCCCCTCACACTGGTTACCCTCCTAGTGATGCGGATAAGCTGGATGAAGGCCACCGGAGCAACACAGCCACCAAGAGGAAGAGGACGAGAAAGAAGGGACCCTCTGCCAGACGACGAGATGCCCGCCGAATGACGGAGTTTCTGGAGAAGAAGAAGAAGGAGAAGGAAGAGAAGGAGGCAAGTGAGGGCGTCAAAGGGTCAACACCTGTCACCCCTGACCAACCCTTGTCCAGCTCGGCACCCCCCTCCCAGGAGATGGGTCCGGAGGACTATGGGTCGTCAGGTGACAGATCGATCTCCAACCCATCTGATTCTTCATCTGAAGAGAAGATGGAGGAAGATGATCTGTCTATGGTACAGGAAGTTGTCCCAGACGACGCACCTTCCACCCCTCCAGCTCTTGCTTCTCCGGCTTCTTCGGACCAGGAGTCTGACCAGGAGGAGAGCATCCCGGATTCCGTGGAGGCATTCCTCGGGGAGGAGATCCCGTGCGAGTACTTCCCTTCAACACTCCAGGAGACATACAACAACCAACAAGAAGCAGGTATCTCATCCGAAATAACCAGGTCAATACTGAATATGATCATCGGAAATTACAACAGCCCTCAAAAAAGCTCTCAAGAAACAGCAGCAAGGATCAGGCCGTACACCGCCAAAGAAGAGCCTACTCTTCCCCCTGATCCAAAAACACCACCTACAACTATCTCACCTACGCATCCTCCTCCTCCCAAGAAAAACCGCAGGAGACACAGATGCCGCTGATTCACTGACTAGTGAAAACCTCAAACCTCTAATGAGAGACCACTTGTCTTGAGAGACCACTTTTGCTTAGCAAAAGGGATGGTCTTTCAAGACCATCACTTTTGCTTAGCAAAAGGGATGGTCTTTCAAGACAGGTTCTACTGTATAGTTAATCTAATTAAGCTAGGGTCTGTTGGGTGAATGTTTTTTTCTCTTGCATAAAATCACTCAAAACCCTCCAAATCTTCTTAAGCAAAAAATTATATAATTTTGCCGAATGAACCTTCTAAGATCCCCCTCCCCCTGTGTGTGTGTATGTGTGTGCATGTGTGGTGTGTGTGTGTGTGTGTGTGTGGGGGGGGGGGGGGGGGGGGGACCTGGCAGTTCAATTTGTGCAAACCTTAATCTTATGTACTCACATTTATTCAAACTAAAGTTTACCACAATCGTAGATGTGACTTTTTACAGAATAGTCTTTATAGTGCACTAAGTTAAAATTTGGAATCCTACAGGGAGCCCAAATATGACCCAAAGGACTTGCTTTCAACAAGGGGGGGGGGGGGGGGGGGAGGGGGGGGGGGGGGCTCAAGTGGCCTGGTGGTTCAATTTGTGCAAGCCTTAATCTTATGTACTCACATTTATTCAAACTAAAGTTTACCACAATCAGCTTTGTCAGAATCTGACTCGTAGATGTGATTTTTTACAGAATAGTCTTTATAGTGCACTAAGTTAAAATTTGGGATCCTACAGGGAGCCCAAATATGACCCAAAGGACTTGCTTTCAACAAACTGGAATCTGAACCTCCTAAGGTTAAATATCAAAAGATTCTGACTGGTGGATCTGAAGAAGATTTTTACATGAATTTCCCCACACTGCACTAAATTAAAATTTAGGTTGCCAAAGGGAGCCCAAATACGAATCAAGGGACTTGATTTGGACAAACTGGAATTTTACCCCACGAAGGCAACTATAAACCAAATATTAAAAAATTCTGACTGATCGATCTGAAGAAAAGGATTTTGAAAGAATATTCCTTCCACTCCCCATAGGGAGCCCAAATACGACCCTACCCTAGGGATCTGATTTCTCCAAACATGAATCTGAACCTTCTAAGGAATGCTGTATATCAAATATCAAAAGGTTCTGGCTGGTAGATCTGAAGAAGATGATTTTTAAAGAATATTCCTCATATTACATAAGTTAAAGTTCGAGTTCCCACAGGAACATGATTAGAACAAACTTGAATCTGACCCCCATCACCCACCCCCCTCCCCTTACATCACCCCTCCAAGGATGCTCTGTGCCAATCATCAACAGATTCTGACTGGTGGAGCTGAAGAAGATTTTTTTAAAATTTCCTCACATTAGTCCTAGTTAAAATTCAATTTCCCATAGGGAGCCCAAATATGAACCCAGGAACTTGGTTTGACCAAACTTGAATCTCATCCCATTAAGGATGCTACATATAAAGTTTCAAAACGTTCTGACTGACGGATCTGAAGAAGAAGATTTTAAAATGAAAGTGTCTATGACACTGTAGCTCAACTTGTCAAGACAAAGACATGTACATGTATAGTATGTGACACAGCAATGACAAACATCTAGGTAATGACCTGATAACAAAGGTACATATAAAGTATTGTAACGGTCTGTACATAAATACTGACCGTTGCCTGTAACAAATGTATAGGTAAAGTATTGTAAAGGTGGGTGACAGTCAGATGCTGAACTAGAAAAAATCTTTGAGTACCAGAGTGGGTCTGACTGAACCCCAAAATATTTGTTCTCATAGCACAGTGATAACAAAGGCACCCCAAAACACACTCGTTCCTGTCCCAAGGTGAAAACAAAAGTACTCAAGAAGTTTTGTGAAGATCAGTTCATAAATACGAGCTGTATAGAACTTGTGACAAAAAACTGATTGGACCTAATTTCGGTACAAAATGGCCACTGGCAGCCATCTTGAATTTTGGACCGTACCCAGAAACACTCATTCTCATCCCAAGGAGATAACAAAGGTACCCAAGAAGTTTTGTGAAGATCGGTTCATAAATACAGCCTCTACCCTGAGCCGTATTGACATGTGTGCTTACATTGTGTAAGTAGCACTGAATAAATCAAAGTTCATCTAATTTGCATAATTTCTGCACGAAAAAAAAACCCTTACAATATGTGATGTATTCCATGTTACTAAACATTCATACAAAAATTTATTCAAATCAGAACTTTCATACAGAAGTTCTATACAAAAGACTGATTGCACTAATTTTGGTACAAAATGGCTGCTGGTGGCCATCTTGAATTTCGGACCACACCCAAAAACACTCGCTCTCATCCCACGGTGATAACAAAGGTACCCAAGAAGTTTCGTAAAGATTGGTTCATAAATATGGCCTCTAGTCTGAGCTGTATAGAAGATGTGTACAAAAAACTGATTAGACCTAATTTAGGTACAAAATGGCCACTGGCAGCCATCTTGAATTTTAGACCGCACCCAGAAACACTCGTTCTCGTCCCAAGGTGATAACAAAGGTACCCAAGACATTTCGTGAAGATCAGTTCATAAATACAGACTCTAGTCTGAGCCGTATTGACATGTGTACTTACTGTGTGTAAGTCGCACTGAAAAAATCAAAGTTCATCTAATTTGCATAATTTCTGCACGAGAAAAAAAACCCGTATTATATGTGATGCATCCCATGGTACTAAACATTCACACAAAAAAATTATTCAAATCAGGGCTTTCATATGGAAGTTCTGTGCAAAAATCTGATTGCACCTAATTTTGTACAAAATGGCTGCCATCGGCCATCTTGAATTTCGGACCGGACCCCAAAACACTCGTTCTCGTCCCACGGTGATACCAAAGGTACCCAAGAAGTTTCGTAAAGATCGGTTCATAAATACGGCCTCTAGCCCGAGCCGTATTGGCATTTGCACTTACATTGCTGAAAGTAACCCCAAAAAACATCAAAATTAGTCTAATTTGCACAATTTACGTACGAGAAAAAAACCTGTATTATATGTGATGTATCCCATGGTACTAAACATTCATACAAAAAATTATTCAAATCAGAGCTTTCATATGGAAGTTCTGTACAAAAAAACAGATTTCTGCATCGTCGGTACAAAATGGCGGCTGGCAGCCATCTTGAATTTCGGACCGCACCCAAAAACACTCGTTCTCGTCCCACGGTGATAACAAAGGTACCCAAGAAGTTTCGTAAAGATCGGTTCATAAATACGGCCTCTAGCCCGAGCCATAGCAGCTTGGCACTTACAGCTCTGAAAGTAACACTAAATAAATCAAAGTCAGTCTAATTTGCATAATTTACGCACAAGAAAAAACCCCGTATTATATGTGATGTATCCCATGGTACTAAACATTTATACAAAACTTTATTGAAATCAGAACTTTCATACACAAGTTCTGTACAAAAAACTGATTTTTGCATCATCGGTACAAAATGGCCACTGGCAGCCATCTTGAATTTCGGACCACACCTAAAAACACTCGTTCCCGTCCCAGGGTCATAACAAAGGTACACAAGAAGTTTCGTAAAGATCGGTTCATAAATACGACCTCTAGCCCGAGCCATAGCCAATTGTTGACGTACGGACAGACGGACTTCGTCAAAGTTGAGCTAAAAATATTCCCCATGTTACACTATGTTACAATTCAGGCTCCCACAGTGAGCCCAAATATGATTTCAGGGACTTGATGTGAACAAACTTCAAGCTGACTCACCTACAGATGCAGCATACAAAATATCAAGAGATTTTGACAGGTAGATCAGAAGGAAAAGATTTTTAAATAAATTTCCTCATATTGCACCAAGTTAAAATTCGGGTTCCCATTGGGACCCCAAATATGAACCCACGAACTTGTTTCCAACATTTTTAATTTTATAAAAAAAAATTGTGGATGCAAACAGAATCATGCTCCTTGTAGTGCCCACTGTCGGCATTGCCGCTTTATTTAAATGAACCCATAGGTCCACTGGTTGCAACATTGTGTCTGTTTCTTACTATTGTTCACAGAATTTGTGAACTATTGCCAATCGAAAGTTCACTCGAGGACTGTTTTGGTGATAATCCATTCTCCACATACTTTACAGTATGGTCACTGTGGACTAGTCACTTTCCACAGGTGGGCAATATTTCCATGGATGCAATAATATTAGATTCTGAACTCTAATTATATAGGAATAAACATCAAAAATTTAATGAATGAACCCAGTGCTTCATCAATTAAAATATTGCTGCTGATGATTTTTATTACCTGGTAAATGTATGCGCAGACATCATTGGCCATGCGTGGATTACAACCAGTCCACGGCACCTGTACTGTAAACATCTGCAACATGTTACATTATGATTCAAAATGAAATGCAAGTAAACCAATACATGTCAAGTCTATTATTCTTCATCACATTCAAATCAATTCATTAACACAGAATGACTCAAAGAAAAGGCAAGCAATTGTAAGTGCACAACATGTTTGTAAAATTAATCAAAGGCAAGCTGAGTCAAACAGGTTATTTTTAAAGCATGTGCACAGTACTTTCGACAGGATTGCAACTCAAAAAGTAAATATTCTCTGCTACTTTCCTGATGGTTTCTAATCCCATAAATGGTTTGAAAGGCATATACATCATGTGACTCATACACAAAAGTACATCAAACCAATGTAGCTGTTAAAAAGAAGGGAGAACAGGGACCAGTAATGTGGACAACCTGCTGGCTGATATGAAACCCACTTTTGTGACAAAGATCAAGGGGCCATGGCATATGTTATAATTCTCTCCACATTCTTAACTCTTTCCTGGAACCCTTAAGTTCTTGGTTTTATAAAATTTCTGAGACAGCTACAATGCAGTGCTTGCAGATCTAGAGCTAGTCTTGGAACACTTGCTTCATGTATTGGGGAGACGGACGGAATGATTTCACGCGACGAAGGCACGCAGGGACTGTTTGGAGAGCAAGCCCCTTTCGACCCTCATTGACTGTATAGTATTTGTGTTATGTCTGAGTGTGGTAGAGGAGGGAAAGAGTAGGGGTGATCAGTGGCATCTATGTCTCCTGCGGTTTTTCTTGGTGGGAGGAGGATATGTCGGAGAGATTGATGTTGGTGGCGTTGTTGGATCTGGAGGAGGAGTAGGTTTGTCCTTGGCAAGGAACGGCCTGACCCTATCTGCTGTTTCTTGAGATTGTCTGTATTCTTTGAGACTGCTTGAGAGGATTGTCCTGATTGAGTTTGCTGGATATTTTCTTTCCAGGAAATAGTTGTAGTTGTTCTGGGCCCTGGTTCGGATAATCTCGTCCTGGATCTCCTCCCCAAGCAATGCCTCCATGGACTCCGGGAAGCTCTCCTCCTGGTCGGACTCCTGGTCCAAAGAAGCCGGAGAAGCAAGAGCAGGAGGGGTGGAAGGTGCGTCATATGGGACAACTTCCTGCACCATAGACAGATCTTCCTCCTCCATCTCCTCTTCAGAGGAAAGAGAAGATCAGAAAATCTAGAAATAATACTCACCAAGCTGTTCTTTACAAATATACATCAACTTCTCAGCTGACTGGACTTTGATTGTTGCACATCTCTTATGATATGGCTCAGTTCTGCCAATCTTGAACGGCTGAAATGAGGTGTCATCTATAAACTCTGTTTGCTCAATAACTTGGAATGTATAATTGTTTCCATCATCAGTTTTCACAACTTCTCCCCAATACAGGAAATGATCATTGTTAACAACACGTCCAGCAAAGTCACTCTGACTCAGAAATGAAATGTGCTCATGGTGGTATTTATTGGCAACATGATTAATAAAACGGTTGCAAAAACAAGACTTCCCTACGCCAGCTGATCCTTTCTCTTTCTCTGTGCCAGACAGGCCAATAACACTGATATTCAATGGCCGACCATCTAATTTTTTAGCCATGCCAGTTTTTTCAACATTTCACAACAAATTTGTTTTCACTTTCTGCTATTATGTGTCATTAAAATTGTATAACCAGTTCTCTACATGGGTGAAGTTATTTTCACCCATGATAATAACTTCTTTCATGAATGTCTACATGGGTGTACATGCTTCTACCAAGTTAAATGATGCTAGTGTGAGTTCTTTAGTAATACAGTCCTTGTATTTACCAGCAAATTCAGCCCATACTGAATTCATATAGATGGTTTAATATCTGCAACGGAGGTTGAAAAAAACTACCAGTTTTCCTGTTTCCACATTCCCTTCAAGAATACAAACTGAAAAAATAAAGAATAAAATGAGATATTTTAAAATGCATTGTTAGGTCTTAAAAGTTGAGGAGAACTGATCAAGCTCTCAAGGCACCATTCAAATTGTGTCAAATTGATGCTGTTGTAGGTGTTACGTCCTGGAACCAGTTTTGCCCTTAAATTATGTAGTCCATCGTCTATGTTAAGATTCACATGTCTGGAAAATTTCAGTTGGTCAAAAAAGCAAACCTATGATAAATGTATTTAATGATTGGAATATCTATAATGGCAAGAAAGAAAATGTGTATATCATTGTGAGTATAGGGAAATAACATTAACCCTTTACCCAACGCAGACGATATCAAAATTTATTATTTTAAATATAATTGTTTTAAATTTTTCAAAAAATTTCAACAAAACCATATCATGGGACCCCTCATTGGAATGAGCTCAATGAGCTCGTTCCAATGAGGGGTCACATGATATGGTTTTGTTGAAATATTTTGAAAATGTTTATTTTTTCAACTGCTCAATTTGCATATTACACGGGCGGATGCGGGCAATTCATTAGGTAAAGGGTTAAATCAATGGTAGTCTGCCTGCAAACTCCACGAAAAGTGGTTAAGGCCCCACAAAGTAGATCTTCTGTTTCTCAGGCCATTTTATGTAAAATTGAATGCAGGCGAGTAGTTTTTTTAATTTATTTTCTATTTTTGTAATTATTTCTTTGCTTTCAAATTCATATTCTTGGTTTGTTTTATGTATGAGGCTTCATAATCTACAGAATAGCATGGGTGGTGGTGTATTTCATCCCTTGAGTGCAAGAAGGCTACGCAATGCTAAAGCATTGCAAAGCCATGTTGCACTCAAGGGACAAATTTATGAATTTTATTAACTTGGGTAAAATATCAGACATAAACCATTTAATTTTTATTTTTTTTAAGTTTGCATTGGTTATGAAAAGAGAGCATGTGGTAGCCAAAATTACCATGCAGGAGGACCTGAGAAAAAGATTTTTAACTTTTTAGGCCAAAATAAACAGCTCATAGCAGCATCAAATTCCTTACAGAATGACACTGGTGGCCTGAGAGTCTGATATTTGATCTATCATCTCTGACTATTGATACTGAATCCCAATTACCCAAGTGGGGCATGATGAAGAGGTGTGCTAATGCATATAGCATGTTGATAGTAGACTTGTCTTCAACCAATACTAACACACCTGATGCGAGGTTGGAAAGTTGAGGAGTCATGACAGTTACTCACTGCTGCTTGGTGGTTCTTTCTGAGTATACCAGTTTCCTCCAGTGATAAAACAATCCGACACAAAATGTTAAAAGAGTGATTAAGCCTCAATATAATAAATAAATAATATCTTGACTGTTTTGCAACATTTCCATCACAACATTGATATAACATTCCCATAGGAAAAGTTGGGAGTA
This sequence comes from Pictodentalium vernedei, assembly GCA_031216915.1. Lineage (NCBI taxonomy): Eukaryota > Metazoa > Mollusca > Scaphopoda > Dentaliida > Dentaliidae > Pictodentalium > Pictodentalium vernedei. The sequence continues at coordinate 391,436,994 of CM062289.1, forward strand.
AAAATTCTATTAAATAAAAGTCATCTCGCCACTGCTTTGTGTTTACAGTACTGTACCACATAACAGAAATAACCAGACCACACAATTCTAGTGATTAACCAATGTTCGGCAATCACATTTGACATCGGCCTATTTTAAGCCATTGGTTGACCATTGGTAGAAGTGTTTGAACATCGGTTCATGCCAATGGTCACATGGAACACCACGGGGTCAAAATTGTTCACATTTACATTTGATTCACAACCTCATACAAAAAGTAACTAGCTTAATAAGTTGCAACAATGATTGGCAGTAGGGTTGAAACAATTTGTCGATTATTTGACATAATATCCCACTCCCTGTATAAGTTACACATACACTGACAGCACCCTTCCATTCCAGTACTATGAATTGCTGTTTCATCGTTTGATATCAATGTCAGCTCATTTGTAAACAATCTAGTTACCCAATTCTTCTTTATTCACTGTCAACACAAAGTGGACAATAACAAATGAACATAAAATACACTCATCAGCCGACTGTTTTCACAGTCGGAGTATAACTTATCTGTTATGCATGTTATTTATGTTAATAAACAATCTAAAAATAGTGTATGGCCATTTTGTGCACGGACTTCTGGGATTGGTTATCATTTGTGAAACATTATATTTTTCTATTCGGGATTTTCCGGCACTGGACGTGTGAATACGAAACTATGAAATAAAGTGAATTGCAGTGTTAGAAGCTATTTGAAAACACAGCCATTATGAATGTATTTTCAGTTGTTGATTTCCACCCCAGAATGAAAGTAATCTGAATTATTGTGTACAAAACGGGACCTACTTTTGTTTTGATCTTTATATCCACATGGGTTTTGAATCTAAAATTCGAATTAGAACATAAATCAGTAAATAAATCAAGTAAATAAATTTATCATATGACTCGTCCATTTTGTTCACTTTAAAACATTTGATATTTTGTTTTCATATTAATCAGTGATAAATAAAGCCTTCCGTCAATTTCATTGGTCAATTTCAAAACTAGACAATTTGATTAGCTGAACAAAATACAACTGGGCCACATTTTCATAATCTGCATAATTAGAGTTGGGAGCTTTCATTGGTCAATTTCAAAACTGGACAATTTGATTGGCTAAACAAAACAAGAGGTCCCAGGGGGCCTGAGGGTGCTCACCTGACATGGTAGCCTAAATATCAACCCAGAGAATTGATTTCAACAAGTTGCATCTGCTCCTCCTAAGAAAAGCTTATACCAAATATCCAAAGATTCTGACCAGTGGATCTAAAAAAAAAAGAACATTTTTAAAGAATATTCCTCATATTGAACTAAGTTATAATTCGGGCTCCCACAGGGAGCCCATATATGAACCCAGGAACTTGGCTTTAACAAACCTGAATCTCTCCCCCCCCCCCCCCCCCCCCACCCCAAGAATGCTGCACACCAAATATCAAAACATTCTGACTGCTGGATCTGAAGAAGAAGATTTTTTAAGAAAATTCCTCATTTTGAACTAAGTTACTATTTGAGCTCCCACAGTGAGTCCAAATATTGACCTAGGGACATGGCTTGCACAAACTTGAATCTCACCCCCCTAAGGATGCTGCATACCAAATATCAAAACATTCTGACTGCTGGATCTGAAGAAGAAGATTTTTAAAGAAATTTCCTCATTTTGAACTAAGTTATCATTTGGGCTCCCACAGTGAACCCAAATATGGACCTAGGGACATGGCTTGAACAAACTTGAATCTCACCCCCCTAAGGATGCTGCATACCAAATACCAAAACATTCCGACTTCTGGATCTGAAGAAGATTTTTAAAGAAAATTCCTCATTTTGAACTAAGTTATAATTCGGGCATCCACAGTGAGCCCAAATATGAACCCAAGGACTTGGCTTGAACAAACTTGAATCTCACCCCCCTAAGCATGGTGCATACCCAACATCAAAAGATTCTGCCTGCTGGATCTTGAGAAGATTTTCAAAGAAATTTGCCTGAAATGCACTAAGTTCAAATTTGGGCTCCTATACTGAGCCCAAATATACACCCAGGGGTCCGATTTGAACAAACTTGAATCAGATCCACCCGACAATGTTGCATACCAAATATCAAAAGATTCTGCCTGCTGGATCTGGAGAAGATTTTTTAAGAAATTTGCCTGAAATGCACAAAGTTCGAATTTGGGCTTCTATAGTGAGCCCAAATATGAATCCAGGGGGCCGATTTGAACAAATTTGAATCAAATCCACCCGACAATGTTGCATACCAAATATCAAAAGATTCTGCCTGCTGGATCTGGAGAAGAAGATTTTTTAAGAAATTTGCCTGAAATGCACTAAGTTCGAATTTGAGCTTCTATAGTGAGCCCAAATATGAATCTAGGGAGCCGATTTGAACAAACTTGAATCAGATCCACCCCACAATGTTGCATACCAAATATCAAAAGATTCTGCCTTCTGGATCTGGAGAAGAAGATTTTTTAAGAAATTTGCCTGAAATGCACTAAGTTCGAAATCAGGCTCCTATACTGAGCCCAAATATGAACCCAGGGGGCCGATTTGAACAAACTTGAATCAGATCCACCCTACAATGTTGCATACTAAATATCAAAAGATTCTGCCTGCTGGATCTGGAGAAGAAGATTTTTTAATGTTTTTCCCATTGCCAACCGTGTTAAAAAGTGCTGACTCAGCACTTTTTCAAAGTCCTGAAAAAAGTACCTTGTGATTACCGTAATGCCTCCACAGGCTTTCTGCATACCTGTTCCGCGTGTTCTTTTTATGAGAGGGCAATTGGCTCAGGCATATTTTTAGTCAGATAAAGTATCCTTGTTCGGGATTCAAGGGATTAGCTTTGTGTTGGTTTTAGTCATGTATAATTTTTGCTGAATTTTGACGGTTTTAGTGGACTATGGGATGGAGATCATACATGAATACAATGCGTTTGTGCACCTGGAGTTTAAGCGCCCAAACTGGTATATACCAGGACCAAAAACGTCCTGGATATGGCCCTGTCTGGTTTCCCACACACACACAAAACTGTCTGACATGATATGCCTGTGGGTGTTGAAAATGTTGTTAACTCTTTGCATGCTGCTGGCGGATAATCCTTCCTGCCCAGCACATGGTTTCTCCTGTTACTGAATTAAGTGTAAGTTGAGCACATTTAATCGTGTTTGCCCCGTATATATTGAATGGATTTTTTCACCAATGATTTCTCGTGTTACATTTATATTAATTTTTCATAAAATCTAGTCATGGCTGCTTAAAAGCAGCCATGATTAGATTTGATGAAAAATATCTAGAAAATACTCAGCAGGTTAAGAGTTAAACCACAATAAACAAACAAACAAAACACAGCTTTAATATGACTCCCTATGAGGGGCCTGACACCATAAACTGTTTTTGGTTATTCAAGAAAAATGTTTTGCAAGTGTCACCTTCTAGTTATGTTACATAAAGCACAGGATCTGATGACTGGATTCGCATCACAAAATGCTATTAGACTGGTAACCATTTTTCTATCATTTAAGCCTTAAGTTCCCTGTTTCTCATCACTTTTGAAAAGCAAGAGGAAAACTGCCATCTAAATTTTTTAAAAGACAAGCTGTAAAGGGTCAAATTTTTAAGCTTTTCAATGAATTTGCAACTTTTTATCAAAGTGAAAATTCCAATCTGTGGACCTTTCACTGGTAATCACATCTCTATGTACTGTGTCATGAACATCCAGAATTGTATGGAATTATGATTCATGTAGAAAACTGTTGATTTCATTCACATTATAAGTATGGAACTACATTAATGGAGAACTATTAGTCATATCAAATGTAACATCTGCAGAAAATACTGTCATTGTTTCTTGAATGTTTGTTTAACACTAAATGTATCTTTTGCAACTTAACCCTTAGGGCCTGGATATTTGTAGACATATTTACTACACTTTGTCAACATTCACACTCAGACTTTGTAGTTGTTTCTTGTCAAGTCTTGTCTGCCTAAATAGGAAGCCCAGGCTTTCAAAGATACAAATACGAAGGTACTTGGAATGTAACTTGCAAGTTTACTTACAGTACAGCTGCCACAGACTGGTCATTTTCCACGAATGGTCAATATTTCCAAGGCCGCAATAATATTAGATTTTAAACACTAATTATAGGAATAATCATTAAACCCAGTGATTCACTAATTAAAATTTTGCTGATGATTTTTATTACCTGGTCAACGCATGCATAGAATCACTGCCCAGGCGTGGATTACAACCAATCCATGGCCACTGTATGGTACAGACTGAATCAGGCCTTTAAATTCATTTATTTTGGGCACACCATGTTGCCCTAATTTGCACACATTAAAACAAGAAATAACAGCCTTATCCTGTTTTGTTTTATGCCACGCCTTTCGTTTCTATGAGTTTTTATGGTCATATTATGATAGAAATTATTCTCAAATGTAGAAGAGGCACAGAGAATTTATACATTTTTCTTGATGTCTTCCCTCCTTCTCTAATTTGGGCACACCTGTAGAGGGTGCAAAATTGGGATAATCTAAAGGCCTGCTGAATGTCAGGACACCTGTTTCATTGTTGCACAAAGTGATCAAAGACAGAATTACTTCGTTAACTCTTAACCTGCTGGGTGTTTTCAAAATATATTTCATCAAATCTAGTCATGGCTGCTGTAAAGCAGCCATGACTAGATTTGATGAACAAGAGGTGCAAATTGGAGATGCAGGCGTCAAGTTGTGGCTCCTTTCTTCATGCACTCTCTATTGAAAATCAGAAATGTCATCGCATGGAGCTCAAAATTCGTAAAAATTGACTAGCTCAAAATTTGTAAAAAAGGACTAATTAAGGCCCATAAATCTGTAACGAGAAATCGGACTGGGTCAGTTTTTTAACTTGCCATAGATATAATTGCCAAAGACTTGTATGGCAAAAATTAGTCAAACTGGAGAACGTTTGTTTAAGTTATTGCACTAATGAGTTCAAATTTCATAAAAATTGACTAATTAAGGCCCATAATTCTGGACCGAAGATTCGGACCAGGCCAGTTTTTTTTTAGATTTTATTGCAAAAGACCTGTATAGAAAATATTAGTTAAATCAGAGAACGTTGTTCAAGTTATTGCACTTATGAGCTCAAAATTAGTAAAAATTGACGAATAAAGGGCCATAACTCTAACGAAATATTGGGTTGGGCCAGTTTTCGAAAATGTTCGAGATTTTATTGCAATAGACATGTATAGCAAATATTAGTCAAATCGAAGAACGCTTGTTCAAGTTATTGTGTTAACAAGCTCATGGTTTGTAAAATTTGACTAATTAAGGGCCATAACTGTGCAACGAAAAATCAGGCCGGGCCAGTTTTCGAACTTGATCAAGATATTATTGCAAAAGACCTGTATGGCCAAGATTAGTCAAAACGGACAACGTTTGTTCAAGTTATTGCACTAACAGTGCTAGGACGCCCGGATGCCTGCCCACCCACCTGGACGCACACTGATCGTCGCCAACCATAGGTCTCGGTTCTTAACACAACTCGACCAAAAATTTATCCATATTTAACTCAAGAAATCATTGATCATAAAGTCTATTCAATTTACAGGGGAGAAATTTGATTAATTGTACCCAAATTATACTTATTTCAGTGCAAGAGATTTTGTGTCCTGTGCAGAAATATCTGCCAGCAGCATGCAAGCAGATTAAAGGATAAAGAAAAACTTAACTCCTATCTTTTGAAAAGAATATTTTTTTTACCAACTGCAGCCTATTACTAGTGTTCAACCGATTATCGTAACCTGACACCACAATCAGCCGATTGTGGGCAATCAGATGACAATGGCAACTGGCCCTGAAACAGTTCAGTCGATTGTCGCCAAGCATTTTTAAGTGATTTATAAATGGCAGTTTATCATCTTCTGCAATCATTTAATTTAACTACTGATGTTAAATGTTGAGCCAGCAGCACACTGATGGCCTGATTTGTGAACGTGGACAGGGTTGCTCAGTTGTGATTGATTCATTTCGTATTGTGCATTTTGGACACAGCTGTACTACAGCACGTGTTCTTCTTTTCATGTATTGTTCACACCGTTGACAACTGTATGTCAAGCGCGCAGTGATCCTTATCGTTAGGGATTATTTTCTCATCCCTTTGTTCTAATTACCTAGGGGTAATCATTGGTCAGGCACGCATGGTATTATTGTGTAATTAGTCCAGTTAATTACAGGTGCACATGCGAGAAATTTGTCATTCTGCATTCGCAAAGCTTGTTTCAATGATGCAATTTTACACATCATTCGTGAATTTTCTATCTTCAATTCTGACACCTCATTCCTGCAAGTAAGTCACTTAGCTATATCACTGAATTTTATTTTTATTCATCATGCTTCCTTTGCATATTAGTTGTTGGGCATTTTTTATCAAGAGAGCTGGCTCTATATTTTTGGCAGTCCCGACAGCAGAGATTTTCCACGCCATTTTGACTTTGCCAAGTTACTGGACTTGGAGCAACATAATGGCCACCCTGTTTCTAATTGGTTTTTTGGTATTGGTGGAGCATCGGTTTTAGATTACATGTACTTTTATATTAATGCTTTGTTAATTGTTAACCTTGGCTACACTGCATTCTATCACTTAATAAATAATAATAAACAGGGCGGTGTAGCCCAAATCAATAAAAAATAATGCCTATTTCTTTCTCCCAGTCCATGTTTCACAAATGTCTGGCCAGCAACACACTGGTGACCTGATTTGTGAATGTGGACAGGGTTGCTCAGTTGTGATTGATTCATTTCGTATTATGCATTTTGGACACAGCTGTACTACAGCACGTGTTCTTCCTTTCATGTACTGTTCACACCTTCGACAACAGCATGTCAAACAGGGTGATCATTGGTCAGGTGTGCATAGTATTATTGTGTAATTAGTCCCGTTAATTACAGGTGCACATGCGAGAAATTCGTCATTCTGCATTCAAAAAGCTTGTTTCAGTGACACAATTTTACACCCACCCCCATGACTAGATATGATGAAAATTGTTTTGAAAAATACTCAGCAGGTTAAGATTTAATAAGAAAATCCACCCTAAGGGGTTCTTGTTACTTCTTATCATCACATCATTGTTGCTCATCTAATTTGTGTATGAACTTATATACTCGAGCCTTGTGCAAGGTGCTTTCCTGTAACACACTGAACACGTATCATCATAACAGTGGATTTATCTCTGCACTTATCCTGGATTTTACCAAAGACTTTTATTGGCTACTGTTTCTAGTCTGTATTCATATGTGTCGTGCACTTTCTTCTGCACGAGGGACTACATGTTAAAAGAGACAACTCAGAAAGACGTCTAGTAATAGCTAGTTTCTCTTGCAGATAGATTTTAGATTACATGTACTTTCATATTAATGCTTTGTTAATTGTTAACATTGGCTACACTGCATTCTATCACTTAATAAATAATAATAAACAGGGCGGTGTAGCCCGAATCAATCAATCAAACATAATGCGTATTTCTTTCTCCTGATCCATGTTTCACAAATGATGTCTAAGATAACATTCAATAAAGTTGAGAAACAACCACAATGTGTGTATTTCTAATCACACGAGATGCCCATTGACGGGACATACAAGACAGACGACGTCGTAATGCTAATATATCAGCATACTTGGGGCACTCACTGGTAAATACCAGAAATGCAATGCTTGTATTCCAATGACACAGGTGAAATTGTCAGTCATGTGCACATGGGCGGAGTACGTGATTTCATGCATTATGAGTCAACACAATGACCCTTAACCACTTAAGTTAAACATGTTAAATGCCACAGATAGTTTGTCACAAACTGCTCTGAAATAAGCCGACTGGATGTCTTGTTTCAAAACAGCTTGCGACAGTTCATACGGCAAGGTGTGCAACAGTGATGTCTATTTTCCTTTGAACGATGTCAATTTTTGATTGACTGAATCAAGATCAGAAGCGATGCCGCATGTTTGGATTGACAGATTGCAGTTCTGACTGTAAACCTTGTAAAATATGTTCAATTAAATGTAATTCTTTCGGTCCATGACTTTTTTTTAGAAGTGACTGCTATAATAATCATAATCGGAATCAGCGAGTTAAAATAATCGGTAATCAGTCGGTAGCCAATCTTGGTAATCGGATGAACACTACCTATTACACCTCAGTCGAATGAGCTCAAAGAGCCTGTTCCATTAGGGAATCATTAGTTACATTTAAATCTTGAAAGGAAACAACTGAGAATGGATAAATAAATCTGACTCATGCTGCAAGGCCATTTTGGACCAACTGTTAGGAAAATGGTTGTAATATAATTAACAAATGTCAACCATATCATGATTTCAGAATTGAAGTCTATATTTTGTAAGCATCTAAAAATTATTCTATGCCAGGCCTTTGAATCTGAAGCACAGGGTAAAACTTGCACTTCACTGACGGCTTCACAAGTGGGACAAAAAATTAAATGTGGTCCGATTTTTATGAAATTTTAGTATGTTTTTGAGTTCAAAAAATTAGGGGATACATATTTCTTGTTTGCAGATTTATCGTGGCTGATTCGGCTGATTTTTACCTTTTTACATCATTTCATATTTTGGGGTTATTTTCCTCATTTCTCCTGAAAATACTGATTTTCATTAATGCATAGCTGCATGTAAATAACCTATAGCTATGAAATTTCACACAATTTTACTATCATGATGATGGCTCTATTAAATGCATTTCTTACAATTCTGAATTTAACCCTTTAAACAAAATAGCATCAATTTGATGATTTTTTCATGATCGTTCTGCTGCTTATGCTCACGCTAGACATTTTGGGAAATGTATTCTCCAATAAAAACCATATCCAGATATGCCATCAGTTTTCTGCTAGTGAACAATTCGTCTGGGACTGGGGTGGTTGGGGTAAAGGCAGTACGTCAACGTCGGAAAAATTAAAGTTTGTCTGATTTACATGAAAACTTGAGCTCAAAAAAATAAAATATTTGTTTTTGGATTTTTTAATTTAACATCATTTTGGACGTTTTTATGTCACTTTATGTTTTTACCCCCCACACCCCATTTTGTGACAACCCTTCAACAACTGCAAAAGATAACCCTATAAAAATGTATACACATATCACCAAGATGGGTTGGAGGGATGTCTAGGCACATTGTATGCTCACTGATACAAAAAACTAAACACATGATGTCAAATGTGAAAATTAAATTCAACTTTCGGAAGACTTGATCATTTGACCATTTAGCATTCATGATCCCAAACACAAGGTTGAAAAAGTTTTCAAAATTAGACTTCAGACACCAGAGATATGATGTAAACTACATTGTGAGCAAATATAAATATGCATATAACAACAATAAATGAAAGTGTCAATGACACTGTAGCTCAACTTGTGTTAGACATGTACATGTATTGTATGTGACACAGCAATGACACACATCTAGGCAATGACCTGATAACAAAGGTACATGTACAGTGTTGTAAAGGTCTGTACATAAATACTGACCGTAGCCTGTAACAAATGTACAGGTAAAGTATGACTAAACTAAGTTCTAAGAACGTTGGCAGCGGCAACATTTTTTGATGGAAATTGAAGAAAATCGATAGCTCCCATCTAGAGGTCTCCCCAAACAAGAATACCAGGTTTCAAAGCAATCCAATCATAAATGTGCCCTGTAGGGTGTGCCAAAAGAAAATATTGAGGTCTGACTAAACTGAGTTCTAAGAACATCGGCCGTGGCAACATTTTTCTGACGGAAATGGAAGAAAATCGATAGCTCCCATCTAGAGGTCACCCCAAACAAGCATACCAGGTTTCAAAGCAATCCAATCATAAATGTGCCCTGTAGGGTGTGCCAAAGGAAAATATTGTGGTCTGACTAAACTAAGTTCTAAGAATGTTGGTCGTGGCAACATTTTTTGACGGAAATTGAAGAAAATCGATAGCTCCCATCTAGAGGTCACCCTAAACAAGCATACCAGGTTTCAAAGCAATCCAATCATAAATGTGCCCTGTAGGGTGTGCCAAAGGGAAATATTGTGGTTTGACTAAAACTAAGTTCTAAGAACATTGGTCGTGACAACATTTTTTGACGGAAATTGAAGACAATCGATAGCTCCCATCTAGAGGTCACCCCAAACATGCATGCCAGGTTTCAAAGCAATCCGATCATAAATGTGCCCTGTAGGGTGTGCCAAAGGGAAATATTGAGGTCTTCTGACCAAACTAAGTTCTAAGAACATTGGCCATGGTAACATTTTTTTACGGAAATTGAAGAAAATCGATAGCTCCCATCTAGAGGTCTCTCCAAACAAGCATACCAGGTTTCAAAGCAATCCGATCATAAATGTGCCCTGTAAGGTGTGCTGAAGGGAAATATTGAGGTCTGACTAAACTAAGTTCTAAGAACGTTGGCCGTGGCAACATTTTTTGACGGAAATTGAAGAAAATCGATAGCTCCCATCTAGAGGTCACCCTAAACAAGCATATCAGGCTTCAAAGCAATCCAATCATAAATGTGCCCTGTAGGGAGTGCCAAAGGAAAATATTGTGGTCTGACTAAACTAAGTTTTAAGAACATTGGCCGCGGCAACATTTTTTGACAGAAATTGAAAATAGCTCACATCAAGAGGTCATCCCAAACAAGCATACCAAGTTTCAAAGTGATCTGATCATAAATGCAGCCTGTGAGGTGTGCCAAAGGAAATTGTGGACGTACGTACTAACGTATGTATGTACGTACACACCGGCGGACGAGAAGTGATGGCAATAGCTCAGCTTGACTTTGTCAAGTTGAGCTAAAAATTGGAAAGCGGATCCCACAACAAACTGAAGCTTATGCGAGCTGTTTCTAACACAAAACTTACATGTGTATAATGTCAACATGGCAAGGAGGCAATATACTTGCCTACATGTAGATACAGAGAAGCTTACTTTTTGGGTCAACTGAAGATGCCGAATCGGAGAAGACTAGCTGTGTTTTCTGAGGTCCTAGTTTCATGCAAACTTGTCTCGTTAGAATGAGGTGGGTGCGATGGGGGATATTCTTGTATTATATGAGGAAGTGGCTCTTGAATTAAATATGCCTTTTTCACACATTGAGAAAGATTGCGAATGGTGGACGGACCAAAGTTACCTAAGTTTCTGACCACTTCATTCTGATACATACCTCTTATTATCGGGCATCCTATGCATGAGTCAACGAATGAGTTCCACAATCTTCAGCATGAAGCAAATTCTACTCTCATGACACGCCCCCACCCCCTTAACAGCTCTCAACATGAAAAAACGTGTCTGGCATCTCATTTTTTATCGACTTTTCTGGTTTTTATGTTTTTCTTTTGTATTTCCATACTTGATCTACATTTTACATTAAGTCTCTAACAGCACTGATGCAATAAATGAATGCTAGTTCTTGTTGGGGGACTTCAGATGATGCCAAACAGAAAAAACTAGTTTGACAATGCATCTGGGTACCTACAACCAATGACTCCCACTAGTTTAACAAGAGCACCGCCTAGCAGGGCAACATACGCCCGTCAAAATTGGAACATGCAAAAAGTTTCCCAGGAGTAAAGTTTGAAATTTTTGTTGACTGGACTATGTCTGTCCCCCCTCCAATCATTGCCCATTCCCCTGCCCTGTCTGGGGTAAAGGGTTTCAAATTGTATGCTGGTGTTCACACATTTCATATTGTTTTTGTGAAATTTTAGTATGCAGAATGGAAATGCAAACAATTTTTAGGTGTAGAAGATTCTCCTCACTGTTTACAATGGTAGCGTCCATTCATTGGCAGGTTAACTTCATTGATAACGATTGACGACAGGTGGCGCCAAGGAAAAGGACATTTTGAGGATCATAACAGCTATAAACGGCGAGGATTCTCGTTGTTTAAAAATAAAATGGAGTTATCTGCTCCTGTCACATGCTCAACAACAATTGATGATCAACATAGGTGCAAAGTTTGAACAATAAAGCAAGTAAAAGGTTGAAGGAGTAGGCGACACAATAGTGTAATGTTTGAAGTACTAAAAGGGGGCATAACTCTGGAAATACAAAATGCAGTTACCTCCTCTTGTCACATGCACAACAGCAAATGGTGATAACCATGTGTGCAAAGTTTGAACAATATAGCATGTAAAATGTTGAAGGAGTAGGTGGCACAATACTGTGATGTTACTAAAAGGGAGCATAACTCTGGAAATACAAAACAGAGTTACCTGCTCTTGACACATGCACAACGACAATTGGTGATCAACATGTGTGCAAAGTTTGAGCAATATAGAATGTAAAATGTTGAAGGAGAAGGCGAAACTATACTATAATGTTTTAAGTACTAAAAGGGGGGGGGGACATAACTCTGGAAATACAAAGCAGAGTTACCTGCTCTTGTCACATGCACAACGGCAATTGGTGATCAACATGTGTGCAAAGTTTGAACAATATAGCATGTAAAATGTTGAAGGAGTAGGCGACACAATAGTGTAATGTTTTAAGTACTAAAAGGGGGGACATAACTCTGGAAATACAAAAACAGAGTTACCTGCTCTTGTCACATGCACAACGGCAATTGGTGATCAACATGTGTGCAAAGTTTGAACAATATAGCATGTAAAATGTTGAAGGAGTAGGCGACACAATACTGTAATGTTTTAAGTACTAAAAGAGGCATAACTCTGGAAATACAAAATGGAGTTACCTGCCCTTGTCACATGCACAACGGCAATTGGTGATCACCATGTGTGCAAAGGTTGAACAATATAGCATGTAAAATGTTGAAGGAGTAGGAGACACAATACTGTGAGGTTTCAAGTACTAAAAGGGGCATAACTCTGGAAATACAAAACAGAGTTACCTGCTCTTTTCACATGCACAACGGCAATTACTGATCAACATGTTTGTAAAGTTTGAACAGTATAGCATGTAAACCTTTGGAGGATGACAAAAATAAAGATCATTGGTTCCAATGTTATTTGGTGAAACTTCAACATAACAGCATTGAGCGTGCACAACATCAGAGCAATCCATGCATTTTTAATATAAACTGTAAGGCTGACTAAAGGAAGAATGTTGATACACAAATGCAGTAAGTTCATAGGGTATTGTAAACGGCAACTTTTTTCACAGAAATGAATGCTAATCAATAGCTTTTATCTAGAGGTATTGACAACTGAACACATCAAGTTCAAAAATAATCCTGCGATAAATGTGCCCTGTAGGCCATGTCAAAGAAGAATTTTGATGCTTTTGTAACTGTCTGAAGGGTATATTTATGAATTTCCATAAAAAAGAAAAGAAAAAAACATTGCCACAAGCAATGACCTTCAAACTTAGTGCATTAACATCTTCCTTTGCCATGCCTCAGAGGGCACATTCATTATCAGGTTGTTCTGAAACTTTGTATGCTTATTCAGAGTAACAAAGATAGGAGCTATTGATTTTCTTTTCATTTCTATCAAAAACTGATGCTGTTAACAACAATCTTTGAATTTATTGCATTTGTGGGATAAGTTGCTGCAAAGTTCAAAGGCTGGTGCTAATGGCAACAATTTTTTATGGAAATGAAAAAAATTAATAGTTCACATCTAGAGGTCACCCCAAACACACATACCAAGTTTCAAATTGATCCGATCATAAATGTGCCCAGTAGGGCATGCCAGAGGAATATATTGATGTCTGGCTAAATTAAGTTCAAAGTTTGAAGGTTGTTGCCAACAGCAATGTTTTTTGAAGCAAATGTTAGAAAATCAATAGCTACCATCTAGAGGTCATCCTAAACAAGCATGCCAAGTTTCAAAGCAATCCAATCATAAATGTGCCCAGTAGGGGGTGCCAAAGAGAAATATTGATCTGTAACTGAACCAAGTTCAATGAAAGAGTCAATGACTCTGTAGCTCAACTTGGATATGACAGGAATTAGTACTTGCTGTGTCCAAGACAACTGAATAATGAATATGACAGGAATTAGTATTTGTTTTGGCCCAGTCAACAATAATAAAAGAATTACAAGGTGACTGTAATGGACTACAATTTAAGACCAATCATTGTAGATTATTATTTTTGTGTGGAAATTTTCAGTCCCAAACAAAATATTTTCAGACTAAAATTTTTTCTTCTTCTTCTTAAAATTGACCAAAATGCATCAAAACACAAAAAACTAATTTCCGGATTTTGGTCCAAAATTTTCTAAGTCCCACCCGGACCCCAAATTTTCAGTGTAAAAAAAAATTTTTTTTTTTTTGGTCTTAAAATTGACCAAAACGCATAAAAAACCAAAAAACTAATTTCCGGATTTTGGTCCAAAATTTTCTAAGTCCCACCCGGACCCCTAATTTGCATAATTTATTCACGAGAAAAACTCTGTATTATATGTAATGTATCCCATGGTACTAAACATTCATACAAAAATTTATTCAAATCAGATCTTTCATTTGGAAGTTCTGCGCAAAAATCTGATTGCACTTAATTTTGAACAAAATGGCTGCTAGCGGCCATCTTGAATTTCAGACTGGACCCCAAAACACTCCTTCTCGTCCCACAGTGATAACAAAGGTACCCAAGAAGTTTCGTGAAGATCGGTTCATAAATACGGCCTCTAGCCCGAGCCGTATTGGGATTTGCACTCACAGTGCTGAAAGTAACACTAAATAAATCAAAGTTAGCCTAATTTGCATAATTTACGCACAAGAAAAAAACCTGTAATATATGTAATGTATCCCATGGTACTAAACATTCATACAAAAAATTATTCAAATCAGAGCTTTCATATGGAAGTTCTGTACAAAAAAAAAATTTCTGCATCGTCGGTACAAAATGGCTGCTGGCAGCCATCTTGAATTTCGGACTGCACCCAAAAACACTCGTTCTCATCCCACGGTCATAACAAAGGTACCCAAGAAGTTTCGTAAAGATTGGTTCATAAATACGGCCTCTAGCCCAAGCCATAGCAGCTTGGCACTTACAGCTCTGAAAGTAACACTAAATAAATCAAAGTCAGTCTAATTTGCATAATTTACGCATGAGAAAAAAACCCGTATTATATGTGATGTATCCCATGGTACTAAACATTTATACAAAACTTTATTCAAATCAGAACTTTCATACAGAAGTTCTGTACAAAAAACTGATTTTTGCATCATCGGTACAAAATGGCCGCTGGCAGCCATCTTGAATTTCGGACCACACCTAAAAACACTCGTTCCCATCCCAGGGTCATAACAAAGGTACACAAGAAGTTTTGTAAAGATCGGTTCATAAATACGACCTCTAGCCCGAGCCATAGCCAATTGTTGACGTACGGACAGACGGACAGACGGACAGACGGACGACGGGCCATGACAATAGCTGAAATTTGACTTCGTCAAAGTTGAGCTAAAAATCATTGTCAACAGTAACAATTTTTGACAGACAAGAAAGAAAATCAATAGCTCCTATCTAGAGGTCACCCTAAAGAAGCATACCAGGTTTCAAGGTGATCCAATCATACATGTGCCCTGAAGGGTGTGCCAAAGGTAAATATTGGTCGTTGCCAGCGGCAACAATTTTCGACAGAAATAGAAGAAAATCTATCGCTCCCATAAAGATGTCACCCCAAACAAGCACACCAAATTTCCAAGCGATCCAATCAAAAATGTGTCCTGCAGGGTGTGTCAAAGGGAAATATTGATGCATAACTGCGCTAAGTTCATCAAAGGTCATTGCCAATGGCAACTATTTTTGACAGAAAAGGAAGACATGCCAAAAGAATATATTAATGCCTGATTAAACTAAGTTCAATGGCCATTGCCAGTGGCAACAAATTTTCACGGAAATGGAAGAAAATCGATAGCTCCCATCTGGAGGTCACCCAAAACAAGAAAACCAGGTTTCAAAGCAATCCTATCATAAATGTGCCCTGAAGGGTGTGCCAAAGGGAAATAATGAGGTCTGACTAAACTAAGTTCAAAGAACGTTGCCAGCGGCAACATTTTTACATGGAATTGGAAGAAAATCTATAGCTCCCATCTAGAGGTCACCCCAAACAAGTTAATCAAGTTTCAAAGTGATCTGATCATAAATGCGACCTGTGTGGTGTGCCAAAGGAAATTGTGGATGTATGTACGTATGTACACCAACGGACGGACAAGAAGTGATGGCAATAGCTCAGCTTCACTTTGTCAAGTTGAGCTAAAAACATCCAGCGATAGTTTATCATCCTCCATATTGGTTTGATGGTGAATATTCTGTCTGGTCACAGCCTGTTGAATGGTATTTTACACAAAAATTTATGCATACCAACAACATTGAACCAAGTAAACTATGGTTAAAATGAGTGTGCATAGTATGACACCAGATTTTATATGACACCACCACTTTTCAGACAAATTCACTTCAATTTATAAACTTCCTGAAATTCAATAACTTTGTTGGTGGATTTTTGTACATAAATTCACAGATTTATGTCCTAGTCTTATCTTAACTATTTTTCTTATCAGTCAATTGGGAAATTGTTACACAGAAGCTGACTTGAACACATAACACTTCTGTTACAAAATAAGTTCAGCTGCTTTTATACTGAAAAACATAAACCATTCATTAAATGTTGACCCCATCTTTGTCAGAAATGGATAAATCCTTTTGAACACATGTATGGCAGTCTATCTCACAGACCATGAACTACAAATTTGTAGGCAAACTTACTGGACTAATACGTATGTATTTGTAGAAGTCCACCAACTGACCGAGTTCCAAAATCAGGCTCACTTCTTGTGAGAGTTCAGAAAAAAATACACAGTGATCAAATAAACTACAAATTTATAATTTGGGTCGAGTTTCCTACCATTCAAGCAATGGGTGGATGATTACATATAGAATATACCCAAAGTAGCTTGGTGTACCAAATGTTCATAACTCGTGGTGTAAACCGTGAGCCTTTGATGCACGGTTAACACCACTTCACCACGAGTGGTGAACATTTAGTACACCAAGCTACTTTGGGTATATTCTATTTATACCACATGATCGTCAGATTATTAAGCGTTGCTATTATTTTTATCGATTTTACTGAGCAGCAGACGTACATACGTGTGAATCTGTTTTTGTTTACATGAGCATCGATGGGCTGTACTTCCGCTGTCAATTTTATCACCGAAACAAAATGGAAAAAGAAACAGGGCCTTTTTCATTTTAATAACATAATAACATACTATTTTGAGTTATGGATCTTTATTAACATGAGACAATGCATGTTTGTTAATTTTTGGTGTCTTACGGGGTAAACTCAATTAAAAACATAATAAATAATTGCCACTTCCATTTCACTCTTCGTAAGGCCATGTGTGATAAATTTAAGACAACTTCGCATTCAGGTCGACATCACCAAAGGTCAACTTGGATGTAGTTCCACTGCAGATGTAAATTTTAACTACTGAAAACCCATTGATGTGGTGTTCACACAGTTGGTGTGTAAAGCTAAAATTTAAGTCATCGCCTTTTCATATATAGTAGAATAGGTAATCATGGTATAAATAACCACTCACTAGGTGGTCAGGTACGAAATGATCTTGTCTGTCTTATAACTATACAGTATTTCTTTTTTGACAGGTGAGATTTTACTGTGATGTGGGGAGGAAAGCGCATATACTGTCTGAGAGTGCATGGAATTTTTTATTTTTTTACTTAAAGTCTTGTTTCCAATTAAAATGACATATCCAGGGTTATTGGATATCCCCAGACAACTGGCTATTTTGAGCAAAAGTTTTATTTTGTGGTAGAGTGGATTTAGTAAATAATTCTCATTAATGGTGATATGGCCAAAATAATCTGTTGATGGTCTTGATTCAAACTGTGTACTCTCAAGTGCATTTCAGTTGGAGGTCAAGGTCACACAGCAGTGTTTAATGACTAAGGCAGACCTGTTTGGGAGCTGACATTTTGCAGGTTACAAATGGGACAATGTTTGTGTAAATTTGCTTTGAGAAAGCCTTTTTGAAAAAATGAAAAAGAAACCCATGTTTTTTATTTGTCAGAATGTTCATCTTATGCTGTAAAATACTCAGTGGAGGAAAAAGGAATTCCTATAACACAGTTTTATCGCTACAGATGCACGAAAATTGGGAATTTATCCCTAAAATGAGAGGATTTTGACCAATTTGAGCCATTTTTTAGCCATTAACTGTGTCATTCAGCTGAGTGTATTTGAGTGATATTGTAAGATTTTGATTGTGTGCAGTTTTCTCCAGGAAAGGCCATATTGAGATCTTGATTGTGAGGATTGTGAATACGGGAGGTAATTTAAATGCAAAATATTCTCGGCCTTCTTAATGAGAAACCCACATCTTTTCAGATCTCTGCTATGTTGGTGGACTTTGTAAGAGGCCTAGAGGTGTGGGAGGGACAGTGTAGTCGTATCACAGAGACTACCCTGTCAGCAGTACCAAATAAAATGTATAAAGCCCACTAGGCACAATTCATTAATAGTATAACTTTATTTTGCTACTTTTAGCTTTTGTAAGCTTGAGGAGAGCTAATCGCTCCCCCAGACCATGCAAGGGGAGCAATTTTTACCCCTACTGCATTTTTAAGAATGCCAGACCAGGGACTTAAAGGTTACTGCCAAAATGAATGTCTGTGCAAGGGTAGAATGATATGGGTGTCCATCTCATCTGCTTTGGCAACAGAAATGTTCCAAACACATTTTTGTGTTTTATTTTCTCAACTGATGGTGTTCTGCGTCATGCACTTCAGCATGCGTCAAATTTGGTGACATTCACCAAGTGCCATCTTGTGCAGCGAGTGTGAAATAACAGGAGCTGGACTGTCATCCGGTGCATACCCCCACATGGTATACCGCCTAGTGTGGGCATACCTATGACCAACAAATATTATTTAGGAATATTCTTGTACGGACTGACGGACGGATGCACAGATGGATGGACGCAATCCAGTATAACCCCCCCCCCCTCCCCCCCCCCCACCATTTTCTTCGAAAGTTTTCAACAATTTCTAAGTCAAAAGGTATGGTCAATTGTTTGAAGTTTGGAGAAGTGTTATGCAATGACGCAGAAGCCTTTGTCATAGGCAAACAGCATGCCATATTTCACTGAAATCCAATAACCCATACCTGAGATACAGGCTGAACAGACAAATAATGTCTATTTCCTACAATTTCTAAGTCAAAAAAGGGGGATAATTCTAAAAAGGAGAATGTGAGAAATATCATTGTATCCTTTTTTTAAAGCCTATACCATAAGCAGTGTTCACGGCAAATTTCATTGCAATAGAACATTCGATACCCGAGATACAGGCTGAACAGACAAAATTTGGCTCGGACGGACACAATTTCTAAGGGAACAAGTAATAAAAAAAAACAAGAAGAATGTTACTAAGGTAACACATACCCTCCCCTCTTGTGACCTTCACCTTGCAGATGCGACGTAAACTATTATACGCGACACACCTTCTGACTGTCCTTAACATTTGAAGAAAGTTTAACAATTGTACTATAATTCGTTTCTGAATTATGGCCGAGACACGAATATTGACCGATTTTTAGTGTGACCTTGAAATGTGACCTTGACCTTGAAGGTACGAACTTGACTATGGTGTGTGACACATCCTCCCATGGTCCTTTATAATTGTGCGAAGTTTGATGACTGTAGCCCTAACAGTTAGAGTTATTGGCTCAAACACACACACACGGATGGACACACGCACACTTCAATCACTATATGCCACCCGACTTAAGTCGGGGGGCATAAAAATAACTAGTGTGGGCATACCTATGACCAACAAATATTATAGAAAAATAAATATTATAGAAAATAATAATTTACTTAAGTTACGAAAGTTAGGAATATTCTCGGACGAACTCACACACGGATGCATGTAATCCAGTATACCCCCATTTTCTTCGAAAGTGGGGGTATAATGATTCAATTCAGACTCTGTGGTCTCATTTTTTGTTTTGGGTTTCAAAATCAAGTAATTTCAAACATATTTCCGGTGGTCCCATCCAACCAAGTGAGCCACATATATCTCTTCAAACCTCTCTTTGAAGACTGCATGATTAGGTGGAGCTATTACAAAACAATTTCCGCATCTGTTGTGACAAAATTTGTAGCAAAGGTATATGCTACAACAAAACTTTTTCCGAAACACTTTAACGAATCAATATAAGCAGGTTCATTATCAACTTTTAGCTCAATTTGTAATAGAAATGGTTATGGTGTTTTCTTGATCGATTAATCACATGGATTAACCTTGGTTAACCGATTAATCACTTGTCCAAATAGATACCTGAATAATTGCCATACTGTTGATGATTTACAGCATGAACCCTTTATCCAACGTAACAAACAAAACCCACTAGGCCTATATAAAAATATCAATTCAAATTTCTTATGTTTTCAATTTTTGTCTCAAAAACATAGCTTATGACCCCTCACTGTAACGAGCTCATTATCATAAGCTATGTTTTTGAGACAAAAATTGAAAATTTTTATTAATTCATGAATTTATTTTGCAAGTATCATCTGCTATCTGCAATGGGTAAAGGGTTAAGAATGACCATTTCCAGCCACTGATACTGTATGATGATTATGCAAGTAAACAAGGATGTCAGCAAGTAACTTGCATGCTTTACTCTGTCTCATATAATTGTTGTGAGCCAGTGTGACAATGTTTTCCCTGTTTTGGAGCAAGTTTGTTCCTTTATTAACCCATATAAAACAGTAGTTCAAAAGTAACGGTTAATCGATCAAATACTTTTTGGATCAATCAAGATGTTGATCATTGATTAATTGATTAATCAGTTAACCGTTTCAGCACTAATCTGTAACTCCATCATACTGCATATTTTACTACATGTACAAGATACAAAAGAGTCCACATGTACATTAGAATTAGCTTGCTGTTGTATTCTCTTTCAGTATTATTTTGTGTTATATTGTATCTCTATTGTAACAATGTTCAGTTTTAAAACAGCATGGAAATAAAATAATGTTTGAACCAGGGAGGGGCAATCCAAAATAAACTTTGTGCCCACGTCGGGGCACGATGACGCTGTGTGCTGAGACGTACTGCACGCCGAGGTGCACATGTCTTCAGCCAATCAAACCCTGTCTGTGCTGTGTAGTACGCAGTACCACTGTGCAGTGTGTAGTACAGTCGTGGGTTATGATGTTGAAGAGCTGACAGCTGCTCGTCGTTGCTCGGTGGTTCTCTCTGGGTACTCTGGCTTCCTCCACCCGTAAACCTGTCACCGACCCTGGTTGTTAAAGTGTCATTAAACACCAATAAAGAAATGAATAAATCAATTAATAAATAACTTGGGTTGAATTTAGTGCACCAGAGAGAATTTTCCCAAAATACTGTCTGCACATTTTCTACATTTCTGACAAGACACCCACCCCCCACTAACGTGTGACATTTTCCCAGATTAAGCCCAATATTCTCACATGTAAAGCCTCCTGATGTTGTATTTATGTTAAGAGTGTGATGTACAACATCTTTAAGGTTTGAAACACAAATGATGGTATATATTAGCTGATATATTGATATATTTTTAAAAAATTTAAAAAATTGCACAAGTTGGAAATGCACATTTTTGGCACACTCAAGAGACCTACCCACCCCACATCACGTCTTGCAAATTTTTGGTGGCTGCCTCCCCCCCCCCCCCCCACCTCTGTTTGAACTAGAAATGTTACGTAACAGTTCTACCTCCCCTTCACTAGTAATCTCTACCATCACAAGCTTGTGGTTGCAAATTTGTAATCTTGTGAAGATGTGTCTGTATATCGTTGATCTACCAACTGCATTACATTTGCAGTCATGGTAATTCATCATCGCTCTTTGGGCAAAAAACATACTGATGGAAATTATCACTCTCTTGGCATGGAAATTAGGGATACAATGATCTAAATGAGCGGCTTTTACTCGATAAAATTTGTAGGTTCGGCATAATTCTTTAGGGTCAGTCGGCTTACCCTAAACACAGGGTTTTTTTTCTTGAGGGGGGGGGGGGGGGAGGGGGGGAAGTCTGACATTTGACAACTTTACACCCTCGGCTATTTTTTTGCTGATGATGTGCATTGCTACCACAGCATTTTCCTTTGAATTGACAATTGCTGAGGGTGAATTGCCAGGACTGCATTTGCAACTGACTACTGGACCAGGTCATCTATCCCCTTTCTCCTTTCCTCCCAGCATCCAAAAACAAATTGTTTCATATCTCTCGACTGCCCCCACCACCCCACCCAATTTCACCACAATGCATACAAAACAGTTTCTGTGTGTAATCAAGGAGGTGGCATCTTTCAAGCAATAACATGTAATTTTCTAAACCTTTCCAGTAGAAGAGGTATCACCTTTCAAACTGCTTACTAGCTTGGTCACACTTGCACATCACTTTTTACATAGAATTTGACCTCCACCCACATTCTTTAAACCAGCCTCAATCAAGAAGAGCTTTCATCAAGCCTGGCACACATACTGCCTCACTGCCAGCATGAGTAAATTTCAAATGTATTTACATACAGTTCGACAGTACACTACAGTGATTGTTGCATCTCCATTACATTTGTATCCAAGGGGTCTGAGAAAGATAAATGCACTATTTCCTTAATGTTTTGTCTTTTCAGAATGCCATTCCTTACACCATGACTCCATACAGCATGAAGTGAGGTGATACCATTGAAAAATCTGCAAGAACACTTTCCCATAGTGTGTGACTTAACTGTTACAGTTGTTCATCCACCAACGAAAAGATCAATGTTCATTGTTGCAGATCAACCAGTTGCCATTCTAAAGAGATCACTGCTTTAGGACTGTTGGGAAATACTTCTTTTTTATATGATTTAACCCCTTAAAAGAAACAGGCATGAGAGTACAAAGCCACCCAATTAGCTGAAATTCCTTAGAATTGGCTGAAAAATCAAATTTTGAAAATAAAATACATTAATTTGGCTTTCAATACCAGGAATACTCCAATATTACGGCCTATTTTTGAAATTATTTCTATAAATCCTAAAAGGTCATTTTCTTGTAGATTTATAGAAATAAGTTCTCTGCATTTTCCAAACAAATTAGCTGAAATCAGCTAATTAGCTGAACACTCTCATGCCTGAAGAAAGGAATATCAATGATTTCTAATAAAAAAAACTTCCATGACCATCTATGATTTTCATTTTTGAAATGCTGTGGAAACTTTAATTTTGCTCACTACTGTAATAAACAAATAGTGGGTGTTAAATGAATATTTCTCTTCAGATAACACTGTGTAAAACAAATTACAGCAGGCCAACAATTAATCATTGTTTCAGTAATCTGTCATGTCTTATTCCTCATTGAATATCTCTGTATTAACACAACACCTTCATAAGCATAATTTTCATGTTAATTATTTTATCTGGTATTGATTTCTTTAAAATTTGTAAATCATTAGACAAAAGCGTTCAAAAATTGCCTCTACATGTTTTCAATACATCTGTTCAGAGATTAACACTTTGAAGTGGACAAACAACTTCTGCAGGAGAATACTTTTAACATCTAGAGGCCTGAAGTTGGGTCTATTAGCCTCAGATGGTTTAAGGTAGGTGCACAGGCACCAACAGATCAGATAACAGTGAACAGGAACAGGACTTTACAGATTAGAAATTAGGGCACCACAAATAACGGTACCTTCAAGTTGACTGGTGTCGTAAAACAAACTAAAACACTACAAATATTCATTTTCATAACAAAATTGAGATAATGTCTAATGTGCATAACTGATGGGGGAGGGGAGGGGGGGGAGTGAGAATTTTCAGTTGAATTTTCATAATTTTTATGATTTGGGGAAAACGTGTTTCTATTGTTCTTGTCAGCTACATGTATTTTGAAAGTAACAATCGGTCAACTGAGATATGAGAGTAATAACTATGATAATACTATTATATACATATATGTAGTATGTGTTGGAACTTAAAAAGACAACAAACATCTTTGCACCCATACTTTTTTGCATGCCAAAAATGGTTGTGATACTACTGTAAGAATTTTTATATTTCCCATGAATAGATTCCGTATCAACACTCATGACATGGAGATAGAACGAGATCGCTATCAAAAGCCGGCACCAATATCCAGAGAACAGTGGCTCTGTAAACAGAGTAAGATAAATTCAGTCGAAGATGAACTATATGCTTTCTTTGCCTGTTCCAAAAGCAGCGTTTTTCGAAATGAGTTTTATGAACTTTGTCGGCAAGCGAATTATGCACTTTTGCCTTCTGTGGCAACTGGAAAGATTTGCGTTACTCTTTGCCTGTGAAGATGTTGAAGTTATTCACAAGGTCGGTCGGTCGGTTTGTAACCCATATCCTGACACACAGAAATCACTAGAGCGAATAAAGCTCAAAGTGGTCATGACTGTGTACGTACTTTCGAAAGCCTAGCGTTCACCACTGCTTGTGAAAACTACGGATTCTTCTTTGCTCGAGGCCATGATCATATAATTAGTTTAGCTTGTCAATGGGATCCGTATCGTATGTCCACTCACAGGAGTGACGCAACAGTGAAGATTCATCTGTTTAATCTCTTACTTTAATATGTGCTGTACAGTTATCCCAATGTTTATTTTAATTGTTTGTTTGTTTGTTTTGTGTATGCTATACCATTTTATTCTTGGTCCTGCAATAAACTTTATCTTATCTTATCTACACCATCAAGACAGGAGGAAGTCAAGTTAAACATATATCAGGTGATGATCTGAATTCCAAAACCATACCAGCCTGGTGATTAATTAACCCTCTGTACATGGATGTCAAAATACCCGTATTTCAAGTAAATTTTTCCCGTAACGGTAATGCAACTTGGAATTTAACCAATTCAAACTTGTTTGACAGAGCTCAATCAGAAAGCAAACTTTTTTATTGGTGTTTAAGGTTATTTACATCTGCACAATGGCGAAACGTGACCATGGAGATAAAGTCAAGGTTTAGTCAAACCATGTTTCCCAATTTAGAGGACTTGCACCCCAAGCACTGGTGACTGGGTCTTATTTTACTAGTAAAACAGAGCTGGTTTACTGCAGTCAACAAAATACTTAATCACTTCCCATGTTTACCACAGGGGTGGTGGTGGTGGGGGGGGGGGGGGGGGGGGGGAGGGTGTCTCAATGAGTAAACTTTGCTGCTTGAAAATTTAAACTTTCTACATCAGTTGGCAGGGTATTAACCCTTGAGGGTCTGAAGACATTTTTGAAAAAATTTTCACTTTAGAATCACAGAAACGGTTTTGTGCTGTAGCAGTACTTGGCTTCTAATCAAGTATTGGCTGGAAATCAACTAATGCGACATGTCGATACATGAAGGTAGTACTGAAGCAGAATTTTTTTCTTTCGGGCCAAAATTGTTTTGATTACCTTTGCTGGTACTCCTACTATTTGCATTTGTTCTTGTATAGTGCTAAATAAAAATCAGTCAATGAATTATTTCTGTGGAAAGTGTGCAGAATAAGTCACTTGTTCTGAACCAACAAACTGTGCACAGTTGTTTTGAGGCCTTAACTGATTGAGGGTTAGGTTATTTTTGGTGGTCCCAATTTGTTATTCAAAATTTGTTTTATTACAAATTATTGAAGAGTGCCCACAGGCACTCTCATTGCCTCGGTGGGAAAAGTCTGGCTGAGGGGACTCTTAGGTAATGGGGCCAGACATGGTGGCATTTTTCTCCCACCTCTGCCATTTGTATCAGTCAGGGATTTGTTTTTGGGTTTACCTGCAAACATTAACAATCTGTCAAATAGCTTTAAACAAAAATTTAGTACTTATGTAAATACCGTACCATTCATTATATTAATAAACAGCTAATCACTGGCCCTTTCTGGATATATTACTTTTATTTTGTCATTGAGATTAAGTCTTGAATATTGAGTCTGGACAAAGTGGGCAGGGGAAGACAAGATGGAAGCAGGACATTTGTAAGCTTCTTAAAAGTTGCTGATCTTTATGGGGGGAGGGGGGGGGGGGGGGTCCACAACTGTCGTAGGGACAGTGAGCACAAACAAAATATTACTTGCGTTTGAATGAATATGAAACATGAGCAATCAAAAAAATGGATTTTGCTCTGGTAGCCTCATTTTTATTGAAATCCCTGATCGAGGCTTCTAGCACCCAACCAGATAAACAGTTGAATTTATATGAACTGTTTATTTGTTTATTGGGGTTTAATGACACTTTCATATCATGGAGAACAGTTTTACTTTAGGAGGAAGCTAGAGCACCTGGAGAGAGTCACCAGGCAATGGCAACCAAGTGTCAGACTCTCCCAAATTACGAGCCTGGTAGATGCAGGGTTGGAATCAGTTGAAGGCAACTGTACAATCGCTGTGCCCTACACCTTAGTACATACTGCCACCGTGCTCCCACACAGGCAATTTGGATGCAGTATCTTGCCCAAGGACACAAATCAGATGATATGGATCAGGATCTAACTGTCAATCTTTCTATCTCAAGTCCAAGGCTATAACCAATGAGTCACTGCACTGCCACAAATTTATAGGAATTTTCTGCAAAAATTAGCATCAATTTGCTCACTCTTGTGTTCCTAATAAGGCTGTAGTAAAAAAAAATGTTTGTTTGCTTATTCCTTACCTACTCAGCAAAATTACCCCTACTCGAAAGTTTTTATTGACAGATTCTAGAAATTTCTTTTTTTTAAAAGCCCAAAAGTTGACTTTAACTGGTGTGTCCATTACATTTTTCCTATTCATGTAAAATTGAGATTAATGCTAATTTGATGACTAAACAAATGGTATAAAAATTATGTTCATGTTGATCAACAGTATGCAATGTCCAAATGAAAGACAATTTTTCTCTATTTGTTATCAGCACAGGGAATTAGAAAATTTTGCCTTGGCAAAAATGTGTATCCATTTGTTGAGTTCCAATGCATTGTATGCAACAAAATTGTCTAGAAAAACTGAAAATGCTTGGGCAAAACTCTAGGCACAGCATGCTGCCTAGGCTAATTCCCAGGGCTGTGTTATCACTATAGAATTTTGTGTAATTTCATAATATGCTTTGTTATCATGTATGTATAGAACCGATGGATGGAGTTCTGTGTTGTAGTAGTTTCACAGTATGTCCCCAAGATTTATTCTCTAATCACAATTGTGAAATTAAAGGAAAAACAAATAATGGTCTATTAAGTTCATAAAACAGACCTTTCAAGTGTGATATAGAAATTAAATAAAAAATATTTCCCCATCTGCCTCCACAATTTCAACACCTGGGTGGCGAATTGGCAAACAAAGATATTTTTAATATTATGTATGTGAATACCATACATGTATGTTTATTAATTTTGGGGATTTTTTCCAACCTGAAAACACCTTATTTGGGCCTGCATGTTTATTAAAATTGCCCTTCCAGTGATAGTCTTTTGTTTAGCACAGTGTATTCATAGTTGTAATCATGATGCCTAAATGCCTATTAGTTCTCTTTAATAAAACTAACAGCAATACTGGAAAATAAGTTGGCTCTTGGATAAAATTAACTTGCATTACTCCCCCACCCCTCAATGGATTTCCACCCTGTACTATTATTTGGGTCTTTACTTCTATTTAATTTTGTTAAATGTTCCACCCCATACTTCTATTCCCACCTGTACTTTATTTGGAACACAAGAGTAACTAGTTGAAGACTCGATTATTTTTGGTGGTCTGAATTTGTTATTCAATTTTTTTTTTATTACAAATTATTGAAGAGAGCCTATGGGCGCTCTCCAAAAAACATTTATATAAGGCCACACAAAGTAGATCTTCTGTTTCTCAGGCCATTATTTGTAAAATTTCATGCTGGCGAGAGTTTTTTTATTTTATTTTTTATTTCTGTAATTATTTCCTTGTCATCAAAAGTTCATGTTCTTGGTTTATGTTTTAGGCCTCATAATCTATGAAAAAGCATGGGTGGTGGTGTAATTCGTCCCTTGAGTGCAAGAGGGCTTTGCAATGCTAAAGCATTGCAAAGCCTTCTTGCACTCAAGGGACATATTTATAAAAAATTTTAACTTTCGGTAAAATATCATACATAAACCATTTAATTTTTATTTTTTTTAAGTTTACATTGGTTATAAAAAGAGAGCATGCGGCAACCAAAAGGACCATGCGGGAGGGCCTGAGAAACAGATTTTTATTTTTTTTAGGCCTAAATAAAAATATTATTTGAATTTAACTGAATATAAAACATGAGTAAGAAAAATGTTGGCCTTTGCTCTGGCACTCTCATTTTTTGAAAGCCCTGATATTGACTTCTAGCACTCAACCAGTTAAAAACAATAATCAAAGATATTTGAATTGAAGTTGAGCTGATAAACCCAAATTCTTCATGCAAAATGTGCCTGGTGGAAGGAATGTATCCTTTTTTCACAACTTCCTAAAGCCAATAGAAATTAGAGTTTGCATTTTGGTCCTGATTATTTTCGTAATTGCATGGGCCCTGGCCCCATTCCTAATATATGTAGAAGAAAAATATGACTTCCTGTGACATTTGTGATGCAGTGTGTTCCAGATGTGATTCATTTAATGGAGATGATAGACTGATAAGAAGCTTTTTACATCCTCAATCAATAGAAAAACTGATTTTATGATCTCTTTTAATGTTGTACTGACTACATGCAGGTAAAATCAATGAAAGCTCCCTGGAAATAAATGGATGAATGGGTGGGTAGAAATCATGGCAATATCTACAAATCTATTAGTCACTGCATGTGCCATACTACTACTAATGTAAAATCCACATACAGTGACTGTACTTCATGTAATTAAAGTAAATGCCAAGTTGACTTACATTTGTAAACTAAAAAGGATGAATGAATTTCAGGTTAATTGTAACATTGAATTACACTGATAATATTTGCCCTTTTAACTTTTACCAAGCATATCATCAAGTGATTCAATCAGAATAAATTGTTTTATTAAGCTGATAAATTCAGAATTGCTGTAAAAGCTACAAATGGAAATAATTTACAGGAAAACCACAATGTTTTTTCTCTCAGTAACCCTTTATTTACCATGACAAACTGCCATTTACAATACATGTGTTTTTCTCACATCAATGAAAAATTTAATTCAGCTTAAAAAACATAGAAGGCCTGGCATTCTTTAGGAGTGCAGGAGTGCTGCATGCCTACTGCACACCTAGAAAAAATTGAGGAGGGCAATTTTTTGCACCCTTTGATATTCTGGAATGCCAGACTTGTTTTGGACTGCCTTTAAAATCTATTATCATTTCGTCCCCCGAGTTCCAATGTGTTCTCTGTGCCTACTGGCAGAGAACACATTGGAACTCAGGGGATGATTTGTCAATGTTGCATTGATTCGCATTAATTCATGACCCATTCTGTGTCGCATTTCGATACATTTTGAGTGTAGAAGACAGTCAGATAAGAATTGAATGCAACATTTTGAATAATGAGAAGATGCATGTGCCAATTTTTCCACTATGTAGCTGAATGCAGTACAATTTTTCAGTCACAATATTAATAACTTGAAGTGAATATAACCAAAATAGCACACAAGTTTTTGCATTGAATATTTCAGGTGTAATTGCACTCCCAAGCAATCTGAGGAGGGCAACTGTTTTGCACTCCTTGATTTTCTAGATTGCCAGGCCTGACATAGCTTATAACCCTTCACTGGAACAAGCTAGCAAAACTTAATGAAAGTGTCAATGACACTGTAGCTTAACTTGTGTATTGTGTTTGATGAAAAGGATAATGTTCAATGTTTATGAAAGGATTATGAAATAAGACAAGAATTATGATAATTGGGAATATGTTCATTTCTGTTCCCTGTATGCTATGCTTATGATAAAAATAATATGAGGTGTACACTGTACTAAAGAGCTGAGGGGTGGGTTAATATGACCTCACAGTTAATGTATGTGGCCCTCACAGTTAACGTGTATCAACAAAAGTTACCAAGTTACAGTGAAATTATTCCAAAACGAGTCATCCTATCAAGTTACATTAAAATCCCTTTATAAATATTGCCTGTAGACTGTGCTAAAGGTTTTTGGGCTTCGGGCCCCTGTAGGCATCAGTTTCCCAATTGCGTCCAAAGGGGAAGTTCTCATCTAGACATTATATGAAGTCAACCTACCAAGTTACAATGAAATCCCTTAATAAATATGACCTGTAGACTATGCTAAAGGTTTTTGGGCTTTGGGCTCTGGCAGCCATCATGGTTGAATGATCGCAACCAAAAGGGGACATTCTCATCTGGGCATCATCTGGAGTGATCCTACAAAGTTACAATGAAATCCCTTCATAAATATGACCTGTAGACTGTGCTCAAGGTTTTTGGGCTTCAGGCACCTGTAGCTATCACAGTTGACCAACCACGACCAAAAGGGGATGTCATCATCTAGGCATTATATGGAGTCAACCTAACAAGTTACAATGAAATGTTCAAATCCTTCCATAAATACGACCTACAGACATGCTAAAGGTTTTTGGGCTCAGGCAGCCATCAAGGCTGAATGATCGTGACCAAAAGGGGACGTTCTCATCAGGACACTATTTGGAGTCATCCTACCAAGCTACAATGAAATCCCTTTATAATTATGACCTGTAGACTGTTCTAAAGGTTTTCGGGCTTTGAGCCCCTGAAGCCGTCACAGTTGCCCAATCGTGTCCAAAAGGGGACGTTCTCATCTAGACATTATATGAAGTCAACCTACCAAGTTACAATGAAATCCCTTCATAAATATGACCTGTAGACTGTGCTAAAGGTTTTCGGGCTTTGGGCTCGGGCAGCCATCATGGTTGAATGATCGCAACCAAGGGAACAATCTCATCTGGGCATCAACTGGAGTGATCCTGCAAAGTTACAATGAAATCCCTTCATAAATATGACCTGTAGACTGTGCTCAAGGTTTTCGGGCTTCGGCCTGTAGCCATCACAGTTGACCAATCACGACCAAAAGGGGATGTCATCATCTAGGCATTATATGGAGTCAACCTAACAGGTTACAATGAAATCCTTCCATAAATATAACCTTTTGCCTATGCTAAAGGTTTTTGGGCTCAGGCACCCATCAAGGCTGAATGATCACAGCCAAAATGGGACGTTCTCATCTAGACATTATTTGGAGTCATCCTACCAAGTTACAATGAAATCCCTTCATAAATATGACCTGTAGACAGTGCTAAAGGTTTTCGGGCTTCGGGCACCTTTAGCCGTCAAAGTTGCCTAATCATGTCCAAAAGGGGATGTTCTCATCTAGACATTATATGAAGTCAACCTACCAAGTTACAATGAAATCCCTTCATAAATATGACCTGTAGACTGTGCTTAAGGTTTTCGGGCTTCGGGCTCAGGCAGCCATCATGGCTGAATGATCGCAACCAAAGGGGACAATCTCATCTAGGCATCATCTGGAGTGATCCTATGAAGTTACAATGAAATCCCTTCATAAATATGACCTGTAGACTGTGCTCAAGGTTTTTGGGCTTTGGGCACTTGCAGCCATCACAGTTGACCAATCACGACCAAAAGGGGATGTCATCATCTAGGCATTATATGGAGTCAACCTAATAGGTTACAATGAAATCCTTCGATAAATATGACCTTTTACCTATGCTAAAGGTTTTTGGGCTCGGGCACCCATCAAGGCTGAATGATCACGATCAAAATGGGACGTTCTCATCTAGACATTATTTGGAGTCATCCTACCAAGTTACAATAAAATCCCCTCATAAATATGACCTGTACACCGTGCTAAATGTTTTTGGGCTTCGGGCACCTTTAGCCGTCACAGTTGCCCAATCATGTCCAAAATGGGACGTTCTCATCTAGACATTATTTGGAGTCATCCTACCAAGTTACAATGAAATCCCTTCATAAATATGACCTGCAGACTGCGCTAAAAGTTTTTGGGTTTCGGGCTTGGGCAGCCATCACGGTTGACAGATTGTGCCCAAAAGAAGACGTTCTCATCTAGGCATTATATAGAGGCATCCTACCAAGTTACAATGAAATCCCTTCATAAATACGACCTGTAGACTGTGCTAATCATTTTCGGGTTTTGGGCACGGGCAGCCATACCGGTTGCCCGATCGCGACCAAAAGGGGACGTTCTCATCTAGACATGACCCCAAACCTGCATATGAAATTTCGTGATGATCAGACAAGAACTGCGGGGTGTAGCCCGTGCTAAAGGAAAATGTGAACAGACGTCACAGACTCACAGACTAACAGACTTCCGCACGCGTGATGGCAATAGCTTATCTTGACTATGTCAAGTTAAGCTAAAAACTCACGAGTCAAATTGTGACTGCTGGATTGTGCTGTGATTGAAACTTAAAACAAGTACTATGCATCTCCGATGCAGGTTCAAGTTTTTCCACACCCGTAAGGCTTGTCATTATAAAGAAAACATATCGACTGATATCTGTTCAAGTTATCATGCTAACGAGATGGAATCAGGCAAAAATTAAGTAATTAAGGGCCATAACTCTGCTCAGTACAGCCAAACTGTACCCGTTTTCGAACTCATTCGATACATTATGAAGAGCTGAAAACAGGCAAAAAATATCTAAGGGCCATAACTCTGCTCAGTATGGCCAAACCACACCAGTTTTCAAACTTGTTCAAGACATTATCAAGAAAATCTCACATTCCAAATACTGACCAAATCCACTGAACATTATCGCACTGACAAGAAAAGTGATGCCCGTCTGCCCATCCACAGACTTCTTCAAACTATAGACTGAGTTTTCCAAAAAAAAAAAAAACACTATAAAGGCAGTAATTCAAGCTACAATGAAAGTGTCAATGACACTGTAGCTCAACTTGTCAAGACAAAGACATGTACATGTATAGTATGTGACACAGCAATGACAAACATCTAGGTAATGACCTGATAACAAAGGTACATATAAAGTATTGTAATGGTCTGTACATAAATACTGACCGATGCCTGTAACAAATGTATAGGTAAAGTATTGTAAAGGTGGGTGACAGTCAGATGCTAAACTAGAAAAAAATCTTTGAGTCCCAGAGTGGGTCTGACTGAACCCCAAAATATTTGTTCTCATAGCACAGTGATAACAAAGGCACCCCAAAACACACTCATTCCTGTCCCAAGGTGAAAACAAAGGTACCCAAGAAGTTTCGTGAAGATCAGTTCACAAATATGAGTGGGTAGAAGTTGTGACAAAAAACTGATTGGACCTAATTTCGGTACAAAATGGCCACTGGCAGCCATCTTGAATTTTGGACCGCACCCAGAAACACTCGTTCTCGTCCCAAGGTGATAACAAAGGTACCCAAGAAGTTTTGTGAAGATCGGTTCATAAAGAAATCCTCTAGCCCGAGCCGTATTGACATGTGCACTTACAGTGTATAAGTAGCACTGAATAAATCAAAGTTCATCTAATTTGCATAATTTCTGCACGAGAAAAAACCCCGTACTATATGTGATGTATTCCATGTTACTAAACATTCATACAAAAATTTATTCAAATCACAACTTTCATACAGAAGTTCTGTACAAAAGACTGATTGCACTAATTTTGGTACAAAATGGCTGCTGGTGGCCATCTTGAATTTCGGACCACACCCCAAAACACTCGTTCTCATCCCATGGTGATAACAAAGGTACCCAAGAAGTTTCGTAAAGATTGGTTCATAAATACGGCCTCTAGCCTGAGCCGTATAGAAGTTGTGTACAAACAAGAGGCCCCACGGGGCCTGAAGCGCTCATCTTGTATAGAACACAATTTTAACAGAGTCCAAGAATGAGTCTACATTAAGCAAGCCATCTCCATAGGCTACACCGTCAATCCTTGAGTCCTTCAGGAGTGACAAAAATAATCTGGGCATCATGCCTTTTCTTCAGTTGATCATAAGTAAAATGTAGAGCTCCCCTATGAAGCCCCTTGATACAACCTATGTGGATTAATCTTAGTACCTCTAGAGGGTACTGAATACAAAATTTTTAATTCTTCAGCAAAATGGCCAATTCCGGCTCCCATAGAGAGCCCAAATATTAACCCAGGCTCTTGATTTGAACATAGTTAAATCTGACTTCCTTAGAGATGTTATGTACCGAATATGAAAGCATTCTGACTGTTGGATCTGAAGAAGAGAAATTGTAAAGAAATTTCTTCGAATTGCACTAAGTTCAAATTTGGGCTACCATAGCGAGCCCAAATATTAACCTATGGATCCGATTTGAACAAACTTGAATCTGACCCCCCCCCCCCCCCCCCCCCCCCCCCCTAGAGATGTGGTATACCAAATGTGAAAGCATTCTGACAAGTGAATCTGAAGAAGAAGATTTTTGAAGAAATTCCCTCATATTGTACTAAGTTAAATTTCATGTTCCCATATGGAGCCCAAATATTAACCTAGACACTTGAATTGAACAACCTGGAATCTGACCCCCCTAGAGATGTTGCATACCAAATATAAAAGCATTCCGACTGGTGGATCTGAAGAAGAAGATTTTTAAAGAAATTTCCTCATATTGCACTAAGTAAAAAGTTGGGCTACCATAGTGAGCCCAAATATATACCTAGGGATCTGATTTGAACAAACTTGAATCTGACCCCCATAGAGGTGTTGCATACCAAATATCAAAGCATTCTGACTGATGGATCTGAAGAAGAAGATTTTTTTTAAATTACCCTCCTTATTGAACAAAGATAAATTTGAGCTTCGTAGGAAGCCCAAATATTAACCTAGGGACTTGGTTTGAACAATCTAGAATCTGACCCTCATGACAATGATGTATACCAAATATTAAAAGATTCTGACTGGTGGTTCTGAAGAAGAAGATTTTTAAAGAATATTCCCCATATTACCCTATGTTAAAACTTTGGGATCCTGTAGAGAGCCCAAATATGAACCAATGAGCTTTATTTCAACAAACTTTTATCTGACCCCCCTATGAATGCTGTATACCAAATATCAAAAGATTCTGATGATTGGTTCTGGAGAAAAGATTTTTCAAAATTTTTGCAAATATGTTGACTCAGCATTTTTTCGATGCCCATTACAGAACACCCTAACATAACCGATGGCAATTTTTTTTTATCATTCAATTCTACTGGTCATAAGGATACTTCATACCAAATAAAAGCTCTCTGTTCCGTGGGGTTTGGGAAATATGGGCGTTTGAAAATATTTCTATTTTTAACTCCCAGGGTTCCCATGGGGATGCAGGAATTTTTTTTTTTTTTGCATGGGTCAAGTACTTATGACCCAATACTACCACAAACCAAATTTGGTTCATACCGGACCATCGGTTCAGAAAATAGAAATTTTGGGCGGGGCCAAAAATCTTACCCCTCCTATTACAAAGCCAAATATTACTTCACGAACTTCGTTTGAACAAACTTGATTCTACACCTCATATGGAAGCTCCATAGCAAATATCAAGTCATTGTACACACTGGTTCTTGCGAAGAAGATTTTTAAAATATTTTGGAGCATTTTCCCCCACTCCCTCCCTATGGGGCTGGGCATGCTGAGTTGAACAAAAATGAAATGCCCCTTTGGGACCATCATTCACACAAACTTTCACTTGAATTGGCCCAGTGGCTTTGGAGAAGACCAAAACATGGTGTTGACGGACGACGGACGGAGAGCGATGAGATTAGCTCAGCTTGACTTTGTCAAGATGAGCTAAAAACTGATTAGACCTAATTTCGGTACAAAATGGCCACTGGCAGCCATCTTGAATTTTGGGCCGCACGCAAAAACACTCGTTCTTGTCCCAAGGTGATAACAAAGGTACCCAAGACGTTTCGTGAAGATTGGTTCATAAATACAGACTCTAGCACGAGCCGTATTGACATGTGTACTTACTGTGTGTAAGTAGCACTGAAAAAATCAAAGTTCATCTAATTTGCATAATTTCTGCACGAGAAAAAACCCCGTATTATATGTGATGTATCCCATGGTACTAAACATTCACACAAAAAATTATTCAAATCAGCGCTTTCATATGGAAGTTCTGTGCAAAAATCTGATTGCACCAAATTTTGTACAAAATGGCTGCCATTGGCCATCTTGAATTTCGGGCCGGACCCAAAAACACTCGTTCTCGCCCCACGGTGATAACAAAGGTACCCAAGGAGTTTCGTAAAGATCGGTTCATAAATACGGCCTTTAGCCCGAGCCGTATTGGCATTTGCACTTACAGTGCAGAAAGTAACACCAAAAAACATCAAAGTTAGTTTAATTTGCATAATTTACGCACGAGAAAAAAACCCGTATTATATGTTATGTATCCCATTGTACTAAACATTCATACAAAAAATTATTCAAATCAGAGCTTTCATATGGAAGTTCTGTACAAAAAACAGATTTCTGCATCGTCGGTACAAAATGGAGGCTGGCAGCCATCTTGAATTTCGGACCACACCCAAAAACACTCGTTCTCGTCCCACAGTCATAACAAAGGTACCCACGAAGTTTCGAAAAGATCGGTTCATAAATACGGCCTCTAGCCCGAGCCCTATCCAATTGTTGACGGACAGACGGACGACGGGCCATGGCATAAGCTCAAATTTGGCTTCGCCAAAGTTGAGCTAAAAATCACAATAAATCGATAAACTTAGGGCTAGCACTCTTGTGGAAAAATTAGACGATTTAAGTGTTTTTCATAACTTGATTCAGATATTTTAGCAACAAACTCACATACCAAAATCTATTGAAATCCATTGATGCTTGTTGGAGGTATGAAGCTGATGGGCTAAAAATCACAGAAATAGTGCTCAAAAGATGATCGGCACCGTCTACCACAATCAGCCAATTGTGAGCAATTGGACGACAACAGCAAAGGCTCCTGGAACATCAGTTCAGCAGATTGTTGCCAAGCATTTTGTGATGATTCATAAACCACATTTTATTATCTTTTGCAATTTTTCAATTGTTAATGTAAAATGATGTCAATGATAGTATCATACCATTCAATAAAGTTGAAAAACCACTACAATGTGTATTCTTAATCTCTCTAGACGCCCTTTTATGGGCTATACAAGTTAAACAACACGTAAAATTTACAGTTGAGCATACTTGCGGCAACCACCAGTTAATACCAAAAAAGTGATGGTTGCACTCCATTGAATCAGGTCGCAGTAAAATTACCAGTTGCATGCACTTGGGTGGTAAACGTGGCTCTGAGTCAACAGAGTTTAACACTGTGAAATATGTTCAGTTTAATGTAGTTCTTTCGAGTCTTGACTTATCCAGTAGTGAACGGACTGTAAAGCCCGTAAAATAAGTTTGATTTAATGTAGTTCTTTCGAGCCTCAACTTGTCTAGTAGTGCATGGTATTAAAATCAGAATTGGCATCAGAATCAGCTGATTGTCAGCTCAAATAACCTGTAATCGGTCAGCAGCCATTTTTGGTTGAAAACTACACAGACAAGAGGCCCCACGGGGCCTGAAGCGCTCATCTTGTACAGAACACAATTTAAACAGAGTCCACGAATGAGTCTACATTAAGCAAGCCATCTCCATAGGCTACACCGTCAATCCTTGAGTCCCTCAGGAGTGACAAAAATAATCTAGGCATCATGCCTTTTCTTCAGTTGATCATAAGTAAAATGTAGAGCTCCCCTATGAAGCCCCTTGATACAACCTATGTGGATTAATCTTAGTACCTCTAGAGGGTACAGAATACAAAATTTTTAATTCTTCAGCAAAATGGCCAATTCCGGCTCTCATAGAGAGCCCAAATATTAACCCAGGCTCTTGATTTGAACATAGTTAAATCTGACTTCCCTAGAGATGTTGTGTACCGAATATGAAAGCATTCTGACCGTTGGATCTGAAGAAGAGAAATTGTAAAGAAATTTCTTCGAATTGCACTAAGTTCAAATTTGGGCTACCATAGCGAGCCCAAATAATGACCTATGGATCCGATTTGAACAAACTTGAATCTGCCCCCCTAGAGATGTTGTATACCAAATGTGAAAGCATTCTGACAAGCGAATCTGAAGAAGAAGATTTTTGAAGAAATTCCCTCATATTGTACTAAGTTAAATTTCATGTTCCCATATGGAGCACAAATATTAACCTAGGCACTCGAATTGAACAACCTGGAATCTGACCCCCCCTAGAGATGTTGTATACCAAATATAAAAGCATTCCGACTGGTGGATCTGAAGAAGATTTTTAAAGAAATTTTCTCATATTGCACTAAGTAAAAATTTGGGCTACCATAGTGAGCCCAAATATATACCTAGGGATCTGATTTGAACAAATTTGAATCTGACCCCCATAGAGATGTTGCATACCAAATATCAAAGCATTCTGACTGATGGATCTGAAGAAGAAGATTTTTTTAAATTACCCTCCATACTGAACAAAGATAAAATTTGGGCTTCCTGAGGAAGCCCAAATATTAACCTAGGGACTTGGTTTGAACAATCTAGAATCTGACCCTCATAACAATGATGTATAACAAATATTAAAAGATTCTGACTGGTGGTTCTGAAGAAGAAGATTTTAAAAGAATATTCCCCATATTACCCTATGTTAAAACTTCGGGCTCCTGTAGAGAGCCCAAATATGAACCAATGAGCTTTATTTCAACAAACTTTTATCTGACCCCCCTATGAATGCTGTATACCAAATATCAAAAGATTCTGATGATTGGTTCTGGAGAAAAGATTTTTTAAAATTTTTGCAAATATGCTGACTCAGCATTTTTTCGATGCCCATTACAGAACACCCTAACATAACCGATGGCAATTTATTTTTACCATTCAATTCTACTGGTCATAAGGATACTTCATACTAAATAAAAGCTCTCTGTTCCGTAGGGTTTGGGAAATATGGGCGTTTGAAAATATTTCTATTTTTAGCTCCCAGGGTTCTCATGGGGATGCAGGAATTTTTTTTTTTTTTTTGCATGGGTCAAGTACTTATGACCCAATAATACCACAAACCAAATTTGGTTCACACCGGACCATCAGTTCAGAAAATAGAAATTTTAGGCGGGGCCAAAAATTTTACCCCTCCTATTTCAAAGCCAAATATTACTTCACGAACTTCATTTGAACAAATTTGATTCTACACCTCATATGGAAGCTCCATAGCAAATATCAAGTCATTGTACACTCTGGTTCTTGAGAAGATTTTTAAAATATTTTGGAGCATTTGCCCCCACTCTCTCCCTATGGGGCAGGGCATGTTGAGTTGAACAAATATGAAATGCCCCTTTGAGACCATCACTCACACAAACTTTCACTTGAATTGGCCCAGTGGCTTTGGAGGAGAAGACCAAAACATGGTGTTGATGGACGACAGACGATGGACAACGGATGGAGAGCTATGAGATTAGCTCAGCTTGACTTTGTCAAGATGAGCTAAAAATCATAAATCAACAAAGGGTCATAACTCTGATAAGATGAATTGGAGAAAACTGATTTTTAACTTGATCAAGATACTCTGGCAGCAAAATCAGGGATAAAAAATTTGGGGTGTCCATCCACCATTGTTTATTCTGTGTTACGATGCTAATAATGTAATGAAGGAACATCAAAAAGAAAGCCTGTCAACTGACTTCATCAAACCATATATTGAGCCAACACAACTCAACTAATGCCAAAATTTGAATGGAGATTCCTGTGAGCTCTCAACTGCCGAATAATAGTGATAATGCTAGTACATGTATTCATTTTAGAGAAACACAATTATTTTATGAGAACATGTACCAAAGCTGTGAGATTTGTCAGTTTTGGGAGTCCGTTTCAGGGTTTTGGGGGATTTTTTGTAGAAAAACTGAAACTGTTGGCACATGTATCACAAAAGCAAAGACTCAAGTAAGCCTAAAATGCTCACCTGGATCAAGTCACCTCTATGGAATGGAGACGGTGTAAGTGTGGGAAGTGAGAGCTTTTTATTGATTTTCGGCAGGGTAAGAATCATTTTTAAAAATTAAGAGCATTTTTCCAACCAGTTTGACTCTCTAATTTATAAAGATACTCTAGTGTCTATAGCACATAATAAATAAATATCTAAGGCATCTTAGCAAAAAAGGCATTTGGAAATCGTGGCCATTTTAACTGCAGGGTTCCCACATGGGTAGGTGGAATCCTCTTTTTGCACAATAAAGTTAAATCTGACTCCCCTAAGGATGTTGTACATCAAACATCAAAAGATTCTGACTGGTGGTTGTGGGGAAAAAGATTCTTGAAAGAGTACTTCTCATATTGGACCAAGTTAAAATTTGGGCTTCTGTATTGAGCCCTAAAAGAAACCGAGGGGGCTTAATTTTAAAAATTTGTATCTGACTTCCCAATGGATGGTGTATAATGAATATTAAAAGATTCTGATCGGTGGTTCTGGCAAGATTTTTTTTTTTTATTTTTGCAAATATGCTGACTCAGCTTTTTTCCAATCGCCCTATAGTACACTATGACAAAACTGATGACAATTGTTTTACCTTTCTCTTCTACTTATGTGTTCCAAATAAAAGTACAGGTGGGAATAAAAGTACAGGGTGGAAGATTTAACAAAATTAAATAAAAGTGCAGACCCAAAATTAGAACAG
Organism: Pictodentalium vernedei; assembly: GCA_031216915.1. Lineage (NCBI taxonomy): Eukaryota > Metazoa > Mollusca > Scaphopoda > Dentaliida > Dentaliidae > Pictodentalium > Pictodentalium vernedei. The sequence continues at coordinate 391,477,551 of CM062289.1, forward strand.
GGTGGAAATCCATTGCGGGGGTGGGAGAGTAATGCTAGTTAATTTTGTCTAAAAGCCAACTTATTTTCCAGTACTGCAGTTAATTTTATTAAAGAAAACTAATAGGCATTTTGGCATCATGATTACAACAATGAATACACAGTGCTAAACAAAAGACTATCACATAATCTGGTGAAGATTTACTAATTTGAAGATCTCCTTCCTGTTGGAAGGGCAATTTTAATAAACATACAGGCCCAAATAAGGTGCATAAAGAGTGGAAAAATTCCCCAAAATTAATAAACATACATATATGCTTCAGGGTGGAGGAAGCCTGAGTACCTGGAGAGAACAAAGAGCATCGACGAGCAACTGTCAGCTCCTCGACATTCTCTGTGCAAGCTCCGCTCAAGCAGGGTTACAGTGGTTGAAGACATGTGCACCATCAACATGCAGTACGCCCTAGTACTCGGCATCATCGTGCCCCCATGTAGGCAACCGGGATAAAGTGCCTTGCTCAAGGACACAACGTGGGTTTCCCAGACGGGGATCGAACTCTGGGATCTCTTGCATAGATAGAAGTCCAACAATCTACCACTGAGCCACCACACTCCTAGTCAAAATATCAAAATTTTAAGTTGTAAATCATGCAACAAATTCAGTCTTATCTGACAGAGCTCATAGAGCTCTGTCAAACAAGACTGAATTAGTAAAATTCCTAGTTGTATTATGGGAAAACCTGTGACTTGAAATTTCAGTATTTTGACATCAGTGTGCAGAGGGTTAAATATAAAGCAGCAATCCAAAATTAATTAAAATCCATTACTACTGTTCAAATTAAACCTCTAGATGGACAAACAGAGGGATGCACAGAGCTATATCCCAAACTTTGTTTGCGGGGGGTATAAAAATAAATATATTCTATAATTAAATATTTTAATTTAATGTTTTCAAATTTTATTTTGATGTACTGAAAAACCAGGCCCTTCAAATTCTTGACTATTCTCTCATATTGATAATCACAATTTTTTTTTTTTACATAATACTCTATGTATTAAAAATAAGAAAAGTATTCAAAAAGTATTCATGGATACATCTCAAATTTGACTGTATTTGAATACGAATACTTTAAAATAGCATGAATATTGAATACATCCGAATACTTGAAAAAATGTATTGAATACAACTGAATAAAAATACGAATAACCCAACCCTGCCAAATAATAGTGATGGCCAGATAACAGTGATGCTGCACATTTGTGGGTTCAGTGAATAAAAGTGATGGTGCCAAATAATAGTGATGGCAGGCCAACCAAAATTACAGGTGTGATCCCGGTAGCTACAGTTGCAGAAAATTCCCACAAATGCCCCTTGACAGTACCTGTTTCACTCCTGTAAATTTTAGATGGATCAAATGAACTGAAGGGGATGGGGTACACAATAGTGGGCGATTTCGTCAAAAAATTTGGTAGGACCATTTCAAAGGTAAGCAAATTTTAAATTCTGACAAGCTGCAAAGCCTGGATGGTGTACATTTATGAAATCTTACAATATTTTCTATAGTTCTGTAGGAAAACATTGCTTTTATTTTGCATTGCTGGTTAAGGAATTAATATATTTCAGTTAGTTTCTGCAAAAGGTTTTGGGGCATAGGTAAGTAATCTTGGGATATATTATACATGTACTCTGGCAAGGAAACTTTAAAGATAGTAGTTTATCTTATTCACAAGTAAGTTACATGTATCAGTACAAATGTCCTGAAAGGTAAGGTAAGATGTACTGACAGCACAGTCATTTTTCAAAAACAAAATTAACAAGAGGCCCCATGGGGCCTGTGGCGCTCACCTGACAATAGTTTTTTCAAGAAGGATTTAATTAGCATCTATAGCTGGTTAACACTACAGAGGAATGAAGTTATTTAATTATTTATAACTTTGTTGTCAATGCCAGATGATTTTTTTCTAGTACTGGGATGCTTTGACGGAAATAAAGCCACGATTTCCAGTAATGCAAAACCTGGGTGTCTGCGCCCTTCCCTTCCACCACTATGGTGCTGTATACCAAATGTGAAAACATTCTGACTGGGGGATCTGAAGGAGAAGATTTTTGAAGAAATTTCCTCATATTATACTAAGCTGAAATTTGGGCTACCATAGGAGGACCAAATTTTGACACATGGACCCATTTTGAACAAACTTGAATCTCACCCCCTAGAGATGTTGCATACCAAATACAAAAGCATTCTGACTGGTGGATCTGGAGAAGGTGATTTTTTAAGAAATTTCCTCATATTGCACGAAGTTAAAATTCAGGCTCCCATAAAAAGCCCAAATATTAGGTCAGGGACTCGATTTGAAAAAAACTGAATCTGACCCCCTCCCCCCCCCCCCCCCCCCCCAAGAGATGTTGTATATCAAATATCAAAACGAAAGTGTCAATGACACTGTAGCTCAACTTGATTGTGTGTTGTGTTTGATGAAAAGGATAATGTCCAATGTTTATGAAAGGATTATGAAATACAAGAATTGGGATAACTGAGAATATGTTAATTTCTGTTCCCTGTATGCTATGTTTTCAATAAAAATAATTTGAGGTGTAGACTGTACTAAAGAACTGAGGGGTGGGTTAATGTGACCCTCACAGTTGATGTGTCAACCAAAGTTACCAAGTTACAGTGAAATTATTCCAAAACGACTCATCCTATCAAGTTACAATGAAATCTCTTCATAAATACAGCCTATAGACTGTGCTAAAGGTTTTCAGGTTTTGGGCGTGTGTAGCCTTCACGGTTGACCCATCGCAACCAAAAGGGGACATCCTCATCTTGACATTATACTGAGTCATCCTACCAAGTTACAATGAAATCCCTTCATAAATACGACCTGTAGACTGTGCTAAAGGTTTTTGGGCTGCAGGCCCCTGCAGCCATCACCAATGACCGATCATTACCCAAAGGGGACGCTCTCATCTAGACATTATATGGAGTCATCCTACCAAGTTACAATGAAATCCCTCCAAAAATACGACCTGCAGACTGTGCTAAAGGTGTTTTGGCTTAGGCAGCCATCATGGTTGACAGATCGCGACCAAATTGGGAAGTTATCTAGACATCATACGGAGCCATCACATCAAGTTACAATGAAATCCCTCCGTATTAAATACGACCTGCAGACTGTGCTAAAAGTTTTGGGTTTTGGGCTTGGGCAGCCATCACAGTTTCTACAACACCTGACATTGTCTTCAAAGGTGCCCAGGTTGTGTCAGATAGCAATTTGAAGTTTGGTTTTGAGGGGACCAAGGGAAAAGTGTGTGGTTGGAGGTGGAGGGCAAAGGGGGGGGGGGGGAGGGGCTAGGCCCCCTATGGCTGCCACTGATGTGTAGCATTTACCAAATAGAGCATATATAACAAAAACATAAACAAGACATACAATCTACCCCAAATTCATATTAACACTTCGTCAACTGCAGTAGGAAAAGGCATACACCTGTCACATATAACTGCTATTCGCGTGATAGATGGGTCAGGCATTGCCCAGACCACCTCTAAAATTAGCAATGGCAAGCGGCAATGACGTAGGAAAAAAAATGCTCATTGTAGAATACTTCAGTGTGCCATGTCCCAGTACTACCAGTAGGACATACATGTAAAACACTTTAAATAGCTCTCAGGTAACATTCTATGATCTTTTCGACGATAGTGATTTAGATTTATTGAAGGGCCTGGAAATAACATAATACCGAAAAACCGAACCGAAACCGAGGTTTAAAAAAAAATAAAACCAAAAGCGAACCTGGAAAAAAAAACCCTCCATGCACTAGCAGTGAACATTTCGGATGTAATTTCGCAACTTCAAAATGAAACGGACTCGGAGGTGTCTTAATAATATTATCGTCAGTTGTCCTCAGATTCTGGTTAAGTATCATTGTATTTATCTTGGCAGATGAAGCACAAATGCCTTTCTTTTGTTTATTTGAAAACAGTAATGTACCTTGTGTCGGTCTTGTATCAAACACTTGCGTGCACATTATTTTAAAGGAAAGATGATATCGTGACATCAACGTGTGCAAAAAGCCAATCACTTTGAAGTACAAGTGAAAGCTACAGAGGATCCATTGGCGTTTCCTCAAGAAAAATATCCTGGTTTTAAATAGCAGGAATGCGAATGGCCAAACGTTCAATGTGACCGACTACACATGCTTTGTGTAATGCAGTACACGTGGTTGTGGCTTTTCACCTCAACTTGTTTCTGACATATTAGAGGTAAACAATATTCTATCGTTTTCATAATAATGGTGATTGTCGAGATAAACCACTTGAACAGTTTGGAATGAAAAGTAATAAAGAAAGGCTCCATAGTCTGCTGGGAGGGTAGACAGGGTGATAAAAAAGGGAAGGACCCAAATTTAAACCAACCGTAATCCACACAAGTGAAGGTGATGGTTTTGAAGATGGTCCAGATTAATGTTGGGAGGTTATGACATTTTTCCATGGTTTTGTTTTCTTGTTTTGTTTTTTTTAAACGAGTTGACTCCAATTTTTTTTTTAGAGAAAAATATTAAAAGTATTAAACACTATAAACATTTCGGTTTTGCCTCAAATATTAGGTTCAATAAAAGTTCAAAGTACAAGTCATACAACATCATAACTCCGCAATGCAACACAGGCAGGGTTAGATTGGTTGAAGACATGTGCACCATCGACGTGCAGTACACCTTAGTACATGGTGTCATCGTGCCCACATGTGGACAATCGGGGTTAAGTGCCTTGCCCAAGGACACAATGCGGGAGTCCAAATCGATTGCTCAGCTGGTCACCCATCCAAGGACTAACCGGGCCTCGTCATTGCTTAACTTTGGTGATCTGACAAGAATCGATCACCACAATGCAACCACCCCCACCCCCCAACCCCCTCCTCTCTCTAAAATTATACTGAGTCAAAAAAGAAAGTATAAAAGAAACAAATGTGAACAAATAGCATAAAGAATGAAATATATTAGTTCTAATGTTGAATGTTTGTGGACAAGAAGTCGTGCAAAGAGTTTAATGACATGTTGTCGTCCACCGAACCGTATACAATTTTGCTACAGATTTCAAAATAGCATGTGCTACCCGAGAATGTCTAATTGAATGGGTGACCGATGATTTTCTTTGGGATATGTTGTGCTAGAGAGCCTGGGTTATTGAGAAAACATGATAGTTTTTGTCTACGACGTTTTAAACAAGAGTCCCCAAGGGGCCTTAATCGCTCACGGGCACAGTGATTCAAACAAAGTGGTTCAAAGAAGTATTTGGGATTACATTCAGTTAGACATGGTTCATCAACACTACAAAGGAATGAATTCATGAGAGACTAATTTTGTGGAACTAGGGACATGGCTTGAACAAACTTGAATCTTACCCCCCTAAGGATGCTGCATACCAATTTGCCCCATATTGCAAAAAGTTAATATTCAGGCTCCCACCGGAAGCCCAAATATTAACCCAGGACTCGATTTGAACAAATTCGAATCTTACACCTCTAGAGATGTCACATACCAAATATGAAAGGATTCTCACTAACAGGCCTGAAAAAGAAGATTTTTTAATAAATTTTTTCATATTGCACTAAGTTCAAATTTGGGCTCCAATAAAGAGCCCAAATATTCATCCAAGGATCCCATTTAAACAAACTTGAATCTAACACCCCAAGAGATGCTGCATACCAAATATCAAAAGAATCTGACTGGTGGATCTGAAGAAGAAGATTTTTAAAGAATATCCCCCATATTCCACCAAGTTAATAATCAGGCTCCCATAGGAAGCCCAAATATTAACCCAGGGAGTCGATTTGAACAAATTCAAATCTTACACCTCTAGAGATGTCACATACCAAATATGAAAGGATTCTCTCTAGTGGGTCTGAAAAAGAAGAATTTTTTAAGAAATTTTCTCATATTGCACTAAGTTGAAATTTGGGCTCCAATAAAGAACCCAAATATTCATCCAGGGATCCCATTTGAACAAACTTAAATCTAACCCCCCTAGAGATGATGCATACCAAATATCAAAAGAATCTGACTGGTGGATGTGAAGAAGAAGATTTTTAAAGATTATTCCCCATATTGCACCAGTTAATATTCGGGCTTCCATAAGAAGCCCAAATATTAACACAGGGACTCAATTTGAACAAACTTCAATCTGACCCCTGCAGAGATGTTGTATACCAAGTATCAAAAGAATCTGACTGTTTGATCTGAAGAAGATTTTTAAAGCTTATTCCCCATAGCGCCCTAAGTTAATTATTTGGGCTCCTCTGTTGAGCCCAAATATGAACCGAGGGGGTCGATTTGAACATACTTGTATTTGACCGTCCTATGGATGCTGCATACCAAATATTAAAAGATTCTGATCTGCTGTTCTGAAGAAAATTTTTTTCAATTTTTGCAAATATGCTGACTCCACATTTTTTTCAAACTCCCCTACAGAACACCCTGACACAACCGATGGCCTTTTTTTTAAATCCATTCTACTGGTCAAAAGGATGCTTCATACCAAATAGCAGTTCTCTGTTCCGTGTAGTTTGGAAAATATGGGCATTTGAAATTTTTTCTATTTTTAGCCCCTGGGGTACCCACGGGGCAACGAAAAAAAAGAATTTTGGGCATCAATTAAGTACTTTGGACCCACTTATGCTACATGCTAAAATTGGTTCAAATCGGCCCATCTGTTCTTGAAACAGAAATTTGGGGCAGAGCCCAAAATGGTTATGTGCCCACAGAGAGCCCAAATATTGATCTACCAACTTCTCTTGAACAAACTTTAATCTTCAACACCAAAGAGTGTTATATACCATATATCAAGGCAATCTCTCTGGTGGTTCATGAGAAGAAGATTTTTAAAGATTTTTAGGCTTTAGCATCATTGACCAGAGCCCAAAGAAGGCAGCCACTTCATTTGAACAAAATAGAAAGGGTATACCCCAGGGATGGTTTGTGCAATATATGTTTGAATTTGGCTGAATGGCTGTGAAGAAGAAGCCAGGTTTACAAAAGTTAACAGACGAAGGACGAAAGACGCCAAGTGATGGCAATACCTCACACAGACTTGCAGTCAGGTGAGCTAAAAAGCCACCCAGCACTAGTGATGAACCGATAATCAGAATCAGCAATTGGAACCCCGGTTATGTGGTATCGGCCGATTATGACAACCGGCAGTTAAAAAATGGCAGTTTCTGATTATTCTATATTTAACACTGACTATAAAAAAATCCCTTTGATATCTGGCCATTTCAATAAAGTTTCCCCATTAAAAACATGTGTAGTGCATAGCAGAAAATATAGGGATTTGCACAGCAGCGATATTACGGAATTTACCAACGAGTCTACATTAAGCAATCCATCTCCATAGGATACACTGTCAATCATTGAGTCCCTCAGGAGTGACAAAAATAATCTGGGCATCATGCATTTTCTTCAGTTGATCATAATGTAAAATGTAGAGCTCCCCTATGAAGCCCCTCAATACAACCTATGTGGATTAATCTTGGTTACACAACTCTAGAGGGTACTGAATACAAAATTTTTAATTCTTCAGCAACATGGCCAATTCCGGCTCTCATAGGGAGTACAAATATTAACCCAGGCTCTCGATTTTAACACAGTTGAATCGGACTTCCCTAGAGATGTTGTGTACCAAATATGAAAGCATTCTGACTGTTGGTTCTGAAGAAAAGAAATTTTAAAGAAATTTCTTCATATTGCACTAAGTTAAAATTTGGGCTACCATAGCAAGCGCAAATATTAACCTATGGATCTGATTTAAACAAACTTGAATCTGACCCCCCGTAGAGATGTTGTATACCAAATATGAAAACATTCTGACAAGTGGATCTGAAGAAAAAGATTTTTGAAGAAATTCCCTCATATTGTATTAAGTTAAATTTCAGATTCCCATATGGACTATGGAGCCCAAATATTAACCCAGGCTCTCGAATTGAACAAACTTGAATCTGACCCCCCTAGAGATGTTGTATACCAAATATGAAAGGATTCCGATTGGTGGATCTGAAGAAGATTTTTAAAGAAATTTCCTCATATCGCACTAAATAAAAATTTGGGCTACCATAGCGAGCCCAAATATATACCTTGGGATCTGATTTGAACAATTTGAATCTGACCCCCCCTAGAGATGTTGTATACCAATGATAGCATTCTGACTGGTGGATCTGAAGAATAATTTTTAAAATTATCCCCATATTGAACAAAGTTAAAATTTGGGCTTCCATAGGAAGCCCAAATATTAACCTAGGGATTTGGTTTGAACAATCTTGAATCTGACCCTCATAACAATGATGTATACCAAACATTAAAAGATTCTCACTGGTGGTTCTGAAGAAGAAGATTTTTAACGAATATTCCCCATATTACCCTATGTTAAAAATTCGGGCTCCTGTATTGAGCCCAAATATGAACCTTATGAATGCTGTGTACCAAATATCAAAAGATTCTGATGACTGGTTCTGGAGAAAAGATTTTTTTAAATTTTTGCAAATATGCTGACTCAGCATTTTTTTGATGCCCATTACAGAACACCCTAACATAACCGATGGCAATTTTTTTTTTTACCATTCAATTCTACTGGTCCTAAGGATACTTCATACCAAATAACAGCTCTACGTTCCGTGTGGTTTGGGAAATATGGGCATTTGAAAATATTTCTATTTTTAGCTCCCAGGGTTCCCATGGGGATGCAGGAATTTTTTTTAGCATGAGTCAAGTACTTATGACCCAATAATACCACATACCAAATTTGGTTCAAACCGGACCATGGGTTCAGAAAATAGAAATTTTGGGCGGGGCCAAAAATCTTACCCCTCCCATTACAAAGCCAAATATTGCTTCACGAACTTCGTTTGAACAAATTTCATTCTACACCTCAAAAGGAAACTACACAGCAAATATCACTGGTTCAAGAAGATTTTAAAAATATTTTGGAGCATTTTTCCCACTCCCTCCCTATGGGGCTGAGCATGTGGAGTTGAACAAAAATGCAATGCCCTTTCGGGACCATCACACACACAAACTTTCACTTGAATTGGCTCAGTGGCTTTGGAGGAGAAAACCAAAACATCGTGTTGACAGACAACAGACGGAGAGCGATGAGATTAGCTCAGCTTGACTTTGTCAAGATGAGCTAAAAAAATGAAAGTCTGCCCAGCCAGAGGTCCCCCGAAAAAAAGTGTGCAATCTGAGGTATTTGAAAAAAAAATCATAACTCAGGCAAAAAATATCGGACAAAACCCTGATTTCAACTTGACCATCTACTTTATGTTGAGACATCTACATACCAAATTTTATTTGATTCGTTCAACAACAACTAAAGTTATGGTGGTGGCAGAGACAGGGCAATATCTGCAGCTGAAGACCAGTTTTTGATCATTCAGGCAGGGCTGGGAGGAGTTAAAATTTTCATAACATAGTTAACGCGTTAACGAAATAACGCATTAACACGTTAATAAAACGTTAACTGTGGTCTTTTGTACATATAATGATTAATATCGAGAATTGTTCAACGTAACATGATGTTACATGTTTTAATGAACAAATAAATGACTAGTAACTCATGAACAGCGTTCTTCGCATTCTTTGAATACTGGAAAAACTCCGGACTCCGGCAAAGTTCAATGAGTGCGTGCTTCGAGCGCTCAAAAGTTCTATACTCTTAAGTTAAGTCAAGTAAAGTGATAGTCGCTCATTCCGAATTCTCATGCATAAATATTATTGCCCCAGCCACGTCTTTAGACAAAGACATCCGTCTTTGCTCGAACACCAGGCCATATGCCGAAAACAGCCGCTCCGATGATGCGGACGTAGCAGGAATAGCTAAGTATCTTCTCTCGCAAGTCCCGCCATTTTAGGAAGGAGTCTTTCGTGGTTTTTCCACCATTTTAAAGGGTCGGTTGTGACAGGAGCAGTCCGGAACTTATCATACTCAGCAACTTCATCAGCAGATGATTCTTGGTCGTTCGATCCAAGCAATTCTTCAAGAAATGATTTTCTTGCTTGTTTCATGGGTGGAGGTTGAACGTCCTGCGAAGAAGAAGGATTACTGACTTCATCAGTTTCACTGGTCGCCAGTTTGCCAACTTCTTCTCTCACCGTTCGCTTCACTGATGCGGCCACATGTGGTTTGACAAATGATAAGTTTTTGAAACGCGCATCCAAGTAAGAGGCAATCATGGGAATACTCATATCACTGAGGAGGTCATCGTCGTTCACAGACAACCTTTACGTGATATTGTCAATCAACATGGTCTTGAGTGCTTCCCCGGAGGATGTGGTTTTGATCGATTTCATCGACTCTACGACTGCAAAGATAACAGGGTACACAGTCGACACAGTCACAAATTTCTCTCCCTGCCACTGATCAGTAGTTTTCTTGAGATTCTCGAGCAGGTTTACAATGTCTGTTACCAATGAAACTTGCTCTGGGCTGAAGTAAAGTTTTCGCTTGTTTTCTGGCTTACATATGCTTTTAACGGCCAGGTCTACTGCCGTGTGGAGTTTCAGAAAACTTTTGAGCATCATGAGGGTGGAGTTCCATCTGGTGTCACAGTCCATTTGTAACTCAACCTTCTGCACATCATCTGGTAACACATGCTCACGATATTTTCGAATCTCCCAGGATAAGTTCTCTGATTTCCCCTTGAACTTTATCAGTTAACGAACTCTGTCAATCAACTCTATCACTTCACCTCCATCACTCTCTTTCAATGCATCGTTTATTGCCAGTTGCAGGATATGTGCTAAACACCCGAAGTCATATTTCACACATTTACTAAGACGCAGACTTTTGTTCATATTTGCAGCTGTGTTATGAACACACACGAAACACTCCATTTCCCAGTCTTGTATGGTTGCATCTATAACTTGTGCTACATTTTCACCGGTATGACGACCGTCGATATTGGGACTGTCTAAATTATAACATTTCATTTTCCAGTCTCTGCTTATGAAATGTGCCATCACCGAGAAAAATCCCACCATCTGTGTGTTGGTCCACCCATCAACAGTAATGCTAACTTCCATACATTTCAAATCGGACATCAAACGCTTTAGATTGACATCGTATATTTTCATCAAGTGTTCCCACATCGTTCTATGGGTTGGGGGTTGGTAATTTGGTTCCATGAAGAGCAACCATTTGTGCATCCCTTCATCTTCGCAGAATGAAAGTGGCTGAAGGTCTTTCACAACACAGCCCACTGCCAGTTTCGTGAGTTCTGATGCTCGGCCTGCTGAACAGGGTCATTTTTTTTTAAACAGACACCCATTCTGTTAGGCCGGACTGTCCATGTGCAGCTTTTGACGTAGCCCCCTTTTGCTTGATGCTACTCCCACTGACTACCCGACCTGAAGAATCTTGACAGGAAGCGTCCATGTCTATGATGAGCTCTGTACCAGCTGTCGTGTGTGTGGTACTAGAAGCTGATTGAGACTCACCCTCAAACCCAGGAGCTCTGGTTTCCGTGGCCGATGACCGAGAGAAGGAAGGCGGGAGTTTCAATGTAATTTTAGATGGAGCCTCACCTGTGGGGCATCTTATTCCATGAGTCTTTTCTAAATGGTACTTGAGAGTAGTTGTACTCCCTTTCATCGACATTTTCTTATGGCAGTTGTTACACTCAACTTTACCGTCTTCTAACTTCATTAGGTGCTTCCATATCCACAACGTAGGAGGCATGTTCAGTTGGCCACACGAGACTCGCTATCGTTGAAAACTTTAAATATTACTTATACTTATGATAACGAGATTGAAGATGCTGAATCAAATCTCCCAGCAAGTGTATGGCATGACTGACTGGAACTGGATGACCGCGCTGGGCGATCCCATTTAGATTTTAGAGTAATAGGTTATTTCGTCAACTACAACTAAAACTTTGGCGCGAAAACACTGTAATCGTCGCGTGCGAATGATTTAATCTCCGAATTTAATTGCTTTGAAGACTCGCGTTATTAACGTGTTAATTTTTTTCTAACTCAGTTAAAATATTTTAACGCATTAACACGTTAACTCCTCCCAGCCCTGCATTCAGGCCTGTAGGAACCGCTTTCCCACAGCAACCCAGCTTCGCAGTGACCTTCAAAATGCATCCGGGGTAAATGATTCGACGCAGACTATCCGGGCAAGATTACACGAAGGTGGTCTCCGATCGAGAAGACCATGTATCGCATTCCGCTGTCCCAGAACCACCACCAGACACAATATGAATGGGCCATGGATGACGTTGGATGGACCAGAGAAGATTGACGACCTGTCCTTTTTACAGATGAGTCGAGGTAGTGCCCAGACCACACAGATAGGCAGTCTAGAGTTTGGAGAAGACCAGGAGAGCGATTTCATGCAGTCAACATTGCTGAGCATGACTGCTATGGTGGAGGGTCAGTCATGGTCTGGGGCGGCATAAGCAGGGATGGACGTCCAGAGCTCTGTGTCCTTGACCGCGGTACATTGACTGCAGAGCGGTATATTGATGAGATGCTGGATGCCCACGTCAGATTGTATGCAGGTGCAGTGGGTGATAGATTCATTTTGATGGACGATAATGCCCATCCTCATGTTGTCCATGCTGTCCGGGAGTACCGACAGAGGGAGGGGATTGAGGGTATGGACTGGCCAGTGGCCAGCAAGATCCCCTGACCTCAATCCAATCGAACATGCCTGGAATGAGTTGCAGCTCGCAATTTCAGCCTGTCCAGTCCAGCCAAGAAGTGTCCAGGAGCTTGGTGCCATGTTGGTCCAAGAATGGAACAACATCCCACAAAGGACCACCAGGAACCTGATTGGGAGCATGAGAAGGCGTTGTCAAGCTGTAATTAACAGTAATGGGTCTCATATTCGATATTGAAGCCATACCAGTTCGCTCCATCAACTTTTTGGCAAATTGAAAAATTTCCTCTTTTCCCAATAATATCCATTTTCCATGGTTATCATATTCAAAAGCAAAAAAATAATGTCAAACACAAATAAAATCTTAATTTCTGTACTTAAATCATTAAAGATGTAATTAAATAAAAAATATATACACTTTTCATTACAATATTTCAACTAAAATATAAACAGGTAGTTGGATATACTTGGTGCTTAGCAAACTTTGAGTAATATATAACTGAAGTTATCATCAGGAAACCCCAAAAATGAATTTTTGAAGTTGAAAAAGGGGCATAACTCAGCAAAAATTGTCAGACTGCACCCTTATTCGAACTTGACCTGTATTTTATGTTGATACACCTACATACTAAATTTCATAGGACTTGGCTAACTATAACTAAAGTTATCATCGGGAAACCAATGTGGGACAGACGGACGGACCGACACACACACAGACACAGGCTATTTCAATAGTCCCCCGAAACTATTTTTTCGGGGGACAAAAACATACCATCCACATGCAATTTTACAAAAAATGGCCTAAGAATTTAAGTAAGAAACAGATCTACTTTGTGGGGCCTCACATGACCACCAAGAGGTCAGTTTCATGTTTATAATTTTCAGATCATCAGATGATTATCAAACAGTGGTAAATATACCATTATTTGGTCTAATTTGCAAGCACCTGTTGCTTTACTTGATCAAACTGTGGAATTCCCTTCCCAATGAAGATTGTGTGAATTACTCTCTACCCCAGTTCAAACAGTACCAGTACCTCAAGAAGAACAGGCTGCTGGTGCTGAGTTTCTTTTTCCATGAGAAATCACAACGACTTTTGTGTAGTAATCTTAATAACCACCGCTTTAAAAACCATCTCTTGTCTACTTTTCTTTGTACATGTAGGTGTGGCATCTGTGAAATGGCTGATCATTACCTTTTTAATTGTCAAATATGTTTTTAATGAAACAACAAAGACTCTCAAGTTCTTAACCCACTTCATCAATACAGACATCCTCCTGAAGTTGAATGGCAGCATTTCATACAGTAACAGTAGTAAAATTAATAAAGAAATTTTTAAAAAACTACATGAGTATATTCTTGCTGAGAAACCATTCTAAAATGCACTCCATTCTGTACTTTATTTCTCTTTACCGGTCACATAATGCAGTAGCAGACATGTTACCTGCTTGTATTTCGCCCATATGAAAACACAAGTTCTCCAGGAAAGCCATTCAGATGCATCAATTTAAACCTGAGATGCAATAACACATATAGCGACTGTACATAGCATTTTGAAATCTTGCCACCACATGAAACAATTTTGCATTGTTGGTAACAGTGGATTACTCTCCACATTACCAATTGTACTCCATGAGTGATTTCGGTAAACTGTGTAGTTTAAAAATTTTCAGTCTATATTATCTATCTTCCACATTCCTAAATGAAAAAATCTTCAAAACTGAAGCAGAAACTTTAAATCAGTCAATCTATCTTATCCCGGAAAGTGTACGACATCACGAAAATGTCAAACATGAAAATGAGATTCAAATCCGTATGCAGAACGAAATTCTGCCTTCACAATACCACAGGTTAGCTGCACTGCTTTTTTTAGTGGTGAAGTAACAAGTGATTTCTTGTCACCAAACCAGAAAATAAGCAGACTGTCATCTGCAAAATGAGGTCCCCAGAGGGTGAATTTAGTGATGCTACCCTGCATAGCAGGGTAGCATCACTAAATATACCCTCTGTGAACCTCAATCTGAACCAGGGTTTCAAAACTAAACAGAAAGCTGTATCCAGAGGATAAATCAGCCCACTGTATGGGATAGCATCATCAAATTCACCCTCTGGGGAACTCATTCTGCAAATGTCAAATTGCTTATTTTCAGGTCTGCTTGTCACACAGACAAGTTGGGGGAGGGGAACCAAGGGGGGTCTTTATAAAATCAAATCTATCACAGTCATTGATGTTTTTCTTGAAAACATTTTCCTGATGCTGAGACTCAACAATAGTGTACTTCACTTCAAATGGCAGTGAGCAGTGTACAGCATGTCTCCCGTTTTCAAAATCGAAAGACTGTAAGTTATACATACACCATATAAAAAGATTTCTTTGGTAATAACTTCATGTTACAGAGGGCAAAAACATGTCAAAATGTCCCATACTAAACTTATGGAATCACCCTTTAATGCCGCGGACAGCCTTTGAAAGGAAATACGGAGCATCTTTTCATCACTTTCACAGATGTCCGAAGGGAAATGACAATATCACTTTTTGCACCACCATTCACATCCACCGTACACACACTGGAAAAGTTTAGATCACCTACTAGTATGGTATACAAATCAGTCTTGGAAATATTAAGCGCACAATTTCATCGCGCCCCTACCACTTGCATAAATCTTATTACATGCACGCAGTTTTCTGCGCGCCTATCTTTCACTTTCACTACACAGTACAGATGCTTCAGTCTTGTTAAAGAGGGACATATTTTGAACAGCTGTTAAGTGGTTAAATCTACCAACATACCGCCCAGAAATTATGTTATAGCAATGTAAGTTTTGAAATCAACGAGTGCATTTCTGATGACAAATGGGTGGGACTTCAAAGAATTCATAAACAGTGCTTCCTTCACAATACATCAACATCGCACTCGCAAGACTGTCTAATTCTGATGTCTGATTTTGCTTTTTGATTTTGATGTTGGTCAATCATCTGGCCTCAGAACAGCAATCTTTCTCCCAAACTGATTGTTTCATTTCATGTTGAGAAGTGAATTAATCCAAGTGCCAATTGATCCCAATAAGAATTTGAATGGAATGTACGTCCCGCTAATTTTGGAAGTAAGTATGAGTCTAACAATGGCTAATCATGACCACAACATGAATTATCAACACAAGACCAGGGTTGAGTGTTAATAATCCATGTTGCCCTTTTAGAGGGGTGTTGCACCTCCCAAGCATTGGTGACTGGGTTTTATTTTAACAGTAAAACATAGCTTGCTTACTGCAGTGAAAAGACACTGCTTCACTTCCGGTGGGGGAAGGTAGGGGAAGGGCATTTATAGCCTTATCTAACTTGGTGGGGGGAGTCTGATAGGATTCTAGAGGGTGGCATACAGGCACACCAGGCACCCCATGTGAATGACAACAGAACTCTTGAGACAGCCACCCACAGACATGTACATGTAGAGTTTAGCTCTCAGGCACTGAACTACAAAGCGGTGCAGTCCCTTTGATATTTTAGATATGAATCAGGAATACGACACTGTTGGTCTGCAGGCTGTCTGAGTACAGCTAAAGGCAAATGTACACATGAATCGTGTCGTGTGCTGTGCTTCCAAAAGTTATTCAAACAACAACTTGTGTTGCACTGCAGTCTTTGCAGATTCTGCTAAAGGGAATAAAGTTACATCTTAAATTTATATACCTTCCAAAAATGGACCACATGGGGTCAGATTGGAAATGAAATGGAACTCATTGATGGTTGTATGTCCCGTGCATTATAAGATAGTCCCACATATAGGTAGTAATTATAAGGCAATTCTCTAATGGGCCAGTATGTTTTTACAGAGATAACTTTTTAGGCAAGTGATTTGCTCGCCTCACTGGTTTTCAGGCAAACGATTTGTTGCCACCCTCGATTTTTCATATGGCCAAGACTGACAAATCATGGATAGCTAAACAAGGAAAAGTGGTATTTCGATAGCAACTCACCAACTGTACAAGTAGTGGTGACTTCAAGGAGTAAAGATTTCATCTGCATCTTCTAGGATGGGTTGATCATTATTTTTGTAGACAGTTTAAAAAACAGATTTATTACATGTATTTGTGAAAAGGGAAAAATTAAACTCAAACTGAAAGAGATTACTGTCAGTGACAGTGTCAGTGAGTGATCCGATGACTGAGGTCAGTACTTTAGCATTAAGGTGCTATATTAGTAAGGCAAATTTGTTCACATTGAAATTCTCACCTCTGATATTCCATAAATTCAAATAAAATGTAGAACACAAAAAATAAATGCAATCAACTCATAGAGTTGACAACAGGCACCAATAGTTCCTGGAAGTATGATACCATATTCGTACAAGCTCGAACTGATAATAAAAAAATGCCGCTCAGGATCACAGATCCAATGTCGAGTTGTGACCTTGACCTTTGACCAGGCGAGTCCAAGGTCAATAGGGTTCTTCCTCGCACCAAGGCCAACACACCTATGAAGTTTCATGACTCTAGGTTGAACCACTATCAAGTTCTCATCCGGAAACCAATTGTTGCGATATACTATGTCCAAGGTCACTGTGACCTTGACCTTTGACCTGGTGAGTCCAACATCAATAGGGTTCTTCCTCGCACCAAGGCCAACACGCCTGTAAAGTTTCATGGCTCTAGGTTGAACCACTATCAAGTTATCATCCGGAAACCAATTGTTGCGATATACTATGTTCAAGGTCACTGTGACCTTGACCTTTGACCTGTGAGTCCAAGATCAATAGGGTTCTTCCTCGCACCAAGGCCAACACACCTATGAAGTTTCATGACTCTAGGTTGAACCACTATCAAGTTATCATCCGGAAACCAATTGTTGCGATATACTATGTTAAAGGTCACTGTGACCTTGACCTTTGACGTAGCGAGTCCAAAATCAATAGGGTTCTTCCCCTCACCAAGGCCAATCTACCTATGAAGTTTCATGAATGTGAGTTGAACCATTATCAAGTTATCATCCGGAAACCAATTGTTTAAGATTTACTATGTTCAAGGTCACTGTGACCTTGACCTTCGACGTAGCATGTCCAAAATCAATAGGGTTCTTCCTCCCACCAAGACCAACCTATGTATGAAGTTTAATGAATGTGAGTTGAACCACTATCAAGTTATCATCCGGAAACCAATTGTTTATGCCCGCCCGCCCACCCGCCCGCCCGCCATTCACCAAACTATAAGTCGAGTTTGACTTCGTCACAACTCGACTAATAATATTTTCTCATAACAACTCATGGCCAAATGTGCTTCAGATATCCAAGTGCAAAGCTGGACATTCAAAACACTTTTCGATCGGATGTAGCTACAGGACTGCTGCATTTGGGGAAAGGACAACACCGTCTGCATTTTTTATTGATTCCATAGCCAATGGATATGTGCATATTACGTGATACCACAAATTTTCTTTTAAAAACAATCATATAATTCTAAGAAATTCCAACAGGTATCATGATACATTGCAAGTAATATGGCAATGGTGCAGTGTCCATATAATAATATAGTGTAGTATTAAGGCGATCTTTCTCATTATTTAATTTCTGACGGCATTGTACATATAGATGCTTTTTCGGCCCTGATGACCTTGACCAAAATGTAAACAAAGAGACAACTAAAACAAAGCCCAGAGTTTTGGAATTAACACCCACACAGCTCTGTCACAGCATTTTGAAGAATAGCAATTTCCTAGCTTTGTTCTTGGATATCTGAAGCCCATTTCACCATGAATTGTTCTCCTAAAATACTATTCTATTATCAGTTCTGGTATGAATACTGTAGCAGACTTCCAGGAACCACTGATGCCTGCTCAGCTGTCAACTCTGTGAGTTGACTGAACGTATTTTCCGTGTTCTATACATCACATCCTTCATTTAGATGAACCAGGTATAGTATAATTTGAATATATTTAATTTGAATTTATTGAATATCTCAGACTGAGATGGGAATTTCAAAGTAAACAAATTCCCCTTACTTTTATAGCACCTTAAGGTGCTATATACATGTAAGGAAGAGAATTCTGTTTCTTTTGAAATTCCCACCTGATATTCCTTAAATTCAAATTAAATATACACAAATTATACATCAAAATGAAGGTAGAGATATAATCAACAATAGAGTTGACAGCAGGCACCACTGGTTCCCGAAATTCTGCTAGGCACTGTATTCATACCAGAACTGATAATACAATAATATTTTGAACACAAGAAAACTTGTGGCCAAATGTGCTTCGCATATCCAAGAACAAAGCTAGGGCATCGAAATTCTTCAAAACACAGCGACAGATCTGAATGGGGGTAAATTTCCAAACTGCTGGCTTTGTTTACTAGTACACTGTAAATTACTTTTGATTTCTGGTCAACATCATCTAATGGAAAAAAGTATATACAATGCTGTCTAAAATCAAATATTAATAATGAGAAAGATCGCCTTAATACAGCACACTATTCTGAACAGATACCATGAAATTTCTTAGAATTACGATTTTGTTTTTCAATGGAAATTTGTGGTATCGACTAACATGAGATTTGCGCATGTCTGTCAAACATGGAGTCCATCTTCAATAAATAATGTAGACAGTGTTTTCCTTTTCTCAAATGTAGTCCTATTGCTGCATCCTTAAGTGTTTTGAATGCCCAGCTTTGTTCTTGGATATAATAATAATAACTCTTTGGCCAGCCGCTGATTTGTCGCGGTCCTCATAAGAGAAGGCCATCATTCCCCCTGCACCCCACCCCCTCTTCCCCTCCTCCCAGCATTCAGATATAAACTGCTTAATAGTGTCCCTCACTTCCTCTTTTTCAATTTCTTCAATAAGCATTCCTACCCTCTCCCTCGTGTCCCCCTTCAGCCATCTATCCTTTGTTTCTTCACCCCACTTCTGCATTATTCTTCCAGTAAATTTTATTCTATGAGGTATATACTGTGGGCATTCCAAGAGAAAATGTTCCAGGGTCTCCACTACTCCAGAGTGGCACATTTGGCAACCCTTTTCCCCATCTCTCCCAATTTTTCCCCGAAGCTCCAGTGATCTTGATCTCAGTTTGAACAGCAGTGACCCTCCAAAGGTGCCATCTAGGTACTTCTCAAAAGCTGGCTTTTCTTTATATTATATGTGAAGCACATTTGATCACAAGTTGTTCTTGTGAAATATTATTGACATTGTATTATCAATATCAGTTCTGGTACGAATAAGGTAGCAGACTTCCAGGAACCAGTGGTGCCAGCTTTCAACTCTAGGAGTTTATTACATATGTGTTTCATGTTCTATACATTTCAACCTTCATTTTGATGTATAATTTGTGTATATTTAATTTGAATTTAAAGAATATCATATAGAGGTGGTAATTTCAAAACAAACAAAATTCTCTTACTTATAAGTTATATAGCAACTTAAGGGCCTGTATAAGTAATGAAATTTTGTTTATTTTGAAAATTCTCACCTCTGATATTCCTTCAGGTTAAATTAAATATACACAAAATGTACATCAAAATGAAGGTTGGGATGTATAGAACACGAAACACATGTGTATTCAGCTCATAGAGTCGACTGTAGGCACCACTGGTTCCTGGAAGTCTGCTGCCGTATTCGCACCAGAACTGATAATTTAATAATATTTCACGAAACAACATGTGGCCAAATGTGCTTTACATATCCAAGAATAAAGCTAGGGGATCAAAATTCATCAAAACACGGTATAGAGCTGCATGGGAGAAAATTCCAAAATTTTGTTTATGTATGAGTATACTTTCGATTTCAATGCCGTCTAAAATCCAACAATGAAAAAGATCGCCTTCATACAGTATACTGTTATTGGATAGAGATTACACAGTTACCATATTCAATGCAAGGTATCATGACACCTGTTGAAATTTCTTAGAATTACGATTTTGTTTTTCGATGGAAATTTGTGGTATCGAGTGATTTGTGCATGTCTGTCGAGTATGGAAACCATCTTCAATAAAAAATGCAGACAGTGTTGTCCTTTTCCAAAATGCAGTCCTGTCGCTGCACTCAAAAGTGTTTTGAATGCCTAGCTTTGTTATTGAATATCTGAAGCACATTCGGCCACGAGTTGTTCTTGCGAAATATTATTTTATTATCAGTTCTGGTGCGAATACGATAGCAGACTTCCAGGAACCAGTGGTGCCTGCTGTCAACTCTATGAGTTGATTGCATACGTGTTTCGTGTTCTATACATCCCAACCTTTATTTTGATGTATAATTTGTGTATATTTAATCTGAATTTAAGGAATATGACTATGTATGACTACTATGAGAGGTGAGAATTTCAAAATAAACAAAATTCCATTACTTATATAGGCCCTTAACTGTTGTGCATTGTCAAACAAATCCACTCGTCTGGCGAGCGACCGGCTGATGTGAAACCACCAGTTTCCTTCGTTCAGGACGACAGAATGAGTAGTTTTTCTTGGTCCTAAACACTTCCTAACCATCATTCATCAATCACCAATCTTCCACTTTGCATCGGTGTCAGTGGAATCAGACGATAAAACTTGTTGGATGCTGTTTGAAAAACAGACTCAATAAAGTTATCTAAAATAAATGCATAACTGGTGATAAACTCACCTGTTTATTAATGGCCTAAAGCTGAAACTAGATCCTGTCTTTAGACTTCAGTTGGACTATTCGACAAGTTGTTTTTTCTGACATTACTGGAATCTCGCCATATTTAATAACTAAGTGTTTCCATATTTGGTAGCAAAACAAGTTGTTTTAGTTTCGTAATAACTTTTATTTATATCTCTTTGGTGGAGAAAATGGGTTACTTTCTTCCAAAAAAATAATTTTGAGCCGTGTATAAATTTCTCTAAAGAGGTTGTTGTTGAATTAAACACTGATAAAGTTTGTTTCACAACCTCACAAAACAGGTGTTCCGCGTTTTGCGCTACGTTCTTTCCGTGCTGTAAATAAGAGGGTACACAGACAAAATGGGGAACGGGACAACTCGCCGTCGGGACAAGTCGCCGTGGAGTAGTAATTGATAAGTGACACGCGGCATAGGATTAAATTATGTTTTTTAATACTCATGACTTATTGGCAAGCCTCGCGAAAAAAAGTCACTTTTAACTCGTTGAGATATCAAACATATCAAAACACACTATGGTATTATCGTATATATAACATATAAAATAATAGTTACTAACATTACAAGATCCATACTCTCCACACACACACGGCAGATACCACAAGGACACGCAACTAAAGAGGTGCTACTTTTATCTTTACAGTTTACATATTCTAATGAAAACTAACTCTACTTTCTTCTTTTAAGCAGGTACACAGAAGATGTTTTTTTTTTACCAGCACCCCAATAACCGATACAGACAGTCTAACCGTTATGGAAACAGTCACCCCCACGGTTCCTGAACATCCTTCGCTCCATCCCTAAAAGTGGTCAACCACTTTAAGGGAGGCGAGCGTTGGTCTTGCGTCCCGCCTCTGCCCCTTTTTATAAGCGCAGTGCGCATCTTTTTGTCCCAACCCAATAGGATTACAATGCAGGCCTGCCCCCTACAAGATTAATCAGAGTGACAGACTATTCGTTGAAATCAATGACAATAATTAATTAATACATTTTCAAGCAAATTTACTCTTTTACAGATCGTACTTAGACAAAGGGGTACAGCATGCACCTGTCTGTTGGAAATTATTTTAAACCTGTGAATTCACAGGAAAATGGTCCGAAAAGACCATTTTCATGTGAATTCACAGATATAAAATAAATTTATAGAATTCTATATTATTTGAAAATTACTATAATTCACAAAAGTTATAATTTATACAAAAATATATAAAGATTGAAGTACAAATGTATCTTTGATATCCACTATGGGAGAACTACTTTATGCAGACAGCTGAACATTTCTTTAAAAAGGCTGCAGTAGACAATGAAGGTGGATCTGACATATAGGCATCCCACTATTTCTGTATCTTTTGGGCCATCTTCGTATATTTTGATCGGACGTCAGTTTCCAAATATGATACCTGCACACTCAACTCCACATTATCAGCTTCTGTCTGCAGGGCTGGTACCAGCATGTAAAAGCTCAATCTCGTCCCAAGGGTGTTGAGACGTCGGTGCCAAGCCGCAAAGAACAATAGAAAAAATTACTTTTAGTTAATTACTTAATTAATTACAGTTTACCATGACAATCACAATCACACACACACACACACACACACATGTGGGGCCAAGAGAGAGAGAGAGAGAGAGAGAGAGAGAGAGAGAGAGATTCACAGTTTACAGTTAGAAAATAAACTTGAAACTCACCTTCAATGTCATTATTAGTACGGACGGTATGACCAAAAATACTCCGTTCATGCAGACTGAACGTGGTGGAGTCAACCCATTGGCGTTGGACGTAATCGACAAAGTCCCTGAGTTTTGTCTCGGGCTGAGTTTTATTGTATAATGCCTCAAAAGTCTCCCGTATGTGAGCAGCTGGTAGGAATGACAAGGCTAATATTTGACGGACAAAGTCGTGCACGGGTCTTCCATCTCTGTATGTTGTCGAGCTCTAACTTCTCAGTTGCACTGAATACAATTAGTAGAAGACGTTTTGAAATGATGCTGAGTTCTGCCGCCTGACTATATTTATATAAAATCAGGTCGGCAAATGAAAGGGGACTCTGAAAACACTCTGTGATAACTGTGATCACGGATAATTGAGAAGCAATCACCCAACCAAAACAAAATCATTGAAGAAACAATACTGTCGTAGCCGACAATTAAGAATCTATCACTTTATATCAGTGATAAAAAACAACATTATAAACATTCTTTAACTGCTGTCTCTCTAGTGATTACTTCCTAAAATGTTGGACAGTAGCTACAGGAGTCATGATACCCAAACCCGACAAGGACCAGCAAATAACCGCCCAATCAGCCTACTCAGCTGTATTGGAAAAAAATTCGAACGGATTCTCACGACTAGACTCCGCAACTATCTCGAATCAGTCAGCTTTTTCAATAAGTGGCAAAGGGCCTACAGAAGCCAAAGAGAGGGAATCGAGCATGTTTATAGACTGGTAGATTATATGAAAACGGCGTTCAGTCAAAACGAAATAGGAGCCGTGCTGTTACTCGTCGTATAAAAAAGCGTTTGACTCTGTCTGGCACAATGGCATGAGATACAAACTAGCTAAAATGGGGCTACCTACCAAAATTCTAAGGATCATATCATCATTTTTATCTGATCGAAAAATCAAAATGAGGGTCAACCGCGAGGTGTCAGACGAGGTAAAACTCGAAGCGGGCACTCCACAGGGTTCGGTCCTCAGCCCGCTTCTATTTATAATATATGTGAATTACATTGACAAAGTAGGAAAGAACCATGTTGAACTATCTCAATTCTCAGACGGCAAAGGAATGCGGACGGCCAGTAAGTTCGAAACATAATACAAAACCGCCTGCAGGATACCATCCGCGACCTTCAAGACTGGTGCGCTATGTGGCGCATCAAGCTAAATGCCTCGAAAACACAAAGAACCACATTCTATAAAAAGTAAAGGAAAAAACCTGTCCCTAATATTGAGCTTAAACTTTACGACCATAAACTTGAAGCTAGTAATGAGGCAAAGTTTCTGGGATTCACCCTGGATAGCTGTCTCAATCTAAACAGTCACATAAACTCAGTCTTTGTCAAAGCCACTAAACGCATCAATTTCCTGAAAATGATTAGAGGTAAAAATTGGGGAGCCAATAAAGAAGTTCTCCTCAAGCCTTACAAATCATATGTTCGCCCAGTACCAGAGTATGGGGCCATAATAACAAGTGACCTGAATAAAACCAACATTGAAAAACTACAACGGGTCCAAAATCATGCCTTGCGCATGGCTCTGCGCAAGCCCACGTGGACATCGATAAAACAACTTCACGAGATAGCAAAAATAGACACTATAGCAATGTGCTTAAAAGATCTTCAAAGCAATACTCTAAATAGACTTCAAGACAGCGAATTAATAATAGAACTCAATGCGCATCGCGTCCTCAATAGGAAATCTAAATAATCCGGTGCGTGACTATCGAAAGGGTTAAAGATTACATCATTGCGATGGGGTGAGCCAGGCATTCTGTGACATAAATTTAGAACTGGCTGCGGGTGACACGATACGCACGAAAGCTTGCCTCTGTTACCAGTAGGAGTTGCAAACAGCAAGGAAAATCTGCACCTGCTGCCAGGTCTCCCCTCCCCGAGATTGAGATTTCAATCTCGGGGAAAAAATGCTGGCTTCCCCATCCACATGTCACTGGTCGTCACGGATGGAACAGTTGTAAATTAAAAACGGAATTGCTCTAACTTCCAACTCTCTATCTATGTTTTCTACCTCCTCTATCTCATCAGACACACGACCAAACTGCATGACAAACTATGAGAGATTGAAACAATCCTCATGCAAAGATGTGCAGAAAACCTAACAAGACCAAGGCAAGGATTGAAACAAGGGCTTTTTGGGGTGGGGGTGGGGGTGGGGGGTGGGGGGGGGGGGGGTGGGGGAAGGTCCTTTGGAATTCCCGAAGGGTAACCCGATACCTCATAATCACATACGGCATCCTATCTCCCAGCAGGCTTGATGGATGACTCCCGATTTTTCAAACTAAACTGTTGGAGCTTTCTCCATTCCTTTTTGTAACTGCTATGGTTATATACCGGGGCCGCTACCAAACCGGCGTTGCTGTTTGGTTTTCTTTTTTCTTCTTCCCTTAAATTTGCCATCGCACAACATTATATTCTGGCTCGCCACCATGGTGGAACTCAAACCTCTACCATCGCCAAGCTGGAACCGAATAGAGCCCAGTCTCTAATAGTCTTAATGACGTTGAGGGATTGATTTTTTGACAATCTATCACTCCAACGCAAACTGCCAGGAATTCTAACCGCGTGCATACCCCCCCCCCCACCCACCCCCTCCCCTCAGACCCATTTTAGGCAATAGGAAAGCTAGGCCTGTATGATCCAAGTGATATAAAATAAGGCCAACCGGGTCGCAAGGGATTTGTAAATCCCACATCGTCCCTGCTCGCCTTCGGCGCGCTAAAACCTTTCATTCATTCATTCATTCATTCATTCATTCATTCATTCATTCATTCATTCATCAACATTCTAAAACACATTGTGATTACAACCAATAACTCGCGTAGGCCTAACTTTTCAATAATCTGTCTTCTGTAACAACCGACAATCGAGAACACATCAAGTTACTCAAAACAATACCAATTTTAAGACACTTTTTGTGAAAAAAAACAATGTGAAAGCTGACGATTTTATTTTCAATAATCTCATTCTTCTGAAAATGTTGTAATGAACACTGAGTTTAGTTCAACGTTGGTACTTTCATAAAACATGGATTTAATTGGATTTAATTCTGTTTTTTTTTTTTTTTTTTAATTCACGGATGTTGGATTTATTTGTAAAAATACTCTACAGGTAAGTAAATGATAAAATTAACAGTATTTCAATAGAATAAATTAAGAATAAATTACATTTTTTGAAAAACAAAAAACGGGACAACTCGCCGTAAAAATCGTGACAACTCGCCGTCAAACGGCGAGTTGTCCCGAAGGCGACTTGTCCCGTACCCGACGAAATGTAATAATAATAATAACACTTTGGCCAGCCGCTGATTTGTCGCGGTTCTCGGACGAGAAGGCCATGGTTACCCCTGTACTCCCAACTGCCTCCCTATTCCCACGCTTCTCCTCTCCTCCCAACACTCGGAGACGAACTGCTTGATGATATCCCTTGTCCCATTCTTCCCAATCTCTCCGATTAGCATATTAACCCTCTCCTTTGAGTCTCCCCCTAACCACATGTCCTTCATTCTCCCATCCCACTTCCCCATTATACTCCCAGTGAATCTCATTCTTTTAGACTGATACTTTGGGCATTCTAGAAGAAAGTGTTCCAGGGTCTCCACCATGTCCAAGTTAAACATCTGGCACTCCCTTTCACCGTCTTTCCCAATTTTTCCCTTCAGCTCCAGGGATCGCGACCTCAGCTTGAACAACAGTGACCCCCCAAAGGTGCCATCAAGGTACTCTTCAAAACCTGGCTTCTCTTTATCACGCAGGCCACCCAAAGACCTCTTTGATTTGACCCTCGCTCGCCAATTACGGTTACAATCCTCCATGGCCCTTTCTCTGACGATTTTTTTACCCTGGTTTGCCCCAACGTCCAGGTCCGAGATCTCCAATGAGTAGTTCTCTACTAGCTCCCTCACTTGGACCATCCACCCCGTTTTGATATTTGAGTTGAAAATTCTCAGGAACATTACTTTACACCATCGGCTGTCGGGGAGATTTACCAAATAATTAAGATAACCGAGCTTCAACAGGTCTATCCTGTCCTTGATCCTCATGCACCCAAGCTCACCCCTGATTGCTTCTAGCGCTGCGGCATTACTCGACCCCGTTATCCATCGGCCTGCATCGTTCTGCAGGATTTCCAAGCTCTTTACGGCCGTCTGTTTAGGGGTACCACTTCCGTACCGTATGTTATACTTGGCAGCTCCACCATTTCCCAAATGGGTTTCCCCACGAAAACCTTATTGAAACTGTTTCTCCCTACAAGTTTCATTTGGTTAAGGATTCGCTTCCCCTTCAGAATCAATTTATTTGTGTGATTCCGGTAGATGCCTCTTCCTGTAATGTTTATATTTACCCCCAAATACTCGTAATCACCTGTCTCTCCCACACTGAGAAGTTTGCTGCTCCCTTCCGGAATGCAGAACTCACCCACTCTCCACCTTCGATTGGGGTCCACTTTGCGGCCCACAGGTATAACTTTGCTCTTGCTTTCATTAAGTTCGAGTCTCCATTTGCTCCCATATCTCCCAACAATTCCCAGCATTTTCGTTAGCCCCTCTTCGCTTTCTGACACTAGAACCATATCTTCTGCAAAAAATAGCCCTGGGATCTTCAAGTCCCCAACTGCTACCCCCTCTTCGCTACGCAGGAGTTCATCTCCTAAACCTTTGATGTACAATGCAAACAGGATCGGCGAAAGGAAACACCCCTGTTTAGGCCTATCTCCATAGGCACACGTTTCGTTGTAATGTTTCCCAGGCTAAGTTCACTCTGTACATCTTTATATAATGCTTTCATAATTCCAACAAACTCGCCTCCTTAGCCCATAGCCTCCAACTTGCGCTTCATACCTTCCATCCATACTCTATCGTATGCCTTTTTGATATCCAAAAAAGCCATAAACATCTTTTTCATTTTTGCTTTCGCGGATTCTATCATTTGGGATAGTGTGAAAAGATGGTCAGTAACTCTCCTTCCCTTCCTGAAGCCATTCTGGATTTCTCCCCAAAAAACCTTCTCCTCAATAACCTCCTCTAGTCTCCCATACAGGACTTTACAGAAAACCTTTCCAATGTTGCTACTGACAGAGATCCCTCGATAGTTATCCAAAACGTCCTTGTCCCCCTTTTTGTGAATAAATGTCACCTTACTTTCTCTCCACTCCTTTGGAACATCTTGAGTTTCTATGGCTAGATTGAATAGGGAAGTTAGGCTTTCCACGAGTTCCTCTCCCCCTTTTTTGATAAACTCGTTAGGAATTTCATCCACTCCTCCCGCTTTTCCATCCCTTAATTTTGATATCACCTTTCGCACCTCTTCCGTTTTAATTTCGCTGCACACGAAGCTCGATAGGTTTTCCTCGACCTGATTCGGACACCCTGGTGGGCTCCCCATGCCCCATCGCTTATCGTTTACCTTTTCCAGTGCTTAACTAGTTCTGATGCGACTTGATCTTGCTCGTCTGTAACTCTGCCATCTACTTTAATACTCTGTGGGTTACTTCCTTTGTTACGTTTATTCACCCATTTCCAAAATACGTTCGAACTCGACCCCCCCCCCCCCCCCCCCCCTGTCGTTCTTATCGTCCTAATAAGACTGCTATTTCGTACTCTCCGATTATCGTCTTTAATCTTATTTACTTTATTTCGTGCTTGGTGGTATTCTTCCTTAGCAACTGTGGCCTCATTGCTTTCCGCCCCCTTAAGTTTTCTACTTCTCCTGTATGCAGCACATTTAGCTTTTCTTCCCTTTATGACCCTTTTCAGTTCTTCGTTCACTCTGTACCCAAGTTCCCGTGTTGGCACCCTGACCTTTCCTACACTTTCCTCTCCTGCCCCCACCAGGCTCGCAACTATGACATCGGCCATCTTCTGGACACTGCCCCTCTTGGGTACGGTTGCAAGCTTTGGTTTCAGTTTTTCACTGAACTTCGCCCAGTCAGCATCTTTTTTGAGTTCCCAGATCTCCTTAGAGCTTCCTTTGCTTTTTACTAGAGTTTTGGCCCTGATCGTCACTGTAATCAAGTTGTGATCACTATCCACCTCCATTTTACCCTCATCATCCACTTCTACCCCTATCACCTCCCTCCATAAATCAGTGTCTGTGAGGATGTAGTCGATTATTGATTTTCTCTCGTTCCTCTCCCAGGTCCATTTCCCCTTACACCTCGCATCCCTGTTCAGAATCTTCAGACCGAGCTCGTTTGTGAAGTTCAACAGCTTCCTTCCATTCCTGTTGACTTTATTGTCCCCACCCTCTATGCCTTCTTCATCATTACCTATGTGGCCATTAAAGTCACCCATCAGAATTATACCAAGCCCCTTGTTTTGTAATTCGGTGATATTGGACCTTAGTGTTGAGTATATCGAATCATTCCATTCGGGTTTGCTTCCCTTCACCGCACAATACACAACCCCAAGGGCAATACTTTTGTTCTTCAGGCTGATCCTTGCCCATCCAATTTCTTTCGATACCTCAGCCGGGGTGCTGATGTTTTCCAGGTCTGTGATCAGCGATGGTTTTAAATCCTCTTTAATGTACATGCCTACCCCTCCCCCTTTTTTCTGGCCTTCCGTTCGCCCTACACCTATCCATACGTACCCCCTTACTTGGTCTACCCGTTCCTCGTGTCTTACCTTACTTACTGTCCGCTTGCAATTTCGTCGAAAACGGCCATTGGAAAGCACGAAACGTTACCAACAATTTCGACTCAAACGTCCGATAGATTTTAAAATAAAGACTGCAGTAAGTTACATTTGTTTCATTCATGTTATATTTATTTTGCAAAAAGGTAAATAAATGAATGAGAAGTGTTCTATTCACAGCCCATGCCTATATGGGAAACACCCAAACCGTCCTCTGGCCGAACCGTCCTTTGCAATTTTACCCAAACCGGCCGCTACTTTTTGAACCAAACCGACCGCTGATGGACCCAAACCGCCCCCTATAAAAATTATTTATTTCCCTCTTTTTTTTAATAT
Organism: Pictodentalium vernedei; assembly: GCA_031216915.1. Taxonomy (NCBI): domain Eukaryota; kingdom Metazoa; phylum Mollusca; class Scaphopoda; order Dentaliida; family Dentaliidae; genus Pictodentalium; species Pictodentalium vernedei. The sequence continues at coordinate 391,507,511 of CM062289.1, forward strand.
TTTAAACTGATTTTTTTTATTATTTTGAGTAAATAATTGTTTTCGAAAGTTTGAGAGTTTTTCAAGATCATTTTTCATGTTTGTTTTCGATAATTACTTATCACTGAGTAAACATTATTTGAGTACATTTAATTAGTTGTGATTAATTGTAAAATGTTTGTTTCATTATCTCTTTGTACTTGTTTGTATTGTGTATATCGTGTCAACGCATCCGCTAGTCGCAGGAATTTACAACTCTTCCTGCTTGTAGAACTTTTGCATAAAGAGGCCACATTCCATCGGTGACAGACTTTCTGAACTGAGGCCAGCTCAGTCGCCATGTAAGCTCCAAGACAAAGAAGTTTAATAAAGCCCTAGAAGAAATATGGAGCACGTATGAATCTAGGGAAAAGACTCCAAGACAAACTTTATCTGCTGCGGCCATTTTAATTAGCAAGTGTTAAAACATAAAAACGTCAAAACATCATTTTTCAATATTAAACGTTAATTATTCATATCTTACCTAGCGACAATTTATAAATATCATTTTATTACCAAATGCTGAAGACATGTTTCAACATCTGGTAATAAAATAATATTTATAAATATCGCTCCGACAAGAATTTCTTTAAAATTATTCATATCAAAGATCAAATATAAACATCGCCCCGCCAAGAATTTATTTATTTATTTAAAATTATTCCTATCTGACCTAGCGATAGTTCATAAATATCATTTTGTTACCAAATGTTCAACATCTGGTAGTAAAATAATATTTATAAACGTCGCCCCGACAATTATTTAAAATTAAACGGTAAATTATTCATGTATTATATGTTACTATATTTTTTCAGAACATTTTTGTTGACAAGATATAATATATTTATGAAGGAAGTGTTAAAAATAAAAGCAAATATTGTGAAAATATTGTTCCTTGTTTCCCACATAGATATAGACCTACTGGTCACAATTTATAGAGGATGGTATGGACCAAATTGCAAAGAGGACGGTTCGGGCACTGTAGAGTACGGTTCGGGTGCAGTGGAGGACGGTTCGGGTGCTGTGGAGGTCGGTTCGGGCTAAATATAGCGGCAGGTTTGGGTCAAATTGCAGAGGACGGTTCGACCAGAGGACGGTTTGGGTGTAATTCTCCTATATATTAATCTTATTGCTGTGTTTAATGCCACCTGGTATACTGCAGATGGTAAAAAGGGTTGAAGGATACATAGGTTACCTATTTTCTAAAACAAAAATAAAAATGCGGTATCTTCTTCTGCTTTTGCCATGTAATTGCCCCCTTCATCATGTTGAAGATTATGCAGTGTATGATAGTACGCCAGTACGGCATGCCTTAGGAACTTTCTTTTAGTGAGGTAGCTCTGTTTGTTTTGGTTGACTGATTATGCATCAGATAAAATTGTAAGATCTACAAAATTAAAAAAATTATGTACATTGGAGACTGACCGGCCGGTGCTATCGCGACGCAATCCTGGCCCTAAAGGCTTCGGGTGTGTCCAATTCTACAAGGTCTGGCGGTAATAAGTTCCGTTTCCGTGTAGTCCTTGGGAAGAATAACATTTTCCTTGTGTCAATGCAGGATGATGGTATCTGGAATGTCCTGCTATATGATTTCCTCGAGCGTCGGATGGGTGGGGTAAGCCGTGTTTCTTTGTTGATGGCGACCAGTCCTCTGTCGATTTTATATAGCATCATGAGCCTGGCATCTCTCCTCCTGTCTTTTAGGGATCTCAATTTCAATTTCTCAATCATGCTGTAAAAGTTACGCTCGACCGGTTTATGTGGTTGTTTGATACATACCGAGCTGCTCTTCTCTGGACTGCCTCGACTCTCTTTACATCCGTTGTAGTGTGAGAGTCCCAAACTGAACAGGCATATTCTACCAGTGGTCGTACGAGGGTAAAATATGCTTGTTCTTTTATTCTGAGTGATGGTATTTTCAGGTTCCTGCGCAGGAAGCCAAGAGTCTTGTTTGTTTAGTTGGTGATGTTGCTTATGTGTTGGTCTCATTGTAGTTTATTTGTGAGGGTTAGTCCGAGGTATTTAGGAGATGTTACTGCTTCAAGAGTGTGCCCATGGAGTTGATATTTGGGCTCAATATTTTTCTTTTTGTTTGTGACCAGTGGAACAGTGCATTTGGCTGGGTGGAATTTCATGCGCCATTCCTGCCCCCATTTACCTAGCTTGTCAAGGGCACTTAGTAACGTTTCAGCATCTTTGTTATTAGAGATTGCCAGGTAGGCTATTGTGTCGCCAGATTGACCTCAACAGTCAGACTCTTCGCAGGCGAAGATGAAGAGTCCAGGACCTATTATGGACCCCGGAGGCACTCCGTGGTCGACGCTGATTGCGTTAGATGCAACTCCATCAACGACTGCAGTCTGTTTCCTGTCATCCAACCAGTTCTGTATCCACCTTACTGCATTTAGCACAGTACCATTGTACTTCAGTTTGTGTATGAGTAAACTATGGTTAACCTCATGAAAGGCCTTGGCAAAGTCCATTATTAGGACGTCTGTCTGATGTCCATCTTGTAGGTTTTTTGAGATGTCGTCTACAAATTCAATAAGTTGGGTTTCACAGGATCGCTTTTTTTCTGAATCCGTCTTATAGTGGGTACAGGATGTTGTTTATTTCTCTGTGATTCGTGATATTACTAGCTAAGATATGCTCCATGATCTTACAGCATACTGATGTTAGGGATATTGGTCTATAGTTTTCAGCTAGTGATTTAGGACCTTTTTTTACAGACAGGCGAAATGTTCGCAGTGCGCCGGTCGTCTGCGACAATCCCTGTGTCGAATGATTTCTGGAATATGAGTTGTAGCAGTGGTGCAATTTCTGCGGCTAGTTCTTTTAGGACTGTAGGTGATATGTTGCCCGGTCCAGCAGCTTTGTACGAGTTTAGCTGTTTAAGTAGTTTTAGAATTTCGTTGCTTGTAATTTCAAATGATTTCATCTCTGGCTTCTTTGTCGCATTGAAGTCCACACGGTTTGATGCTCTGAATTCCTAGGTGGAGAAAGGAGATTTTTCTGAGATGGCAGATTTGAACTGTCGATTTAAAATATTGGATTTAGAGACAGCATCGCTGTACAGTTTTCCATCCATTCCCTGTCTTGTTTTTTTTTTTAAATTTTACCCACAATCGAAAAAATCGTGGCAATTATGCACTTTTGTGCACTTATCTTTTGGGGTGGTCTTTTTTTTTGGTTTATAAAATCATCGTCGGTTCTTGGAATCTTTCTTTCAACGTGTAAAACCATGGTAATTATACATTTTTTTACTTTTTAGGTACTCGTTTTTTTTTTTGGGGGGGGGGGGGGGTGAACTTTAGGTTGGTTTTACAAAGGAACACAGAAACACAAGAGAGTGTCTTGGCGCTTTAGACATTTAAATTGTTTCAGTAAAAACATGGTATATGATTACAACAATCATCTCTGATCCCCGAGTCTGACTCTAAATGTTACAAAAACAAAGCCACAAGAATACTTATACTTTTTTTCGATTTTCGCTTTTAAAATATAATAATAATAATAATACAGTTTAGAGCCATAAATCCGTCGTCATCTTCAGTTACAGTTACAGTGAAGATCAGACACATTTAGAAAAAAGTAATTTTAATCATATTTCTAAATTTTTAAAAGAGTCTTTATCACATACATACTCGTCTGCATCCTAATCAGTAAACTATATTCTCAACTGAATAACTAGAAAATGTCTCAGTTTATGAAACCACCTGACAAGAAAAAAAGAAGAAAGGAAAGAATAAGGGAAAGAAAGGAAGGAAGGAAAGCAGCGAGGTGAGAATCTTCCACAGGGAGCAAAGTTGGTTAAGGTAGTAGTAGTGAGAACAAAGCCCCAGGTTCGGGGGGGGGGGGGGGGGGGGGGGGGGGGGGGGAGTGTTCACACTAAAAAAGGTTTATTCAAACACTGATCCTAGTGACTTTTCTAATGCTCGGTGTTTTCATCTTCTAGAGAAAATGAGGGTGGAAATTGCCGACTTCAGAGAAATGATAATAGAGATGCACCCATTAAGGAGAAAGATGCATTAATTACCGATATGATAAGAACACCCCACACCCCACCAACTCCTGGATCACCCTCCATGGAGATTCAGGTGATGGCGGAAATCCACACAATAGCTAAAATAGCCAACACTGAGAGTCCTTCAGAGGTCCTAGATGCACCCACGGACAGCGAGACAGCCAAGGCATCAGGCAAGGGATATAAGCCCAAGACTTATGCCGAGGCTGCAAGTAAGAGTGAAGATCCTGCTGATCCTCTCAACACTAAGAGCTTTGCCCTTATAAATTTCTAAGTCAGGTCACAAAAATCAGGAAGAGATAACTTGCAATAGGCCAAACAGCCACAGGGTCGGGGAACCTCCTCTGCTCTGGACCGCAGCAAGGGGAGCCCAACCACGGGAAGACCCCCCAAAAGAGAAAGCAGAAAGGGTATGACCCTGAAGCTGAGTTGCAGGAGGCGACGGATGCTGAAGGCTTCTTTACTATGACTCCTAGGCAGGTCAAAAAATGCAGAAGTCCTCAGCACCCTCCACCCTCCTCCATTACTTCAATAACAAACCGTGAAGTCACAGAAAATAAGGAACGCCATGGACCTCAATTAACAACAACACCAGCTCCCAAACGGGTATGAATTTTGCTGCCGCTGTCAAAAACCAGTCAATGCCCCTAAGGTAAGTCAAAACTGCCAAAGGAAGCAACCAGTTCCCACCCAGGTCAATATCTCATCCTTTATCGTGGTTGTGACCAGGGTTCACCCTGACACGGCCAAGCAAGCCATTAATCAAATTATCCAAGAGTGCAGCTGGGACAGGTTCACATCCAGGGCCACAGGCAAAGGCACATAGAAACTGAAAGTGACTTGTCCGAGACGCGAAGTAAAACTTAAACTTATAGCGCAGAGTGTCATGATCAACGGCAGAAAGCACGAAACTGAGGAGTACAGGTCCACCTCTCCTCCAGTCCAGTGCCATAAATGCCAGAAGTTCGGGCACATCTCTACCAAATACAAAAGGAAACCGACCTGCATGAAATGTGGATGAAATCACATCACTAAATCATGCAGATCGGCGTCCTCCATTTGTCCAACTGTAGGCGGGGGGGGGGGGGGGGGGGGAGGGGGGGGGGGCACCCCAGCAACTATACGGGATGTCCTCACTTCAAAAAAGTCAAAACGAACATCGAACTGAATCACCTCAACGTAAAAAATCCGGACAACGCCTCCTCCCCCACACAGCCAGCTCCCTCGTCATTGTCCTAAATAAACACCTTACCGCCAACCTGAATGACATATGCAAAGATGTCAATAGGTCGGCGTCTAGACTTTTCAAAGCCCAAATATCCGATACCTTGATAAAAGCCGCCATCAACTAATATATATAAAAATGGGAGCACGGTTTCTCAGAGGTAGATTGTTGGACTTCTATGCAAGAGGTCCCGAGTTCGATCCCTGTCCGGACAGACCCGCGTTATGTCCTTGGGCAAGGTACTGCATCCCTGTTGCCTATATGGGGGCTCGATGACGCCGTGTACTAAGGCACGTCGATGGTGCACATGTCTTCAACCGTTGTAACCCTGCTTGAGCGGAGCTTGAACAGAGTTAGAATGTTGAGGAGCTGACAGCTGCTCGTCGATGCTCGGTGGTTCTCTTCGGGTACTCCGGCTTCCTCCACCCGTAAAATTGTCACAGTCATGATTAGCCATTGTGCATAAGTATGTGACCTTAAACACCAATAAATATAATAAATCAACTAATATACGCCAACTTGAAACAACTTATAACACCCCCCCCCCCCCCCCCCCCCACTAACTGGCACTTATCATGGATAAGCTCCAATTAGAAGTGTAGAACGCCAAGAGGATGGCCCTGCTGCCGATAACAACAAGGAGAAGGCCGTCACTTTTGCTGACCTCCTCATGAGAACCCACCGCCCACATGAAGGTCTTGGGTACGACGACGGAGTCAAAGACGCGGTAGATAGCTTCATCGGTAAACACCCGCGGTCTACGGTGACCCTAAATTCAGCACCGACCCGAACATGGTGACGGCGATGACCTCGTTGCCCCCATCACAAACGACAAAATCATCAATATCATACCAAAAATTCAAGAACTCTTCCTCACCGGGAAAGACGGTATCAGCTATAAAAAAAAATAGCTATAAAATCCTAAAACAAAGTCCAAACTCGCTTATAAACAGGCTTACAAACCTCTACAATACATATCTCACCCATGGTTACTCTCCAAAATGCTGTAAATCGACCATTGGTCTCATGATACCCAAACCAGAAAAAGACACCTCCAATCCAGCCAACTACCGCCCGACCAGCCTTCTCAGTTGCATTGGCAAGGTCTTTGAAAGAATCACTACCAATCGGCTGAGGGAGCACATTGAAGACACTGACTTTAACGACCGGCAACGGGCCTACAGGAAACACAAGGAAGGCATGGAACACGTCCAACGTCTTGTGGAACAAATTAAAACTGTCATCAATAATCGACAAGTAGGTGCAGCTATCCTACTTGATGCTGAAAAGGCGTTCGATTCCGTCTGACACGACGGAATACGCTATAAACTATCTCAACTAAAACTACCAATAAAACTGTGAAGATTACCCGGGTCCGTGACGTTAGCTCAGTGTTCAGCGTTCAACATTCGTTCAACATTCGTGTGAAGTTAGCTCAGTGTTCAGCGTTAAACATTCGTTCAACATTCGTATGAAGTTAGCTCAGTGTTCATGTTGAACGCTGAACACTGAGCTAACTTCACGGACCCAGATTACCCTCCTCTTTTCTTAACAACCGAGACATAAAATCACAGTCAACAACCAAATGTCCGACAGTGTCCCCCCCCCCCCCTCAAAGCAGGCACCCCTCAGGGATCCGTTTTCAGCCCCTCCTCTATATCATTGATGTTAAGGACCTTACAATCACCGACAAGCGCGTACAAATATCACAATTCGGGGACGATAAAGGGCTATGGGATTCCAACAACACATCCAACCAAGTCCAGAAATCTCTTCAACGCGCACTGGAGGACCTCAAGTGCTGGTGTACGAAGTGGGGAATTAAACTAAACATAAACAAACCCCAAAGAATAACCTTCACACATTAGAGGAAAAACCGCGACTTTGACCTCAAACTATCGGATAAAGACCTCCCAGAAAGCTCCGAGGCAAAATTCCCAGTATAACTCTTGACCAAAATATGACCTTCAATAAACACACCAATAATATCGCCACAAAAGCAACACAACGCATTAATCTACTAAAAATGCTTCGTGGCACCACCTGAGGAGCCAATGAGGCAGCCCTACTCAAACTATACAAAGCAATCGTGCGTCCCGTACATCAGTATGGGGCCCTCGTCCTCAGTGAAATAAACAAATCCAACATGGGCAAACTCCAAAGAGTCCAGAACCACGCGCTTAGGGTTGCCCTCCGTGCCCCCTGGGATACCCCAATTAAACTACTTTCTGAGTGGACCTATATTCCCATTATAAAAGACCGCCTAACTACTCTAGTTACCAAAAACCGCGACCGCCTCAAAGACTGCAAACTAATATGAGAATAAAGAGACATTTGTGCCAGCCAACAAAAAACAAAAATGCAATAAAATAATCAACTCGATCGAATACAACTACCCTAGGACCGGCCTGGACGGGAGCGGTCCGGGAGAACCTGAACCTAAGTGAGCTCAGGCCCGGTAGACAGCGATACGATTAAAGATAGTCGTCTCCACTCATAGGTACATTTTTAGGTAACATAAACGAGATGATCGACAGCTGTGCATCTGTTACAATCCAAATCTCCGATTTCAGACTTTACATATATGTACACATTGTTTAGTTCAGTAAGTTATCAATAGACTGCTTGAAATGAAAGTTTGGGGTGGTCTACAAATCAAGCACTGAACAGGTGTGAGGAGCCATGACAATCATCAGATAGATATCCTCTGGTAAGTATCCTCCAAAAGGTATCCTCCAGTAGTACATCTCCAGGTCAGGGGTGTCCTCAGATAGACATATACTGAGATGAGGATAAGAATCATGTGCTGCATTGCATGTGTACGCATCGTGTACTGGACAAATCTGGGAAGGTATAACATAGACAAAACTATTCGAGGAATGGGGAATAGGGACAAGAATAACCAGAAACATAAGATTCTGGAAACATCTGAGACAAATAAAACACGTTTCGGTAATTTCTGGTTGTTTTTAGTCATCGTCGAATCGCTTCTGGAAGAAACAGTATGTTGATCGTACCGAGATGTGCCTGTGTGATAATGTGTTTGGATGATTTTTGGTTGTTTTCAGTGACTGTCGGGTTGTTTGTAGCCATTCTAGGAAGTAACCGATGCTTTGGGGAAAATTCGAACCAGCAAAAGTTCTCCAATTCAATCGAAAACTCTTATAAACCCAAGATGGGGGCTTCCTCGGGTCCGTTTCAATCATTTGGAATCGTTTTGGATGATTTTGGGTAGATGTCGAGACCATTCGGGTAGTTCTAGAAAGTAAAATCCGAACCAGTAAAAAGTACTCTTAGCAATACATGCTACTCTAATAAGTGTCATATAAGCAATACACGCTACTCTAATAAAGAGGATTCTGGAGTTCTTAGGAAATTGTCCAGTTGTTTGCGGTAATTAGATATACTTCCATTCAATCGAACACACCTCGGATACGAACACGTCCTATAGAGACTTTTGGGTAACATAGCAACCATATGCCCCTATAGAAACCAAGATGGCAGCCTCCAGTATACAAAATGAACGATGGAAACACGTGTCACCCTAACAACACGCGCCGCGCATGCGCACTGACACCATGCATTAGTATGTAATGACTTCACATGCGAGCTACCATGACAACCTCATACGATGTAACTTTCGAGGATTTGCCAGAGGCTTGGCCAGAGGCCTTGCAAAAGTGGGCTAGCTATTCTGGCGATGCATGAAGTCCGAAATTGGCTTAAGGGGTCAAAGGAAAGAGGTGTTTGGGTAGCCTACACGTTAAAGAAAAAACAGGTTTCGAGGAATACTTTGATGGCACCTTGAGAGGGTGTGTGGGGTGGGGAGGGGGGGGGGGGGTTGCACTGCTGTCCAAAATGAGGTCGGGGTCACTGGAAGCATTGGAGGGTGGGATGGGGGCGGATTGGGGGGGGGGGGTGAAAAGGAATGCCAACTGTATAATTTGGGAGTAATGGGACTCTGGAAGACTTTTTCTTAGAATGTCCAAAATATGATACTATCAGTCTGACAGAATAAAATTCACTGGGAGTCTAATGGGGGAAGTGGGATGGGAGAATGAAGGATATATGGTTATTCCTCATCCAGAAATTTGAAAGAATGAAGAACAGGATATCATCAAACTGTTCGTTTCCTGGTATTGGGAGGGAAGAAGAGGTGTAGGGAGGGGCTACTTTTGGGAGCACAGTTGTATCCAAAGCCTTCTCACTCGAGAAGCGCGACAAAATCAGCCGCTTGTCAAAGTAACTAGATACAAAAACATCAGAGAAGATACCAAATAATCAAACACACAGGCGTCAGCCAATCACAGAGTATAAATGTGGTACGGGATCTTGTCTCCTCATCCATGCATCCAACATTAAGGGTGGTCTTTCACATTATAGGTAGCGACTGACAGTCCCCATGACCACCACCTTTTCTTACATTTTCCACCGGCCTGTAGCCGTGTTGGAAATCAAGCAGGGCTAATTCTGAACCAGAGAAATTCAGGTCGGTGCAAACCCGTTGTTTGGTAAGTCTCTCAACCACTCAAGAACCAAGAGCCGCCGATAACGAACCCGAGACTGACTATACTTGCCGTTGAAGACCTCTCAACTACCACAGATCCCACTACGTGGTAGACTATATTAGCTTTAAGAACATACACATACCTATGACGTATCTAATGTATTGAAACCACTTACAAAGGCAGCTATATTTGGCTGATAAAATCAACACAACAGGACCAAACCTTAGCTTTAAGAACATACACATACCTATGACGTATCTTATGTATTGAAACCACTTACAAAGGCAGCTATATTTGGCTGATAAAATCAACACAACAGGACCAAACCTTGCTCGCGCCGTTTCCATATTTCGGTCAAATTCTTCTCGTCAAATTTAATTATACAGTCCTGGGGTTGTTGAAAAGGGCTAATTTGTCATAATACCGCCCCTGCGCGCCTTCGGCACGTGCAAACCCAAACCCAAGCAGTGCCCCCCCCCCCCTTCCCACTACGCTCGATAGCTTTCTACTTTCTACAACACTGCTTGGAGTTTGGTGCAAACCACTGTCTCGCGGACTCATGCCACGTGGAATCCTTAGGCAATACTGTTGATTGGAAACTCAACTTGGCCAAGCACATAACTCCCACAGTCAGCAAAGCCATGGAACGACTTATTATACTTACACTTTATTTGCTGCACATGCATATATTTATATACAAATACATTGAATGCATCGTAATATCACATAGATAGAACATTATAAACCAATATAACTTCCAGTGTAACGACTAAACCAACTCACAATGATCCTTAGCAAAAACTGGAAAAGCAGCTCAAGTTTAGTTATCAAACTTTACACAACGTTTGTGTTATAGCCCCCATATTATATCAAGATTGATATGTTCTTAGTTGATAATTCTACACAATTGATATTTTTCTGAAAGCAGATTCTAGCTGGTGTGACTCATTTGCTCTAAGTGACCTTTGTGTATATCAACACGTAAACATGTTTACATCTAAGGTTGCACAGAAACTATTTTTAGATTACTATATAGCTGTTAATTATTTAATGGTTAAAGTAGGTCAAGGATCTTGTTTACATCAAGATAGACGGAATCACATGGAAACTGATAGAAAACAGAACTTTGGAGAAACTTCATCTTCTCGGGCATTGTATCTGAGTACTATATAAAGGATTTTAAAAAGAATTCAGGAACTCATTTTCAGAAAGACTCATTTCAGTTAAAATAGAGCAGTTGTTTTCCATTGGCGATTATTATTGCTTGCTCCAGAATAGTGCATTTATTATAGAAGCAGTGCTTCTTTGTGAATTTGGAAAGGTGATTCAAAAAGAGAATTTCGAAGAGAATTTATTCATCTTGTAAAAGAGAATTTATACTTTCTGTGAAACAGAATATATTTCGTGAAAAGATAGGATTCTACTGGATTATTTGGAAATTACCTGTGGCGTCAATACTTATTGAATTTTTACTCCATTTGACTTTTGCTGAGCATTTTATTATATTTTATTGGAGACTGCTGAAATTTCTAAGTGAACATTTTATTACAAATCTACGGGATACTGTTTCTGAAGATACATTCTTGGATTTAATACTACCAGCTGGAAAATTTCTTCACAAGATTCTTCACCACTGGATTACTGGATTCTGTCAAACTGTATTTTGGACTAATTCACTAATTGATAAGTACCACTGTTTTTATTTTCTGTAAACCAATTAGTGTTAAAGATCTTTGTATCATTTTTATATATATATATATTTTTAATTAAATTTCAGAATAATTAAATTCGTAGTTATTGTTGCTGATTCTCAGATTTCTTCTGTTACCAATATCATTAATATTTCAACATCGTAACAGTTTGTCAGACAAGTAATGGAATGCGTTGTCATCGCTACTTTCATTTTTCCCAAACGCCCACATCAAAAACGTTCAACGTTAGTTCGTTACATGAAATGGCGAATCGATCGTGGCCTAAACCTCTTCGAAGAGAAAAAAACACACCAGTCTGGAGGATAGCAAGTTAATCGAAGAAATAAAAGAGTATCACACTGAATGAGATTTTAAACTGGTGCATAAAGATTGTGTTTAAATGAATTGATTATTATAAGTATTTTAAAGTCGTGTTATTTTGGACTGTGTTAGAAATTAATGTGAACATTCTTTCTACCATTTGTTGGCAAAGAGACCCTTTGGTACTTGGCGACGACCGTCAACATACATATAACAGGGAGTGGGCCACCACAGACCAGCATTGGGGTTGAGTATAGTCAGCACAATACAAAATAAGGATTTGCTGCCACTGGTAGTGACATTCGTAATTTGCCCTGCTTCAGCTAACTGAATGCTGTCTAGGTTCGTGGTTTTAGTTATTATTCCACACGCAATCAGCATACTCTAGAAAGGGGCATAATGAATTCAAAATATATCTTTTCCAGTATCCTGCAACCGAGAGTGAACATGTGCACTATTAACATGTCTTTGGAGCAGTTGTGTTCAATACGGTTATTCCATGTACAAGTACTACTATTCAAGTTTACATTCATGGGCTTGTCATTGTTGATTTCAGGGATCTGGTTTCCCCTTAGGAACAAGGGTGGGTGTGTCAATTGGTCGACGTTACGTTGTATGAACATCGTTTCCGTTTTTGTTTAGAAATGAACTCAACCAACTATATTTTATCGCCACATTCAGTTTCTGCCAAATCACGGTTCATCAAGATCAAAGTCTGATGAATGTTCTCCACTATGAGATAAAGAGATGTGTCGTCTGCAGAGATGTTTACGGCTAACGACTGAGGACGTTTTCTATGATATTATTACCAGGGTAATTTAAAAATGAAACAACAGAGGACCAAGGGTTTACCCTTGGGAAACACCAAAGTTAATATGCCTCCAAGAGAATTTCCGAGAGGCTATCAGCACTCGTTGCTATCTGTCAAAAATTTAGGATGTCAAGGAGAGGAGTGGGTCCAACTTGCCATACCTCGTCGAATGCTTCACTGACGTCACAGCACACAACCCTAGCTTCTAACTTCTTTATCTTCAAGAACATGGCAAAACTTATCATAAATGTCATTTATTTGTAGGACCGTTGAATCATCTGGGGTGACACCTGATTGTAATTTATTAGCTCAGATTGATGGCATGGTCAATTAAACACTTCCAAAGTCATTTGAAAATGCATTTTTAAACACTTTACCAACACAGCTAATCAGTGAAAATTGACGATAACTGGAAACTGTGTTTGAAGAGCTTTTTTTCAAAATGGGTGTGACGTTGGCTCTTTTCCAAGTAGAAGGAAAATATGGATTATTTAGACAGATGTTGAAGAGGATCGTAAGCGGTTTGCTCAAAGGCCGACCACAATCTAAATTGTTCAATCTGTAAGATTCCTGTGGATTTTGCATCGTGTGGCATCGGTTCTCGTATTTACTTTGAGCATGATGGAAATTGCTCTGCGTTGTTTCTCCCCCCCCCCCCCCACCCCCTCGAAAAAGGATAAATTGAAGAAAATGAAATAAATAAAGCTCGAGTACGAATATACCATTAATCTGTAATCTACATGAGATAATAGTTGCCCCTTCATGAAGTTGGGGGTTAACATTCGGTAGATGCATAAAGCTCCACTCTCAGATGTGTGAAACTGTTACTGAGATTGCCGGTGATAGGGACCCACATTCTAATACAGGGCGAATGAGTGCTTTGTATAGTTGAGGAGGAAGTTTTTGTTGGCTCTCTCTCCATTTGTAGCCCTTGCCATTTTAGAAGGTTTATTCCATTTTGTAGCTCTGATAGCTATTTGATTTATGTGATTTGAGAGATGAGTCTTCTATCCATGATGAATCCCAAATATTTTCCTTCATTGAACTCCTGGTTGAGGAAATGGTGACAGTGTTGAACTAGTTAACCCTTTACCAAACGTAAAGCCAAACCCGGCCAGCGCTATTCACAAAAATCGCCAATTAATTATCATTATTTTTACATTTTTTGTATCAAAAACATAGGTTATGACCCCTCTTTGAGCTCGTTCCAATGAGGGATCATAACCTATGTTTTGAGACAAAAAAGGAAACAAATTAGTTATTCAATAATTTTGTTGGAAATTGTCGTCTGCTTTTCATGTTAGGTAAAGGGTTAATAGTTATACCCCCTTTGCCTCCCTCTTTCTATATAGAGGTGAGTTTTAGATTGGAAGTTGTTCGAACTTGGAAGAGTAAGCAAGTATGCCACTAAGGTGCCTTTGTGGCTATTAACGAGCCGTCGTTGGGAAGTAGAATCTGCATGCGGCTTGTGTTCTGTTAATTTGGCGATCTGACAGTGGCCGGAAGTCCTTCAACAGTCCCCTATGTTGATCTTTTCGAGTATGGGCTTCATTGGGGTGTCAAATGGTTCATGGGGGCAATTTTGATGGCATAAGTCTGTCTGTTTTCCTGAGAACTAACACCCATAGTCTAGTACGGGTGTAAGTAAGTTTCGTAGAGTTTCAGTAGGATTGCATCTGGGGCACCTAGGAGGTGGCTCATATTGTTATGAGTATTTTTTTTTCCTTTGGTGGCTATTAGGTTGGAGTGTTTGAAAGAGAGTTTTTTTTTAACGTTTTAACGTTATATAGAGGAATTTGCTTTCACTGTATTCTTGTTGTTGTTGGTCATTGCCGTGGAATTTAAGTTGGAAATGTAGGTATTTGAGGTCACGACTGAAGGTTATGCATTGGGTTTTGTTAACGTTGAGTTTGATGCGCGCTGAAGATCATCTGTTGGGTTTTCTAAGCGGTTATGGACAAAGCAGACTGATATGCCGAGTACCCGATGCCCTTCTCATCGGCGAACTGTGAGATTTGGACCTTTTTCTCGGTTATGTTAAAGTCGTTGACGTAGATAACGAAGAGGAAGGGACTGAGGACGGGCGCCTGAGGAGTATCGGTTTCGAGATTCACTTCGTCAGAGACTTCGCTAATGACCCATACTTTTATTTTTGTGATCGTTTAGGAAGAAGAATAGAATTCTGGTTATTTTTATCAGGAGCTTAAGCCTGGATAGTTTATAGCGGTAAGTTTGTTCGATGGCTTCATTACGGTTTCTGCAGACTCTGCTATTTGTTATTAAATGATTCTCTTCCCGCGCGATGATCCCTGGGTCCATTGGTCACGACTTTTTCAAAGACCCTCATGTCTAATTTAGAAGGATGCTTGGGAGGTAGTTCATGGGGTTGAAGACGTCTGTCTGGTTTGGGAATCATGACACAAGCCGGTTTTCCAGCATTGTAGGGTTAGCATTGAAGACAAGTGCATCATCGACGTGCAGTATGCCTTAGAACACAATGCCACCGTGCCCACACATAGGCAATCGGGGATTAAGTGCCTTGCCCAAGGACACAATGCAAGTACATCTGGAGGGGATCGAACCGTGGATCTTTCTGTTTGAAATCCAATGCCGGAACCACTGAGCCACCGTACTCTCAGACAAGACAAACCTTGATATGCTTATAGTATGTTAGCACATTTATAAAGTCGAGATTAAGCCTATCGAAAATGAAAGATCTCTATATAAGGCGCTTCATCTTCTATACTATATTTTAGAATGTCTGTCTGTCTGTCTGTGCGCTATAGAAATGAACATGGGGGCCATCCAGAGTGCCCAAAATGGGTTTACAAGGGGTACTTTTTATGGCGGAGGTCCTCGTCAGGGTTAAAAAAGTGTGCGGAGTGGGGTGGGGCAGGGAGGGGCACCAAAAGTTATGACCAAATTTTTTTCCACCGATATAGGTCTTCAGAGGGGTCTACTTGCGGTAACGTTTTATCAGGAATCTAATGGTGGTGTTTAAAAAAGTGGGGCGGGGCACAATTGATGGATTTCGCAAATATAGGTCCTCAAAGGGGTCTACTAGTGGTAACTTTTTACCAGGAATCTAATGGTGGGGGTTTCAAAAGATTACTTGTCTGGCCGAGCCTTCTTGGCCACCCCAGGACATACCTATTCCAAATTCTCCCTATAAGCTAAAGAGCCTAGACAGTAATTGCTCCATGAGCAATTGCTCGAACGACTCGAAACCCATCGAGCAAATAAGCCTTAGAGCAATTGCTCGATCGAGTGACTCCACATACTACTCGAACAACTTGAAGCCCATCGAGCAAATGAGCTAACGAGTAATTGCTCATTCGAGTGACTCCTCGAATGATTCTTCAACTCATGTCAGAAAAAGGGGTGCCTAAGTCCAGTCAAGGGAATTCCGTAAGTAGGGCTTTTTCCCAAATAAGCCAAAGAGCCAAGAGAGTAATTGCTCCACGAGCAATTACTCGAACGACTCGAAGCCAATCGAGCAAATGGGCTATAGAGTAATTGCTCGATCGAGTGACTACACCTACTGCTCTTAGCCTCATCTGGGTATTTTAGGATACCTATTGTATTGGACTATTGGAGGACACTTGTTGTAGAAACCTTACATCTGGGTACGTCATGCTACATCCGGGTACTTCTGTTGGGATAGCAGATAAAAATCAAACAGCAATATATATAACATCTCATTCATTTTTATTAGAGTATACAATTCAATTTCTCATGGTATCATTTTTGTCTTTGTAGTTCTTTTCGCATGGGCTAACCATTTCATCTTCTTGTGGGCTGGAGCTTCTTCCCAGTGTCTGGCTAGGCTCTTGATAAAACACGTTTTCTCATTGAAGGATGGTAACTTGGCTTTGTTGGTTGCTTTAATTTCCAGGCTGGCATCTTTGGGTTCCTCTTTCTAGTCTTTTAGCTGTTTTGTAGTAGTAACTTCAGTAGTAACTTCATTCTTAGTAGAAACTTCATTTGTGCTTTGAGTGGAAGCATTGTTCTTGGTTTGGTTCCTCTTTAAATCTTCATTCGTAGTAGAAACTTCAGGATTCTTCGTAACTTCTTTCGCAGTAGAAACTTCGTTCTTAGTGGAAACTTCTTTCACAGTGGAAACTTCATTTGTGGTTTGAGTGGAAGCATCGTTCTTGGTTTGGTTCCTCTTTAAATCTTTCTTAGTTTCAGTAGAAACTTCGTTCTTCGTGGAAACATCTTTTTTTGTTTGAGTAGAAACTTCAGGCTTCTTCATAACTTCATTTTAGAGGAAACATCTTTCTTTGTTTCAGTAGAGACTTCGTTCGTGGTGGTACCTTCATTCTTGTTTGTATTGGAAGCATCAGTCAGTTCTTCTATCTTTATTCTTTTGTTTACCAATCGGCCAGTATCCACACATCTTTGTTTCTTTCCACCAGCATCCATGTCTAGATTTTTTCTCTTGGCTGCATTTACCACACGATTCATTTGAGCCAGTTCTTGGGAAGTCAGATTTACTCCGGCATCATTCTTGAAGATCTGTATATGTAAGTTATCTTTGAAGCTAAGCACTGTTGTTGACACAGACATCTTCACTCTTCGATGTTCAAAACGGAAATGAACTTATTTTTATACCCACACTCCTCTTATACTTTTTTTTCTAATCGTTTCTAATCGTCTTCTTCTTCTTCTTCTTGTTTCTGAATGAGAAGTTTGCCAGAAGGTTGTCGAACAGAAATCTTCGCTTTTCCAAAGCATATTTCTGTGATTCTTCTAAGTCAAAATCCTCTTCTTCACGAAGACGCTTGGCAGTTTCTTGAATTTTCTTGTGAATTGAGTCGTTGCAAACATTTCTAATGTACACAAGGGTATTAATGTATTTCTCACTAACGGCTTCTCTGACACTCTTTTGAAGTGCTCTATATGCTGTTTTAACTACATCTTCTCTGAAGTGGTAACGTGATTGCAAACAATAGGCTAAACTTCATTTTGTTATGTTTAATAGCAATGATTTCGGCATGAATTCCCCGCGGGAACCCCGGGAAGCGAAGCAGTGCCTGTTCACTGCGGTAAACATGCTCTGTTTTACTGGTAAAACAGGACCCAGTCACCAATGCTTGGGAGGTTCTAAAGTGGGCGATATGGGTTATTAACGCTTACCCCTGGTCTTGAGTTGATACTCATGTTGTACCAAAATCAGTTCCAACATCACTCAATTGTTACTATTTATAGTAACTCTGAATGAAATGACAATGTGACTCCTGTCTGAACAACAAAACAGATCCCCAACAAAAAATCGTCAGCTCAGTCATTTCGCTGGTTTTCGTGAAACTTATCACAGCTGCTTTATTTCTGTTTATTTTTATTAAAAGCTAGCAATTTTTCCTCTACCCTCCCCATGTACTCGAAAATTTACGTTATTATCCTCTCTGGAAACAGAACGATGGAGGTCTTACAATTTAAAGTTTTCTATTTATTTTTTGCCACAACACAACGAATCGGGCTGTAGCTCAGTAAGTTCAGGCGTTCACTTTGCTGTATGAAAAGTTCGCGTTCAATGCGATGTGTGTTCAAAACCCACCTGTTCTTAGATTTTTCTCATTATCCGAACACATACATTTTTCGCTTTGTTCTGGTTGCATCTTCGTCTTTAGTGCATGTTTTGCAAATTAGCTGGTCAAAAGGCTGGAATACTCCGCAATCACTATATTTAAACAAATATGTTGGAAAACAACCAAGTGCCACAAAAACAGACCATTACTCTGCAGGCCATATTGTACAATTACGGGCGCTATTATGTTGCAAAAATGAAGTCAAATAACGAGACCATAATCATTGTCTGATGATGCCTTTTGTCTCTTCAGCACCACTGACTGTCTGCCAGATTTAATGCTTCCTTGAAATAAAAGATTGCAAATATTCTCTACTGCGCTTAATAAGTATCCCTTGTGACAAACTAAAAGAGAATATGCACTGACACTGTTATACTACCACCATAAGCAATGTATTTCTTCTTTGCTATGTCAGTGGTGAGGCCCTTAATTTTAGCTGTCAATGTGGAAGCAATTTGCGCATTTCGCAAATGCGTACAGCACGTCAATGGTACACTTGCCTTCAACCAAAGCTAGCCCATTGTGTGGTGGTTTAGTAAGTTAGGTAGTGGATAGCTGGCGCAGGATGGTCCTCTCCGTGCTATCCGCCCTCTTTCATCAGACACAATACAGGTCGGGGAAAGAGCCGTCATACCCCAATAATAAACAAACAAATGCAATCCGTCTCCACAAACTTTAACTATTCTTATATTGTACAATTAGGGGCGCTATTATGTTGCAAAAAATAAGTTAAATAACGAGACCATAATCATGGTCTGATGATGCCTTTTGTCTCTTCAGCACCACTGACTGTCTGCCAGATTTAATGCTTCATTGAAATAAAAGATTGCAAATATTCTCTACTGCACTTAATAAGTAGCCCTTGTGACAAACTAAAAGAGAATATGCACTGACACTGTTATACTACCACCATAAGCAATGTATTTCTTCTTTGTTATGTCAGTGGTGAGGCCCTTAATGTCAGCTGTCCATGTGGGAGCAATTTGCGCATTGTGCAAATGCGTACAGCACGTCAAAGGTACACTTGCCTTCAACCAATGCTAGCCCATTGCGTGGCGGTTTAGTAAGTTAGGTAGTGGATAGCTGGCGCAGGATGGTCCTCTCCGTGCTATCCGCCCTCTTTCATCAGACACAATACAGGTCGGGGAAAGAGCCGTCATACCCCAATAATAAACAAACAAATGCAATCCGTCTCCACAAACTTTAACTATTCTGTGTATTTTGAGCTTAAAGACATTTCTGTCACAGAATAACTGGTAGTAAAATGGCTCTACTAACAAGTTAGACAACTTTTGGAGCTAAACATGGTCGGCGAACTGGTGTCATGATTACATGTGCTATACTGTCTGTCATGTATGGGTAGCATACTTTCAAAGCGTGTGTATGGGATAGTTTGGTTTGGTCAGGGTGTGTGTGTGTGGGGGGGGGGGGGGGGGTAGGCGTTTTATTTCAGTTTCACATTTTAGATCTCTGAATCGTCTTTTCGTCTTGATTTGCCGCTCGCGGTTTTCTCTGGAAAATTTTCCGATATGATGTGTGGAGCAGAGAGTCACGATAGGTTGGGAAAGCTTTCACGTTACAACAATTAGTGTTTTACAGAGGAAGTTTACATTCGTACGAGCATCCACATGGAGCATTCTGGGCTCTTACCTCTTCCTCTGTTTATCCCGGGTCAGCATTAATTTTATATATCATATGGAAGGTAAATGAATATTTTAGAGGGGGAACCGTTTGATTTGAGTTTTTGGTTCAGATTCGACTTGTTTCAGCATTTGGCGGGCATTCGGTTCCCCAGCACGCTTGCCGTGGTTTTGGTCGCCTGTCCTTTAAGACTGCTTTCTTCAAACAAGCGAATGGTAACGTTGTTACCATATTGTAGCCCTACGAAAGTTATATATAGTTTATGAGGAGTCACTTTCCAAACTTCACAGATTTATTAACTTGAAGAATTGTTAACTGATTTGTGTGATTACTTGCTTTAAGAGTAGGTCATGTTCTGTGTTGGGCAGTATTAATTCTGTGTCAGTATTAATTCATGAAGGTCACACATAGAGATTGGGATTCGTTGGAAAAGTTCAAGCTTTCATGTAACAGCCGAAGGTCGAAACCATGGACTCTTCTATTCAAAGTTGTGAACTTGTATACGCCAGTGTTCCAATTAAGAAATCAACGTTGATGATAGCGTCAATGAGGTGTTCACTCACCACACAGTGACTGTTACAATGTCTTCTATAATTCAGAAGATAATATTTCGCAAGAATAAAATCACGAACAATGAAAAATTTTACTTGTGCCATTTATTGGTTTAGTCAACTAAAAACATTTTTTTTCCAATGTTTGTTATGGTTGTGAAATTTATTAAAAAACTTCAAAATTTTTTGGACCCATTTTATGATGCAAAAAGGTTCTACATACAAAAATACCATTGTTTTGTCTTTTTTCTCTGCTGAAATCGCCTTTTCTGACTGAATAAATCAACTTGAAGTAAACAATGGGTATCACTGTAGGCCTAAATTAAGTTTTTCCGGCAATCACAGCCGTAGGTTCACACAGTGTCACTTTTCTGTACATTATTAAATCAGGACTCGGAGTTTCACCCGTTAGATATATGAAACACGAGGCAACCTCTTCAAACAGAATCCATTCATATTCTGTCCGAACAGACTGAATAAATAATCTTCAGTTCATGTTTTTTTAGTGTTCTATCCATTCAAAATATAGCTGTTACAGCCGACAGAAAGAAACTTGTCAATTGCAATCGTTTGTTTTTCAGTACTTCTACAGGAAAGCAACTTCTGCGATTTGGAAGACTGTAGTATTTTCGATTATACCGTCACAGCGTCTTCTAGCCAGAACGGCGGGAGATAGGTGTGTCTAAAGACAAACGATGCCTTTCAGCAGCTGATTTTGATTGTTCTCTTTTGAATAGGGAAAGGCCTTCCTTATCTTCGACTGAGCAAACCCCGAATAGCAATGGCGTTTAAATATCAGTCATTGGAGGCATCTAAGAAACTCATTTCCAGTCACTTGAAGGTTTTTCTCCTCACGCCAGGCCAAGCTTGGCGAGGTTATTTTGGGGCCGAGAGATATTTCTACTTACATAATGACATGTATGACGTGTATAACAGCGTGTGAGGTGATTAGGGTGGATTTGCTTTGGATACCCCCGAGTATAGTCCCACATTTGTTCAGTGCTATGGGATGAGCTTTCAGTTATATTGTCCAGCTACCACACAAAGGTTATCAGTGGCCATTTAGAGTAACGAGAGTACGTTTCGAAGAAATCCTATTTTCAAACTATTTTAGAGTTATCAGGGGTGCAGATTTTACGATATGTGTGCTTATTCCCCAAATCTCAGACTACCATGATTAATGCCTCTCGGTGGAGGGCTCGGCAGAACTATGTTTCGTTCCGCCACCCCTTTAACCCCCCCCCCCCTAGCCCCCCACCTCCACACACACACATACAGACGCTATAGACTTGGGAGAGCATTTACGTACCAGCCGATGGATGTATATTTTATAAGAGTGCACATGAGTGTATTCTTGTTGGTGCCCTGGGAACTACAGTAATATTGTTAACTGGGGTGGCCACGTTATGCTTTAATGCTTTAATATGACCCAGGACCCAAAGACTTGCGTGTTTCTTCTCTGAAGTGGCAACGTGATTGCAAACAATAGGCTAAACTTCATTTTGTTATGTTTGCGGTAAACAGGCTCTGTTTTACTGGTAAAGTAGGACCCAGTCACCAATGCTTGGGAGGTGCAAACCCTCTCTAAAGTGGGCGATATGGGTTATTAACGCTCACCCCTGGTCTTGAGTTGATACTCATGTTATGGTCATGATTAGCCATTGTGCAAAAATATGTGACCATAAACACCAATAAATAAATTTTGGCATGAATACTGGGTGTGTGTGACCTAAAATACCAGCAAACAATTATGTGGTGGTTAAATGCCGAGTGTTTGGAACTTTGAAATTGCCTTTTCCTATTAGGTTTGCTCCCTACATCGGAGGGCTCTCGCATTTTCAGAAATATCAATGTAATCGATGTGTGGATGATTCTGTACCACAGAAACTTGCGTAACGTGACTGAGATTAGATTGGATGGTTGGACAAGAATATGGACAGGGGTAAAAAATGAGTGTCAATTTGGTAAAATTTCACAAATTTTCGACAATGCGCTTTTTTATAAACAAGATTTTCAATGGGGAAAAAGGGTCTTTCTCTTTATCGAGGTTTTCTGGATTTTGGGTCGGAACATCTGCACTATCTGTTCATTTCTTTTTGGGATATTTGTGTTCAAATTTTGACACCGGGTGATGATATTTTGTACCAAAATAAGTTCCAACATCACTCAGTTGTTACTATTTATAGTAACTCTGAATGAAATGACAATGTGACTCCTGTCTGAACAACAAAACAGATCCCCAACAAAAAATCGTCAGCTCAGTCATTTCGCTGGTTTTCGTGAAACTTATCACAACTGCTTTATTTCTGTTTATTTTTATTAAAAGCTAGCAATTTTTCCTCTACCCTCCCCATGTACTCGAAAATTTACGTTATTATCCTCTCTGGAAACAGAACGATGGAGGTCTTACAATTTAAAGTTTTCTATTTATTTTTTTGCCACAACACAACGAATCGGGCTGTAGCTCAGTAAGTTCAGGCGTTCACTTTGCTGTATGAAAAGTTCGCGTTCAATGCGATGTGTGTTCAAAACCCACCTGTTCTTAGATTTTTCTCATTATCCGAACACATACATTTTTCGCTTTGTTCTGGTTGCATCTTCGTCTTTAGTGCATGTTTTGCAAATTAGCTGGTCAAAAGGCTGGAATACTCCGCAATCACTATATTTAAACAAATATGTTGGAAAACAACCAAGTGCCACAAAAACAGACCATTACTCTGCAGGCCATATTGTACAATTACGGGCGCTATTATGTTGCAAAAATGAAGTCAAATTACGAGACCATAATCATTGTCTGATGATGCCTTTTGTCTCTTCAGCACCACTGACTGTCTGCCAGATTTAATGCTTCCTTGAAATAAAAGATTGCAAATATTCTCTACTGCGCTTAATAAGTATCCCTTGTGACAAACTAAAAGAGAATATGCACTGACACTGTTATACTACCACCATAAGCAATGTATTTCTTCTTTGCTATGTCAGTGGTGAGGCCCTTAATTTTAGCTGTCAATGTGGAAGCAATTTGCGCATTTCGCAAATGCGTACAGCACGTCAATGGTACACTTGCCTTCAACCAAAGCTAGCCCATTGTGTGGTGGTTTAGTAAGTTAGGTAGTGGATAGCTGGCGCAGGATGGTCCTCTCCGTGCTATCCGCCCTCTTTCATCAGACACAATACAGGTCGGGGAAAGAGCCGTCATACCCCAATAATAAACAAACAAATGCAATCCGTCTCCACAAACTTTAACTATTCTTATATTGTACAATTAGGGGCGCTATTATGTTGCAAGAAATAAGTTAAATAACGAGACCATAATCATGGTCTGATGATGCCTTTTGTCTCTTCAGCACCACTGACTGTCTGCCAGATTTAATGCTTCATTGAAATAAAAGATTGCAAATATTCTCTACTGCACTTAATAAGTAGCCCTTGTGACAAACTAAAAGAGAATATGCACTGACACTGTTATACTACCACCATAAGCAATGTATTTCTTCTTTGTTATGTCAGTGGTGAGGCCCTTAATGTCAGCTGTCCATGTGGGAGCAATTTGCGCATTGTGCAAATGCGTACAGCACGTCAAAGGTACACTTGCCTTCAACCAATGCTAGCCCATTGCGTGGCGGTTTAGTAAGTTAGGTAGTGGATAGCTGGCGCAGGATGGTCCTCTCCGTGCTATCCGCCCTCTTTCATCAGACACAATACAGGTCGGGGAAAGAGCCGTCATACCCCAATAATAAACAAACAAATGCAATCCGTCTCCACAAACTTTAACTATTCTGTGTATTTTGAGCTTAAAGACATTTCTGTCACAGAATAACTGGTAGTAAAATGGCTCTACTAACAAGTTAGACAACTTTTGGAGCTAAACATGGTCGGCGAACTGGTGTCATGATTACATGTGCTATACTGTCTGTCATGTATGGGTAGCATACTTTCAAAGCGTGTGTATGGGATAGTTTGGTTTGGTCAGGGTGTGTGTGTGTGTGGGGGGGGGGGGGGGGGGGTAGGCGTTTTATTTCAGTTTCACATTTTAGATCTCTGAATCGTCTTTTCGTCTTGATTTGCCGCTCGCGGTTTTCTCTGGAAAATTTTCCGATATGATGTGTGGAGCAGAGAGTCACGATAGGTTGGGAAAGCTTTCACGTTACAACAATTAGTGTTTTACAGAGGAAGTTTACATTCGTACGAGCATCCACATGGAGCATTCTGGGCTCTTACCTCTTCCTCTGTTTATCCCGGGTCAGCATTAATTTTATATATCATATGGAAGGTAAATGAATATTTTAGAGGGGGAACCGTTTGATTTGAGTTTTTGGTTCAGATTCGACTTGTTTCAGCATTTGGCGGGCATTCGGTTCCCCAGCACGCTTGCCGTGGTTTTGGTCGCCTGTCCTTTAAGACTGCTTTCTTCAAACAAGCGAATGGTAACGTTGTTACCATATTGTAGCCCTACGAAAGTTATATATAGTTTATGAGGAGTCACTTTCCAAACTTCACAGATTTATTAACTTGAAGAATTGTTAACTGATTTGTGTGATTACTTGCTTTAAGAGTAGGTCATGTTCTGTGTTGGGCAGTATTAATTCTGTGTCAGTATTAATTCATGAAGGTCACACATAGAGATTGGGATTCGTTGGAAAAGTTCAAGCTTTCATGTAACAGCCGAAGGTCGAAACCATGGACTCTTCTATTCAAAGTTGTGAACTTGTATACGCCAGTGTTCCAATTAAGAAATCAACGTTGATGATAGCGTCAATGAGGTGTTCACTCACCACACAGTGACTGTTACAATGTCTTCTATAATTCAGAAGATAATATTTCGCAAGAATAAAATCACGAACAATGAAAAATTTTACTTGTGCCATTTATTGGTTTAGTCAACTAAAAACATTTTTTTTCCAATGTTTGTTATGGTTGTGAAATTTATTAAAAAACTTCAAAATTTTTTGGACCCATTTTATGATGCAAAAAGGTTCTACATACAAAAATACCATTGTTTTGTCTTTTTTCTCTGCTGAAATCGCCTTTTCTGACTGAATAAATCAACTTGAAGTAAACAATGGGTATCACTGTAGGCCTAAATTAAGTTTTTCCGGCAATCACAGCCGTAGGTTCACACAGTGTCACTTTTCTGTACATTATTAAATCAGGACTCGGAGTTTCACCCGTTAGATATATGAAACACGAGGCAACCTCTTCAAACAGAATCCATTCATATTCTGTCCGAACAGACTGAATAAATAATCTTCAGTTCATGTTTTTTTAGTGTTCTATCCATTCAAAATATAGCTGTTACAGCCGACAGAAAGAAACTTGTCAATTGCAATCGTTTGTTTTTCAGTACTTCTACAGGAAAGCAACTTCTGCGATTTGGAAGACTGTAGTATTTTCGATTATACCGTCACAGCGTCTTCTAGCCAGAACGGCGGGAGATAGGTGTGTCTAAAGACAAACGATGCCTTTCAGCAGCTGATTTTGATTGTTCTCTTTTGAATAGGGAAAGGCCTTCCTTATCTTCGACTGAGCAAACCCCGAATAGCAATGGCGTTTAAATATCAGTCATTGGAGGCATCTAAGAAACTCATTTCCAGTCACTTGAAGGTTTTTCTCCTCACGCCAGGCCAAGCTTGGCGAGGTTATTTTGGGGCCGAGAGATATTTCTACTTACATAATGACATGTATGACGTGTATAACAGCGTGTGAGGTGATTAGGGTGGATTTGCTTTGGATACCCCCGAGTATAGTCCCACATTTGTTCAGTGCTATGGGATGAGCTTTCAGTTATATTGTCCAGCTACCACACAAAGGTTATCAGTGGCCATTTAGAGTAACGAGAGTACGTTTCGAAGAAATCCTATTTTCAAACTATTTTAGAGTTATCAGGGGTGCAGATTTTACGATATGTGTGCTTATTCCCCAAATCTCAGACTACCATGATTAATGCCTCTCGGTGGAGGGCTCGGCAGAACTATGTTTCGTTCCGCCACCCCTTTAACCCCCCCCCCCTAGCCCCCCACCTCCACACACACACATACAGACGCTATAGACTTGGGAGAGCATTTACGTACCAGCCGATGGATGTATATTTTATAAGAGTGCACATGAGTGTATTCTTGTTGGTGCCCTGGGAACTACAGTAATATTGTTAACTGGGGTGGCCACGTTATGCTTTAATGCTTTAATATGACCCAGGACCCAAAGACTTGCGTGTTTCTTCTCTGAAGTGGCAACGTGATTGCAAACAATAGGCTAAACTTCATTTTGTTATGTTTGCGGTAAACAGGCTCTGTTTTACTGGTAAAGTAGGACCCAGTCACCAATGCTTGGGAGGTGCAAACCCTCTCTAAAGTGGGCGATATGGGTTATTAACGCTCACCCCTGGTCTTGAGTTGATACTCATGTTATGGTCATGATTAGCCATTGTGCAAAAATATGTGACCATAAACACCAATAAATAAATTTTGGCATGAATACTGGGTGTGTGTGACCTAAAATACCAGCAAACAATTATGTGGTGGTTAAATGCCGAGTGTTTGGAACTTTGAAATTGCCTTTTCCTATTAGGTTTGCTCCCTACATCGGAGGGCTCTCGCATTTTCAGAAATATCAATGTAATCGATGTGTGGATGATTCTGTACCACAGAAACTTGCGTAACGTGACTGAGATTAGATTGGATGGTTGGACAAGAATATGGACAGGGGTAAAAAATGAGTGTCAATTTGGTAAAATTTCACAAATTTTCGACAATGCGCTTTTTTATAAACAAGATTTTCAATGGGGAAAAAGGGTCTTTCTCTTTATCGAGGTTTTCTGGATTTTGGGTCGGAACATCTGCACTATCTGTTCATTTCTTTTTGGGATATTTGTGTTCAAATTTTGACACCGGGTGATGATATTTTGTACCAAAATAAGTTCCAACATCACTCAGTTGTTACTATTTATAGTAACTCTGAATGAAATGACAATGTGACTCCTGTCTGAACAACAAAACAGATCCCCAACAAAAAATCGTCAGCTCAGTCATTTCGCTGGTTTTCGTGAAACTTATCACAACTGCTTTATTTCTGTTTATTTTTATTAAAAGCTAGCAATTTTTCCTCTACCCTCCCCATGTACTCGAAAATTTACGTTATTATCCTCTCTGGAAACAGAACGATGGAGGTCTTACAATTTAAAGTTTTCTATTTATTTTTTGCCACAACACAACGAATCGGGCTGTAGCTCAGTAAGTTCAGGCGTTCACTTTGCTGTATGAAAAGTTCGCGTTCAATGCGATGTGTGTTCAAAACCCACCTGTTCTTAGATTTTTCTCATTATCCGAACACATACATTTTTCGCTTTGTTCTGGTTGCATCTTCGTCTTTAGTGCATGTTTTGCAAATGAGCTGGTCAAAAGGCTGGAATACTCCGCAATCACTATATTTAAACAAATATGTTGGAAAACAACCAAGTGCCACAAAAACAGACCATTACTCTGCAGGCCATATTGTACAATTACGGGCGCTATTATGTTGCAAAAATGAAGTCAAATTACGAGACCATAATCATTGTCTGATGATGCCTTTTGTCTCTTCAGCACCACTGACTGTCTGCCAGATTTAATGCTTCCTTGAAATAAAAGATTGCAAATATTCTCTACTGCGCTTAATAAGTATCCCTTGTGACAAACTAAAAGAGAATATGCACTGACACTGTTATACTACCACCATAAGCAATGTATTTCTTCTTTGCTATGTCAGTGGTGAGGCCCTTAATTTTAGCTGTCAATGTGGAAGCAATTTGCGCATTTCGCAAATGCGTACAGCACGTCAATGGTACACTTGCCTTCAACCAAAGCTAGCCCATTGTGTGGTGGTTTAGTAAGTTAGGTAGTGGATAGCTGGCGCAGGATGGTCCTCTCCGTGCTATCCGCCCTCTTTCATCAGACACAATACAGGTCGGGGAAAGAGCCGTCATACCCCAATAATAAACAAACAAATGCAATCCGTCTCCACAAACTTTAACTATTCTTATATTGTACAATTAGGGGCGCTATTATGTTGCAAGAAATAAGTTAAATAACGAGACCATAATCATGGTCTGATGATGCCTTTTGTCTCTTCAGCACCACTGACTGTCTGCCAGATTTAATGCTTCATTGAAATAAAAGATTGCAAATATTCTCTACTGCACTTAATAAGTAGCCCTTGTGACAAACTAAAAGAGAATATGCACTGACACTGTTATACTACCACCATAAGCAATGTATTTCTTCTTTGTTATGTCAGTGGTGAGGCCCTTAATGTCAGCTGTCCATGTGGGAGCAATTTGCGCATTGTGCAAATGCGTACAGCACGTCAAAGGTACACTTGCCTTCAACCAATGCTAGCCCATTGCGTGGCGGTTTAGTAAGTTAGGTAGTGGATAGCTGGCGCAGGATGGTCCTCTCCGTGCTATCCGCCCTCTTTCATCAGACACAATACAGGTCGGGGAAAGAGCCGTCATACCCCAATAATAAACAAACAAATGCAATCCGTCTCCACAAACTTTAACTATTCTGTGTATTTTGAGCTTAAAGACATTTCTGTCACAGAATAACTGGTAGTAAAATGGCTCTACTAACAAGTTAGACAACTTTTGGAGCTAAACATGGTCGGCGAACTGGTGTCATGATTACATGTGCTATACTGTCTGTCATGTATGGGTAGCATACTTTCAAAGCGTGTGTATGGGATAGTTTGGTTTGGTCAGGGTGTGTGTGTGTGGGGGGGGGGGGGGGGGGGGGGGTAGGCGTTTTATTTCAGTTTCACATTTTAGATCTCTGAATCGTCTTTTCGTCTTGATTTGCCGCTCGCGGTTTTCTCTGGAAAATTTTCCGATATGATGTGTGGAGCAGAGAGTCACGATAGGTTGGGAAAGCTTTCACGTTACAACAATTAGTGTTTTACAGAGGAAGTTTACATTCGTACGAGCATCCACATGGAGCATTCTGGGCTCTTACCTCTTCCTCTGTTTATCCCGGGTCAGCATTAATTTTATATATCATATGGAAGGTAAATGAATATTTTAGAGGGGGAACCGTTTGATTTGAGTTTTTGGTTCAGATTCGACTTGTTTCAGCATTTGGCGGGCATTCGGTTCCCCAGCACGCTTGCCGTGGTTTTGGTCGCCTGTCCTTTAAGACTGCTTTCTTCAAACAAGCGAATGGTAACGTTGTTACCATATTGTAGCCCTACGAAAGTTATATATAGTTTATGAGGAGTCACTTTCCAAACTTCACAGATTTATTAACTTGAAGAATTGTTAACTGATTTGTGTGATTACTTGCTTTAAGAGTAGGTCATGTTCTGTGTTGGGCAGTATTAATTCTGTGTCAGTATTAATTCATGAAGGTCACACATAGAGATTGGGATTCGTTGGAAAAGTTCAAGCTTTCATGTAACAGCCGAAGGTCGAAACCATGGACTCTTCTATTCAAAGTTGTGAACTTGTATACGCCAGTGTTCCAATTAAGAAATCAACGTTGATGATAGCGTCAATGAGGTGTTCACTCACCACACAGTGACTGTTACAATGTCTTCTATAATTCAGAAGATAATATTTCGCAAGAATAAAATCACGAACAATGAAAAATTTTACTTGTGCCATTTATTGGTTTAGTCAACTAAAAACATTTTTTTTCCAATGTTTGTTATGGTTGTGAAATTTATTAAAAAACTTCAAAATTTTTTGGACCCATTTTATGATGCAAAAAGGTTCTACATACAAAAATACCATTGTTTTGTCTTTTTTCTCTGCTGAAATCGCCTTTTCTGACTGAATAAATCAACTTGAAGTAAACAATGGGTATCACTGTAGGCCTAAATTAAGTTTTTCCGGCAATCACAGCCGTAGGTTCACACAGTGTCACTTTTCTGTACATTATTAAATCAGGACTCGGAGTTTCACCCGTTAGATATATGAAACACGAGGCAACCTCTTCAAACAGAATCCATTCATATTCTGTCCGAACAGACTGAATAAATAATCTTCAGTTCATGTTTTTTTAGTGTTCTATCCATTCAAAATATAGCTGTTACAGCCGACAGAAAGAAACTTGTCAATTGCAATCGTTTTGTTTTTCAGTACTTCTACAGGAAAGCAACTTCTGCGATTGGAAGACTGTAGTATTTTCGATTATACCGTCACAGCGTCTTCTAGCCAGAACGGCGGGAGATAGGTGTGTCTAAAGACAAACGATGCCTTTCAGCAGCTGATTTTGATTGTTCTCTTTTGAATAGGGAAAGGCCTTCCTTATCTTCGACTGAGCAAACCCCGAATAGCAATGGCGTTTAAATATCAGTCATTGGAGGCATCTAAGAAACTCATTTCCAGTCACTTGAAGGTTTTTCTCCTCACGCCAGGCCAAGCTTGGCGAGGTTATTTTGGGGCCGAGAGATATTTCTACTTACATAATGACATGTATGACGTGTATAACAGCGTGTGAGGTGATTAGGGTGGATTTGCTTTGGATACCCCCGAGTATAGTCCCACATTTGTTCAGTGCTATGGGATGAGCTTTCAGTTATATTGTCCAGCTACCACACAAAGGTTATCAGTGGCCATTTAGAGTAACGAGAGTACGTTTT